>VWZN01004525.1:183999-204168 GCA_013396955.1 Regulus satrapa | reverse complement strand
GGTCCCAGCCCGGTCCCAGTCCGGCCCGGCCCGGGCCCCGGCCGCGGGACATGCTTCCGCCAGCAGCGTGGGGCTCCCCGAGGCGGCTGGGCGCATCGCTCACCCCCAGTGAACGCTAACCCCAGCGCCCGTTACGGTCTCAGAGCACCGCAATACCCGTGTGTGCGGCTGGGTGGAACGGAAGGCACAGTGGCGCCGCCCAGCTGCCGGCGGGGAAAGCCGGGCAGCAGCCCCGACCTGGGCATGAAAGAGTCAGTCTGAGCCGTGATCGGGAAGCCGTGGGGCTAAGCAGGCACAGCTGGTCTTGTCCTGCCCCCATGTCGGCGGATGGGGCGGCTCTTGGGCCGGGCTGTGGGTGCCAGCCCGGGAGGACGCGCTCGTCGTGGCCGTGTCGCAGGGCTGTGCGAGGCACCACGGCTGCTCGGCGATGCAGCGCATCCCCAGTCCCAGGGGCTGCTCGCCGGCCCGGTGGCCACGGGCAGCTGGGCCCGGAGCGCTCGGTTCCGGCCCCAGCGCGCCGCATCCGTCCGCCTCCCCGGTGAAAGAGCCGGGCAGCTTTGTGCGGGTAACTTGATGCTGATGACAGTTGGCAGCTGCAGTCCCCCCAGCAGACTGAGGCAAATAAAAGCATTAGGGCTCGTCCCCGAGGAGAACGACAGGTGTTCGCTCCCGCTCCTTTGTTTCCCTGCTTTTATTTTCCTCGTCAATGCGTGTCATATTTTTACCGCCCGAGGAAAAGGGAGACGCATCCCCCCGCTTGAATCGGCGCTGCCGGCGAGGAGCCGCACGCTCGCTCCCTGAACGTGTCCGTCATAGCTCCCCTCCCGCTCCAGCTTCCTCCAGTTTGTCTCGCCACGGAAAGCCCTTTGGTTTTGGTGGCGCTGAGGATTTCCTCGTAGAGAGGTCTGCCGTGAGCTGGAGCGGCTCGGAGCCGCGGGGTGCTCGGTTCTATCAATTGTCATGGGACCTCACCTGGATCGGTGCCTGGCCAGTCCCGTTCGGCCGGGCGGGTACCATCACGTGCTCCGGGAAAGGCCGGGCTGGCTCCTATTTCGACAGCCCCACTGCTGCTCAACACTGCTTTTCATCTTCGAATTGCCGTGTAAACCCCCATGCCTGCACTGTGCTACAGTGCGACACGTGTGACGGGAGAGCAAGCTGGAGAACAGGTTCAGCACTGCCTTCCCAAGGCCATCAAGGATGCATAATGGTAAAGCCAGTACCTGGGGTATCCTGGTTGGAGACCTGAGCTCAGGCCACTCTTTGTTTTGTGTTGCAATGAACGGGAGGTGCTCTTTTCAGAAAGGTGTTTCTGTTGTGTTTTTTGCTTTTATGTTAAGGCATCAGTGCTTGGGTTTTGTCAGAGGGTCAGGTGGTGACAAGTTTCCCTGCACCAGGCAAGAGCAGAGTGGAATTAACTGGGGATTGGATCTCTAAATCTGTCCTTCCACTTCTGATGCACCAAATTCTTTGTGTAACAAAATGTGGAAAGCAACTTATTATTTTCGATGATATAATTAATGCTGACTAAGCAAAAATGCTGTGTGGACCAGGCCAGGTACAGAACATTTTTGTATTTAAGCAAGTGGAAACACCTGAGACCATTCTGTGCCTGCTTGATCCATACTTAGACTACCGAAGTGGCAGAGGAAAACCACGACTGTATGTGTGCAATCTGCAGGAAAGTATTGGGTGTCACAATTTTGAAGGAACCATCTTTGTTCTGCACCAAAACAAGGCACCTAAGGGCATCAGAGGTGTATAAAAACACACAAATGCATACACACACTTGGGGAATGTGTAGTAACACATAAAGTACATAATTATTGGTAAAAGATTAATTCCAAGCGTTTGTGAGCTTGTTTTCTCTTCAGAGAAAGCTCAGCTTTTCCTAGAATGGGGGTGCAGGGAAGTGGGAGAGCATGGTTGCTGGCTGGGGTAAAACCAAACCACACAAATATTCATGTATTCATACTACTCAAACAGTGGGGTTAACACTGGTCTAAGTTGTGTGTCATCCCCAAACCTACCAGGCCTCTTTCCTGCAAGTGTTTGTACCAGTTGTGTTCCAGAGCTAACCTGGGTTAGAGGTTCTGCATTGTTGATGTGGGGAAACGAGAAGTGAAGGAGCTCCCAAATTCACCCCAGATGAGGTTCAGATGTGTCAGGACTTAGGTGATGAAACTCTGGTGGCTGCTGAACAGCAATGATCTCTCACAAGCCTTGATCTGAATTTTTAAGCAGTGAGGAACCGAAGGCACAAGGTCAGCACTTCTGGATGCACAAGGAGACTTGACCAGCAAATCTTGGCAAAGAATGGCCAGAGAGAGTTGCCCATGGCTGTAACATCCTGTTTCTGACTGGGTGGGTGCTGATGGCAAGGCATTGTACACATTGCTGGCTCATGTTCTGCAGCATGTCTTTTTATATTTTCTTTGAAAAGCTGCAGGTCAAACGAGTTGACAAACACTGGAGCTGTTTGTGCTGGGCATTAAAAATGTATGTGCCATAAATATCAGGGCATCACTAGAGCTGCCATCCTGGAGGAGGAAGGCACTACAGGCTATTTCCTCTAGCCCACAGAGACAATGTGACATTTTTGTGCTACTTTAAACAAGTTCCATGGCATCAGGTGAAGCGAATCACGGTAACCTCATGCATTTTAATGGAAATGTCAACTGCAATCTAGTAAAAAAAACATTCCTTAGATACCTTGTCCAATACCTTGGTGCTTGTCCATGCGTGGTGGTTCCTGAAGATTTCACTAAACCTATTGACTTACCTGTGTTTTATCCAGATTAAGCCCATTCTGCTCCCTGCAGATGTTGGGGAGGTGTACGGGCACTGCATGAAGGGTGGCAGTTTAACCTTCACTAGGAAGGGAGGAGAGCAGGGAGTTCTGTCCTGCCAAGTCTCCTACATGAGCTGTAAATTGCAGTTTAGCCAAGGAACAGCATGGTTTTAGTGGAGATAACGGGCATCTGAGCCTTGCTGCATGTGTTCTCCTTCAAGCCTGTGTGTAGAACAGTATAAGACACCCTATAAAACAGGCTTTAATTCTTTCTAGATGATGCATGAGCGCTAATGCAGCTCTGGTGACAGTGGCATAGGCAACTGTGGGAGGCCATCCTGCAGCTTCAGCTATGTGCCATGTGTTTTGGAGGCCCAGGTAAGTGGGAAATCCTCATTTCTGACATGTCATGGCTTCACACACTTCTGTTTGAGTTGGCAGTTGCATTTGGAAGGTCTCCAGCTCCCAGAAGAATATTCACAGAGACATAATGAAACTCAAAACATTTTTGAGTACTCTACAGGCAAGTGTGCTGCCATCCATGCTCTTGGGCTGGAGTCAGGAGGCTCCAGGCTCTGCGTGGATAATACAATCAGGGCACGGGATGAAGACATGATGAGCATGCACAAGGTCCATTGGAAATGCTTGAGTAGTTTCTTTCATAAATGGTATAACATCTGTTGTTGCTGGAGGCACAAGTTGCTGTCAAAAAGACACGTCATCCTTATAAATATTAATGGTGCATATAAATAGTGGTGGGTGTGAACTGTGGATGTGAGGTTAATGGGTGAGCTGCTCCTTAGGCATCAGCTCTCTGCCACCGGACTTATTTCTACACTAACAAATGCAAACTGTTTAGGTGGCAGAGCAAGCAAAAAGCTTTCTTCCCTCTCCTCCTCTCCCTGGGGTTTCTTCACAAATGAAATGTGTACTGTAATTAGTCTCTTGCCTTGTCACTGATGAAAATTAGTCCTGCTTGCAGAGCCAAGAAGGAGAGGAGTGAGGCTGGGCTGGAAGAGCTGAGGCTGTAGGTGATAAATGAAGCGAATGAGGAAGGCTGTTGGGAGAGGTCTGCAGCATTCCCCATCAGCTTGATTCTAGCTGTCTTCAGTGCTATCAATTTCTCTGCTGTGAATAGCTGATGTTTAAGAGAAAAATAGGATTGAATATCACCACTGAGCTGCTCTTGGACTCCAGTCTGTTTGTTACTGCAAATTGTATTTGCTGCCTTGAGCACTAAGTTCCTGCTGCCCTTTTCAAAAACCATAAGGCTTTTCCTATCCTTATTTATTTATGAGCAGACTTGGCAGCAGTGCTAGTGTTCATCAGCTGGGGCACAGAGGAACAGTTCATGCCAGCCAAAACACTAATGAGTAGCATTCAAAAGGGACTTATGTCCATTCACAGAAGAGCCCCACAACTGCATTTGCTGCCTGTGGAAGCTGGGGGTCCCCTCTGCCTGAGAAGATGGGCCCAGGCTTCTGTCAAAGGTATTTGCCATTTACAAAGGTTCTGTCATTTCAGAGGTGGTGATTTTCAAATGGAAAGAATGGTGAGGGGCCATGCTGAGTGAGCAGAGAGGAGAGCAGAGCCTGTCCCCAACAGTGAGGGATGAATGGGTACTGTGCACCAGGGGGACTGCCCCAGAAAAACCCTCTGTGCCATGCTTCTTACCTTGTCAGCCTGTTGGGCTCCTACAAAAAGAAGCCCAAACTCATAAAACTTCACAAACGGTTTCATCTCCTGCCATTTAGCTGTGGTCTGTTGCCAGTGACTGTGGCAGGACCCTGTGCCTTTGAGGTTACAGAGAGCATCACTTGGGCATATTGCATTTGTGGAAGGTTTTTCAGGGAGGTAAGAACAATTGCCTGAAGCAAGGTCAGAGGGCTTTTTTTACAGCTGGATTAAAAAAACAGTCTACCTGTGGTGCTTCAGAGAGCAGTTCCATCACAATTCCAGGGAAGCTTCTTGTATTTGATTTCTTGAATATTTTTGGTAATTAAAAGTTATCTTTATCATGGTGCTGTCTTCATCATAGACTTTATGCTACATTTGCAACAGGCCTGCATGTATCACTAGTCCTTCTCTGCAATGTCTCTGTAAGGCATTAGTTCCTAAGTGCCTTACAGGCATCCTCATTAAAGTACATTTGCTTCAGAGAATGTGCTGAAGCCCTTAAACACAATCCTGACTAGGGCTGAAAGCTTTTAAAGTGTGTGCCCTTCAGAGATTATTTCTTCTGACATGTAATGTGCGCCCAGGGTAACTCCCAGCCTGTACCTCTGGCTGTGACACTCCACGTTTGTTGGCAGAAGAAAGGTTTTATTTTTATCAGATTAACATGTACATAATCAGGCTCTGAACTTCACTCCTGTGTGTTTTGTGAGATACTCTGGAAAATCCCCCTTTTCCTTTGCCTCAGAGGTTTGCATTCACATTACAAATTGCATATCTGTAGGTAGGGAAAAGTCCTGTTCCCTAGGGGAAGATCCCTTTTAGCAATGACAGAATGTTGCAGCAGACCTCTCCTTAGGGGTAGAAATAAGCCAAGACACAGACTGTCATTCAACAATGTGAAGAGGTCCCTGGTTCATTCCTCTTTACAGCCTGACCATCCTGACTCTGACTTCAGCAAGCTCCTACTGCAGGGTCCAGCTGCAGACTCTGCCTGCTGGGCTGTGACTGCAGGGAGCAGTTTGCAGACTCTGAGCACAGCCTTTACCCAGCTCGATTCTGACTGCAGGCTTCAGCAGCAGCTCTGACCCCATCAGACCCAGACTGAGCTCACAGCAGATCTTCTACAGCAGCAGCTCGCCTCCTTGTTTGGTTCTTCTTCGTGTCTCTCAGGATCATTCCTTCTTCAGGGCTTTTCTACCTCCTCAAGGTTCCTTCTCAGGTTCTCTTCCCCCAGGTTCTTTCTGACCAGTTAACCCACCCCCTTTTATCACACTTATCTTTATTAGTCACAGCTGTGACCCATTAAGGGCAAGGCTGTTCCTCTTCTTTGTTAATTAGTGCAGCTGTGATTTATCAGGGGTGAGGTCCTCTGTTCTCTTCTTCTACACCTACATTAGAATATATTTTATCATCAGTTTTGAGTAACACTGGTCTTTTGCAAGTCAAAGTATTTTAGAAGCAGAGACCAATTGAGAGTCTTGGCACACCATTTTGTGTTTTGCACAAATACTGGGTTTGATCCATCCACAGGAGATGTTTCAGATTGGACAGATGTGTTTTCTGGAGGTATACATGAACAACCTGGGGCATGGCCACAGCAGCAGATATTTGTGGATCTTGTCCTAACTGTGCCGTACTCCAGCTCTAAGCTGGTGTTTCTTCAAGGATGTGACACTCTGTAATCCAGGGTCCTTTAAATGCTGTGGAAAAAGGAACCTGAGAACTTGGTCCACCGTGCACTATGGAAGAGGGTGTTTTTTAAGAACTCTTAAGTTTAGAGGAGATTTTAGCTTTGCTGTCTGGCACAGCTCTTCTGTTTGCCATAGTGCTCACTTAATTTCTGCTTCAGGTTGAGTCTCCTATGCCTCTGCAAAATCTCCTTGTATCCATTTTGGTGAGGAGCCATGGTTAAAGGGGTGCTGAAAGTCATTGATAGGTGGTTGTGTGAAGGAGCAGCAGGCAGCTTTGAAGGAGCAGGTGAGTGCTGCCATTCCCTCCTCTCCAGATGTACTTGTCCTTTCTGGAGAAGCTCAGCACAGTTTAAGAGAAGCATAATATTTTTGAATACTTGGACTAGGAAGTTGCTCTGGAGCTTGACCAAAGAGAAATGTGAACTCTCCAAGGTCTCACAAACACGATGCAGGATTACAGCTGGCAAAGGAGAACACAATTCCTCTGCCTGGATCATCATTTTTCTTCACGTCTTTTTTTAGTGGGGCTCAGGTGTTCACAGAAAAATGCCAAATGTCTTCATGCTGTTTTCCATGTATTGGCTTTTGGTCTCATGGAGCTGCTCAGTACTTCCACTCACTTCTCAGCTGTCAATGGTGGGGATGGAAGGGACCTTCTGAGGGTTGGCATGAAGGTGCTGTGCCTCCAAAATCTGTAAGAAATGAGGGCTGCTCCCATGATTCTGCCTGTGTCAGCAGGCACAGGACATTGCAGCCAGTTTACCTGGCTCCTCACAAATAACAGAAGCAAAAAAGCTCAGGAAAGAACAGTGGAATCATAGAAAGTCAGGAACACCACATAGGCTCCTATTTATGCTATGAAGGGTGACTTTAAAAAGAAAAAATGCTAGTTCATATTAAACCATGTTATTTTTTTATAGAGACTTAAAAGTGCTTTACTTTGGTTTGCTTTTTTTAAAGTCTGGAGAAAGGGCAGGACTATCCCTGCAGTACACCTGGTTTAATGGGGCATGCTGGGAAGGGGTTAATTTACTCCATTAATTCAGGATCCAGTTTAACTGGACTCTGACATGGCTAGTTTTGGGGCTGAAGCCATTTTATTGGCTTCTGGGGATTACTCGATGTTCTATAAACTCCAGTAAAAATTTCTTAGCACAGCCATGGCTTCTGTGTCCTTGCAATTAATAGAAAAACAAACACTAAGTTTGCTCACATGCACAAACGGAATTCTGAGCAGAGTGGTAGGACTAGATCCACTCAAGCCAGGTGCACATTGCTGGGGCATGTCCAAATCCCAGTGATATGCAGCCTAAAACTGAAATTAGAGGGCAGGTCTGAAAAACACCATAAAACCCGAAAATGTGGGAAACTCTGCCCCGGCTATTCTTTGCTTCTTTCCCTCCAGCCCTTTCAGAGGAGTGCTGTGTGGTCTGCCAGGGCTCTGTGAGAGCTGGTGTGGCTCGTCCCCAGAGCTGCTGAGCTGCCTGGATCCCTCAGCAAGCTGTGCTCGCAGCTGGATGCTGGGGAGCAAGAGCACTGGGACTGTCACCAGTGGCTTCCTAAGTGTCACAAGAGGCACATGGCAGAGGAGGTGGCCCTTGTTCCAGGTGGTCTATTAAATGCCCCTGACCTACAGGGGTATGCAGCACAAACTTTGTTAGGAATATTGTGTCAGGCCATGAAGGGAAATCACTGAAGCTTGCCCTTAGAAAAACCTCCAGCTCCTGCTCTGCTGGCCATCCCCTCTGGCCCCTCCAGCTGCTACCCTGATCGGCACCTCCTCTGCCACCTCCCTGAGCTTTGCTCTTCAAGGCTTCCGGGACAGACTTCAGGATCAGGGAAGAAATCAACTTGCTAGTCCCACACCTCCACGCTGAGTGTCTGGGATCAAACCCTCCCCTACAAGATGTAGGCTCAAGCAGTTGGCCAAAACCAAACCCAGTTGCCTGGTCTCCAGCAGAGCTCACTTCCTGTCTCTAACACCTGTAATTAGAGACAAGCCCAGGAGAAACAGGACTGATTCCTTGAAGAGCTCATCTGGAGGATCAGGAAGGACAGAGCAGATGGTTTTAAGTACAAGCTCTGAGGCAGGCTTAAGCTGGGTGGAGTTAGCCCTCCGGCTGGAACCTCATGACAATGTAAACAGATCCTCCGGGCACTCTTATTACGGAAAGCAAGGGCAACACTGCAAGTCCCTGCCTGCCAATGCTTAAAATCCAGCCAGGCCAGACTGGGCAGGCAGGGCTGAACTCTGTGAGCAGTCTGGGCCTTGCCTTACCCAGAGGGCAGGACTGGCATGTCCCTGGGCATGGCAGGGCCCTGGGGGCTGCAGGTAGGACCACTGCAGGGCTCAGCAGCCCTGGGGCAGCAGAACAGCTGGACTGTTCTGGGCCAGTGCAGGGCCCCATGTGCTTGTGCTGGGACAGAGCAACAGGTCACAACATCCTCTGGGAGAGTCCCCACAGAGGCTGATGCTGCTCCTCACCGAGCAAGGAGACAGGGCCTTTGGTCCAGGTGTGGCATTCCCCCGAGGAGAGCCCCTCTGCTTGAATGGGATGTAAGCCTGCCCCATTGCCTGCCCTCCTGTCCCTCAATCAGCCCAGGAGGGCAGGGGATGGTATGTGGTTGTGGTGGGTGGCTTCTGAAGGTGTTTCTGCCTGGTAGCATCCTGCAGCATCCTGAATGTCTTTGGGTTCTCACCTTTCTTCCTCACATCTCTCCCAAACAGCTCTGCACCCTCTGGAGCTGGGTCAGACTGACATGTGGAGGTTCTCTTTTGCTGCTTTTCCTCAATCATCTGGCACTCACATTGCCTTCATATTCTCTGTACTGCCAAAAGCCTGTGGTGCTTTTTGGGGAAGCTCTCTGGTGATAAATGTAATCCAAAGTGCAGGCAGAAGAAGCTGTTATGAGTTTCTCTTGGCTCTCATGAGAGTTGTGTTTAGCAGGTCCTGCAAGTGCTGGAGCATGTGGTTTCCTTTGGTATCTCCCCATAGCTATGCTGACCTAGTCATCTCCCCTAGAATCCTTCTGGTTTTCTAAGATTTTCCCTTCTAGGTAAAGTTCCTATATTATGATTACTCTTTTGGTTTTATGTATTAATTTTTTTAATATTTTTTATAGAATAGAAGAATTAAAAAGAGAAAGAGTTGAGCTCTGAGAAGGAACCTAAACACCAACCATCTAAAAATAGTGTCTGAGAGCTAAGTCTTGAAAGGGAAATTTAGGAAACCGATATTCTTAGCAAGAAACCATCTGGAAATTGTCAGCAGATCTTGTGTGGGGTGTGTATAAAACCCTCCTAATACCTAGAGCTGATTTAAGGCTTCAGACAGGTGCTCATCCATCCAGGACCTAGACCCATCTTGTGAGGGTGGGCACACACAGGGCAGCACTGCTTCCACCAGGACAGGAGCTGCACTTGCTGCTGGGGTCTCTTGGCAAGCCCTGTCTGGCATCAAGCAGGAGATTTGCTTTCAATTTTTCATTTTAGGCCAGACAAACCTACCTCTTGGGATTGTGAAACAAAGGAGGGAAGGGAGTGTGAACTGTGGGTTGCAGGTTAAGAGAGGAGAACTTAGGTTTTGTGTCCTGGCTACAAGGCTGCTTTTATTCTGTTTGTGTTGGGTCCCAGGAAAAGGCTTTACAATGTTTGAGTTCAGGCCCGTGTGAGGAGGGCAACTGAATGATTTACTCAAGAGTGATCTGCCTCTTTGTTGTGTCAATAACGTTATTTGCACTGAATTAATCTGAAGGAGGAAGCAATCTTGAAAGCTTCAAAATCAGAGTTTCCTGCTCCTTCTCCAGACAGAGGCACTACCAGAGGCCCCAAAGGCAAGATGAGCCACATGGAGGTGGGTGGTGGGTCACTGGGGAGGGCAGGGCAAACTCCCTTCAGTATTTGTAGCAGATGGCCATCCCTGTGTAGCAGCCTGAGCAGGGCTGGAACCCTGGATCCAAATGTTTTACACTGAGCAGCTCACTACTGCTCATTACTTTTGAAGGTCTGAAAGGTCTGTTTTCACCCTGACCTGCCCAGCAGTTCATTGCAACATGTCTTCCGTGGTCCTGCTGGATAGAATTTATGCACATTAGACTGCCCAGCATCATGCTGCTTCATAACTCCAGAAATGCTGAGTGATGGACTGTGGGAAGGACTCTGGATTTGTGCAATGACAACAGCAGGAACATCCAATTCTGGGACCCCGGGGTGAGAAGGGTGCTGAGGGGAGGAGGAGGGGGTCCAATGGGGAACTACCAACATGGTCAGGACCTGGGGAAAGGGGGCTTGTTTATTGTGCTCAGGAGGAGGCTGAGGGGAATCTGGCAACATCCCACAGCTACTGGAGGGGCAGTTAGAGAGTTGGTGGAGTCAGGCTCTTCCTTTCCATCAGTGACAGCTCACAAACCAAGGGGTCACACAGTGCTGCTTGCAAGGTTCAGGTCAGGTTTTGGGAAACCCTCTCTGCCACAGGGTTGGTGCAGCTCTGGGACAGGTTGCCCAGAGAGGTCAGGGAATCTCTCTCCTGTGAGGTTTTTGAGACTCAGGTCAGATAAAGCTACAGACACCTTGACCTGCTGTTGGCAATGGCCATGCTTCAAGGTGGTCTAGGGACCTCCACAGGTCCCTTCCAAAAAGCTTTCTAGTCACTCTGTTCACTCTGGTAAGACTGCCAGCATGCTGTTAGAGTTTTCAAGAATTTCTGGATCAAAGTACCTGGTGACTTCTGTTTGACACAGTAACCCAGATCTAGATGAAGGCTGTCTGCTCGTTTCCCAGGGTAGTATGATCTCAGTATGAAGATTATTGGTCCAAGAAGGAGAATAGATGGGGAAAGAAGCCACTTTTTCCCCCTGACTAGGAGGCCAAGGTGGCTGGAATTTTGTTTGAACCCACTCAGGATTTTGGGATAGAAGCAAGGCAAGGTTTTCTGGGCAGGCCTGTGTGCAGAAGACCCTGAGGCAGTAACAACACTGCCATTAGCATTTGTGCAACACAAGTAGCCAGTGAAAGAGAGGAGGGGTGACATGAAACTATCTTGAATATATTTTGTGGTGTACTGTGAGCCTCTAGGAGAAAGTCTCCTCCTGCACTTGCCACCGAGGGAGCTTCTCTGGGAGTGGTGAGGCTCAATTCCCTGTGGCTTTGTGTTGTCTGGTGGATCCTCTCTCCTTTGTGCCCATCCTCTGTGGCTCTGCATTGCAGCAAAAGAAAAACCCCCCTTTCAGGACCTCTCACTTCAGCCCAGATGCCCTTGCTGACAGAATTTACATGAACTTCATTTCCTCATAGCTTTTTCTTCCTTGTTCCTTTGTTATATTTATCTGGAGAAGTTGAACATTACTGGGAGAGGATTGACTGAGGCCTGTGGCAGGATATTTTCCTCAGGGGAGAGGAGGGGAAGAGAATAAAAAAGGGAGTCCAGGGAACCCAGCAGTTTATCCATGTCCTGTTATCTGCAGACCTGTGAACTTAATCATCACAAGTATGTCATCATTACTCATAATTAAGTTCAGCATTTTACTGTCAGCAGAATTGTATGAACCATCTCTGTGTCTTGGTAAGTCTTGAAATACAGTCTCTTTTGTAGGCTCTCTGCCAAGTGATTTAATTTTAATGCTGTTGGAATCGGGTTTTTAAAGCGCACCACAAACACAGTAAATACAGTGTGCTCCCAGGGCCTGCCTTGTTTCTGTACATGAATGAGATCAGCTGAACAAGCCAAGCATGAAGATGTTGTGCAGCTGAGCCCTTCTGCAGGGCTGCAGTCGGTGGCACTGAGCCACCTCAGTGTCCCCTGGCTCTGCTGCAGACAGCTCATGACACTCCACATTTTCCAACAAGACCTGTAAAATTTCCACATTTCTTTCTTAAAATCCAGGTTGCCACAAGAGATTTGTCCTTCAGTGAACTGCATTTCTCCAGCCTAAGTGTTTTCACAGCATGGCCTTGTCCTAGCGGAGTGAAGAAGAAAGAGCACTTGCCCCTGCAGGGTGCTGTGGAGGATGTCCTGGGGGCAGCAGGAGGGGCACCCCCAGGACAGCCCTCTCCGCCCTCTGCTGCTTGGGAGCAGTTGTGGATGTGATTTGTCTGGACAGACTGACGGCTCCCTTTGCCAGCAGAAGCTGTAGCTCAGCAGGGGGCTCTTCTGGCAAATGCTGCTCAGTGCTAATTAGCCCTTGGTTGGCCTCCAGCCCTTGCTTGTTTGTTTGCTTGTTTGTTTTTCTTGCACTGACTCATCTTACTCCTAAGATACAGCAAACATGTCATGAGCTGCCTGTTTCAGGAATTATCCATGTTGTTGCTGATATAACCATCCCATAAGGCAAAGAGAGGTAATACCTTCCCTATTAATGCCTGTCCACTTTCCAAATCCTTCATGAACTGGGTTTGTAATACAGCTCCTTGTTTCCCCCTTTACCTCAGACCACCACGCTGCTGTGCAGAGCACACAGAGGAGCTGAGGTGCAAGAGAGCAAACCCCCTGGTGTGTACCGCACCCCCGAGTATTGTGTGCTGGGACTGTGAATGGCAGGGATGTACTGCTCCTCTTCCTGCTGCACCTCAGACAGCTGAGCATGTGGTGGGCAGAGTGCTGAACGAGCTGTGTGGTGATTCCTGAAGCAGTGGTGGTCCCGACCCATGCTGGCAGCAGTGTGTAGGGTGGTGAGGCTCAGAGCTGTGGGCAGTGCTAGCCCACTGCTTGCTGCTCCTGTGGGCTCTCCTTGCTGTGCACTGCAGCACAATGGCTTCTTCTCTGGGACAGGCCCAGGAGGAGCTGCACTGCCAGCCCACAAGCTCTCAGAAACAACATTCCTTGTTGCAGGAGATGACAGGAGGAAAAAAAAAAAAAAAAGCAGAGGTAACCTGCACCTTCCAGAAACAGGACAACACCCCTGGATCCTGAACTACTCATGAGCCATGTGTTTGTATTGGCCATGTCCTGCATCTTTTGGGAGCTCCCTGGAGATCACACCAAGTAGGTGAACTCTCAGAAATGTGATGTGAATTCACTGCTACCCTTATCATCTGACTCAGTGGCCTTCTGCTTGCAAGCACACCAATGATACTTGTGAAACCACATCCTCTGCCAGGGCTTCTGTACAGCTTGATTGCTTTGTTTGAGCAGTGAAATGGGATGGCCCATCTTCTGTCTCAAAGCAGCCACCTCTTTTGCTGGGTGACTGGTCAGCTGCTGTCTGTCCATCCTGTCATTCCTTTCCCTCTGGAAACTGTTGCATTCTTGTGGCTGTCGCACCTCTGCATATATGATGGCACTGATAAATTCCAGTCTGGCTCAAGCAGGAGGCACGGTCGTTAGACAGCCCTTTTGAAGGTCTTCCATGATCTCTCCCTGCCAGCTGGCTCAGGGATATGTTCTGCATTAACACCCCTTGATCTGTCTGCTGGTTCTGACACCTTCGACCGTAATGTCCTTGCGAAATGCTCTGAGCAGATGGTGCATCTGGCTGGGGCTGCTTCAGGTTTATTCAGATCATATCTTGGGGAAAACTGCTCATTCTATTCATTCACCCATTCTATCCCTTTCAGCAGCTTTCTGTGTACCATGGCTCTCCATGGGGACCCTCCTGTTTTAGGGTCTGTTGATCTGTTTTGGCTGAGCTGCTTGAGATGCCTTTGGGCACCCCTTGCACTCCCTGCTGCTTTACCCAGCCTTCATTCCATCAAAGCAGGGACACATTTGCAGCTCTCTTGGGGGTATGTCAGTGCAGGTAGTGTTGGCCTGGGTTGATCAGTGCCCTAAGAGACTCAGGCAATGCACAGTCTGTCTTAGGAAAGGTAGCGTCTGAGTGTCTTCCCTGGGTTCATTGCTTCAGATGTGTACACCTGCCTAGTAGTGTCCCAGCTGCTATCTCACCACACTGCCAGATCCGAGCTGCTGACCAATTGGTTGTGCCAGGGCCTGCCTCTTGAAAAACCTCCAGGGATGCCTTCCCCAAAGGTGGCTGCCTGATAGAGACATATCAGCCGACCCAAATTGCACAGCCAGGCTGCATGATTGCTCACTGATCACCTGCTTGTTGGAGTGGGGGAGTTTTAGGCTCTCCATCCTATCTGGGTGCTGTTCTCTGCTATGCTGTACACTGCAGTAGGGTGGCATTACCAGGACTGACAGACCAGTGCACACCTCTGAGCTTTACATGTGTATGTGCGACAGCTGTGGCCAAAGGAAACTGTATTTTCTGAATACAGCAACTACAGGTGACTTGGGTTTGAGTAGGCCTATTATGTATAGGCCTTGTTCTCTAGTTTGCAAACACTATCATTTAAATACTTGTGCAGATGGGAAGAGTTAGGTGGAGAAATGACACGGCTTCCCCTGAAGTCACACAGCAGACAGCTGGCAGATGGAGGAACGACCCAGCCCTTTTGGTGCCCTACCCACCAAAGCACACTGCTCCTGTGCTTTTCCTTCCCAACATTCCTTTGTGTACATCCCCTTCTCTTGTTCTTTCTTTCTTCCAGCCTCTGGGGCGAGGTGCAGAGGGGATGGGTATGGAGAGTCTGGGCTGCTGAGTTCCATCTGGAAGGCAAAGCTGCACAACTCCCCCTACTTGAAATCAACACCCCATTCAAGGACTTCAACAGCCAAGCCAGCTGTTAACAGGAATAAACTTGGCTGGCTTTTAATAATTTTTTACCATCGTCTCCCCAAAGGTGACAAATGCTGTCAGCTGTCCCACCTTGTGTTTGCACCAGCCAAACCCTGTGACTCAGCATGACCCCAGGATGGAACTCCAGAGCTCTTCATTATGGGCTGCAGATTGCACCTGAACTTTACTGAGAGTGAGGCACTCCTGGCCTGTCTGCTGTTACATTCCCCACCTGGAATTCACAAGTATTAGTAGCACAATAAAAGCGAACAGATGAGATGGTTTCTTAGCTTGCCTTCGAAGTGGGAGCATTTGGTGCTTTGCTGTGCTCAGGTCAGGGATCTGCTACCAACATCAGGGTTCCAACAGCAGGGAACCCCATGCCATCATCGATGCCCAATGGTCTCACTCTTCATGAAACCCCTTTGTTGAGTTTTTTTTTCAGTTCATCCCAGTTTTTCTTGATGAAATATGTGTCCTGAAACTGCACTGAAGGTACACACTGAAATCAGCAGAGCTTCTTGATATCCTTGTGCACAAGGTCTGGCTTTCAATTAGCTGTTGTCCCATAGAAATCTGGGCAGTGCCTTTCACACCTCCCACGGGGATGTATTTTGGCAGTTTTACCTCGCCCGAGTCTAGTTCACTAAATTTAACAGGGCTTTGCATGGATTAAGTGCTGTGTGCTGTAACTTGGCAGAATCCATCTGCTCTGAGCAAACCTGGGCATTTCTCTCTGTTGCTCATTTGATTTTATTTAAATATAATTGTGATGTTTGTCCCTTGATCATCTGAAACCAGGAAAGAGTCTGGTGCTTGGCACAACTGCCTCTCATACCTGATACAAGGTGCAAAGGAGGATGGGGGAGAAACTGCTCATTGCTTTGTTCTTGACTTACTGTATGGCTCATTTCTCCAGAACAGACATCAGAATAGCATCTGCATGCAACCCCTCCACCACTCACAGCAGCTCACAAGCTCTGTACAGGCACCAGCCAGGGCTGTGTGTGCCCACACTGCCTCAAAGCAGCTCATCTGGTCTGGAATTTGGCTTTGCTCAGCCTGTTAGAAGCTTTCACTGCTCTCGCAATCAGTATTTGTTTCTAAGTGGTGGCTTGGTCTCCTAGAGCTCATTCAAGTGGGATTTCAGAGTTCCACTAGGCTTTTGCAATAACATGCTCACTCAAAGGGAAGAAGGAAGAGATGCAGCTTTCACAGAAGAAAATTCCTGTGGGCACCAGTGTTTTGGTAGCTCCATCTGAGGGAGCCTGTTTCAAATCCCTGTGCCTGTCCCTTCCAGTGCCCAGCAATGACATCGTGTGCCCTGGCTGTGAGCATTTGGGGTTATCCTGTATCAGTATATTTACCTTCCAAGAGGCCTGGGGTGTGGGGAGCATGCAGCAGCTGTTGAATTGTGGTGTTGTACAAACACAAGACAGGTGTTGGCTGGCAAACTCTCATTCCTGTGTTGAGTGTAATTGCAGGAGCTGCCCCATTTCTGTCAGCTGGGGCAGTCCCTAGAGTGTTCCTGTGGGTATTGTGTTCCCATGCATATGGATTGCCACAGCAGCCTGGAATGCTCTCCTGAGCAGTCATGGCTGTGGGTGAGCCCCTGGCTGCAGTCTGCTTCCAGGTACCAACCCTGCCCACCCTGAGGCTTCCAGCAGGCCATCTATGCTGGAATGGGGAGTGAGACCAGAGGGTGTGCAGACTGGTTCACCTCTCCAGTCCCAGTTTGGAAAGGGCTGCCTGTGCTCAGAACCTCAGCAGGTGTTTCTGATTTCTGAAGTTGGAATGTGGAGTCAGAGCAGAGGAGGTTGTTCCCAAGTGGAGCACAACCTGTACAGGGAAGTCTTTGCTGATGGCAGTTCATTCCTCTACCTGTTTCTCCTCACAGGTATGATGTACATGTATTATTTTTGGCCCCTCAAAGCAGGTTTGGTGGTCATTCATGCCAAAGTTACATGTGAAATGAGGTATTTCCAGGAGACCAACATGGAGTTTTGCCTCTCCTGGCCTGCCTGTGCTATATCTCCTCCAGAGACACTTCACCTCCTTCTCTAACATGGATTTGATACAACCCAGAAAGGTGGGTTTCACCCACAGGCTGTGTTGTTGTAGGCAGCTGGGCAATTGTGGCTCTGGTAAAGGGGTTGGTTGTGCAGACTTTGGAACCAGATCAGAATCCAAAATTCCCATTGACTGGGAAAGGAGTGGGGTGCCAGAACTCAATTCTGAAAACATCTTTTCTCCCTATGAATAACTGCTGGTACTCACTGCACTGTGAGCTGAGAAAAGCTGGCAGTCCCTGGGAGGACAAGGTGAGATGTGCTCATGTCTGGGGTCAGGTTTGCTGTGGAGGACAGCATGGTGGGAGCACAAGATGTGGCAAAATTCCTGGAGAAAATGGTCTCCAGTAATCCAAATGGGAGTTCCCACGTGCTGCAGGCATCAAAGCAGAGCCCCTTGTGCATGTGGGAGCCAGGGCTGGTCCCTGTGCCATGGCCAGACTCCACATGCCTTTGGTTTTGTTACTCATGCTTTAATCTTTTTATTCCCTCAGGGAAACTCATAAAAGCAATTAATTGTAAATTCTTTGGCAAGGTGATGGGAGGAGAGGGGAAGTGTGTGGGATCCCTGCCCTGTTTGCTCCGTGGGTGCTGCAGCTGCCTCAGGCTGAGCTCACCCTTTCCAGGGGCACCTTTGCAGGGTCTCTCCCATCTCCTTCCCCTCAGCTGTACTGGCTGATCAAAACCCTCCCCTGGAGAGAGTGGGACCATAGAAACACCACACAGTCCCTCCACCTCTGGGTCCTCACCCCAGAGCTGCTGAGATGGAGGGGCCCTGCTGGAGAGCCCAGCAAGGGAACC
This sequence comes from Regulus satrapa, assembly GCA_013396955.1. Taxonomy (NCBI): domain Eukaryota; kingdom Metazoa; phylum Chordata; class Aves; order Passeriformes; family Regulidae; genus Regulus; species Regulus satrapa. The sequence goes on along the minus strand of VWZN01004525.1, from coordinate 186,523 downwards.
GGGATGGACCTCCTGGAGAGCATCTCCTGCACTGTGAGGCCGCACCATCTCATGGAAAATGGGATTAGGACAAACACTTTTTCTTGTCCCCCAGACAAGATCATGGACCTGCCAGGTGGGTGGGATTGGTCTCTGCCTGCTGCAGCCACGGGCAGCTAAGCCAGGGCGCTTAGCATCAGGAAATCCCTAACAGCACAGCAGCCTTTGAAGGCAAATGTGAACCTTTGATTGGCAGCCCTAAATCTGACTGGACTTAAAATAGGACCTCAGCATCAGCTCTCTGAAATTCAGCTCTCCTTAAGCTTCATTTTTGTGGACCTGCTTAATTCTGATTTCAATGTACAAGCATTATAATTAGGCAAAATTAATTTGCAAATGGAAACCATTAAAAAACCTCCAAAACAAAAACAACAACAAAGCAAAATAAGGCTGTGCTATGGAGTGACAGCTCTGTGCTTACCCTTACCAGCTCTTTCTCTGGGCCCCAGAGATGGGATGCTGTGTTGGGTTGGCTCCTACTCTCATCTAAAGTGATTCTTATGCTCTGGTTTTGTAGGCATTGCTCAGGCATTTCGAGCAACAGTGCAAACAGGGGAAATTCCTGTCTCTGAGCTGGCTGATAGACACCAACACTCCTGCACCGATCTCTCTGGAGGGTCTCTGGGCCAGAGGCCACTCACATCAGTCTCAGAATAACGGTGGGTAAAGCCTCATGCTAAGAGGTCTATTCTGCTTTTCTGCCTCCATTTCCAGCTGCCTACAGTATTTTTGATTGCTTACCCCAGCCAATGAACAATGAAACCCATATATCCTTCTCACCAGAGCTGGGAGTTTTTAAACCAGTAATTAAACAGTCCTTTGTGCTTGCTTTGCAGAGCACATCAAATCAGACACCTCACACTGTCAACAGCTGCACAGCGCAGGACACTGATGACAAAGATTTGTTTCTTTGTTTGATTTTAATTATTCTGCTTCACTGCAACATCCCTTCCAGTTATACCAGTATAAAAGCACTGGGTAAACAAAGCTGATGTTGCTTGTCTGATGTGTTGACGCCACTAGTGGATTTTGCTGTGGTGGGGAGTTTTGCCAGTATAGCTGCATCAGCAGGACTGGCTCAGGGCAGGTGACAGAAGCTGGATGTATATCAATTGATTGGCAGCCAATACACTGCATCTCCTTCTCAGTCACTACTGGATCAGGAATATGATGACTGCTCCCTAAACCAGTTTCCAGTGTGCTGTGAGTAAGGCATGGCTGACCCCTGCTCAGACCTAGAAGCAGGAATGTGCGGTGGGCTTCCCATCACTGGCAGCAGAGGGTGCCAGGGTAGTGTGTGCATGTGTTTGTGGGCCTGTGCCCACATTCCCATACCCCACCACACCTTGAGTCTTGAGGAGACTTTCATTCAGGGCACCCAGAGTCAGACATTTCAGCTCTCAAAACCTGAGGTCTATGTAAGACCCAGGGCCCCAGGCAGACAGGGAGCCTCAGATGGGGCCGTGCCCTGGAGGTTAGAATGGGCAGGTTGGAGGAAAACCTTTTGCCTGACCATTTCTGCCACCTTGACTTGCATTCAAACACTTCAGAGTCATCTGCTGGGGAGCTTCCAGTAGGAAACTGCTGCTCTCTGGGTCTGGGTCATGCACAGACACGCAGGGGAAAGAATTCCTCCCCTCATCTCCTTATCTTCCCAGGAGGAATGCAGCATAGCCTTCATTCAGTGTGCACACATCATGCTGTCTCTAGGAATAATCTTCTGGAATTACCTTTGTGGACCTGGGGGGAGTGGGATGCTAAAGAGAAGTTGATGGCTTTGAAGGAGCTGGAGAAAGAGAGGAGCATGGAAATAATTACCATTTCTGTCGTTCTTTCTCCTGAAAATGGGTCTCTTGCTCTCATATCTCTGAAATGTCCCTTCAAAAATGGAGGCCCCTTCTCCACAGCAAACAAGCCGTATGATCTTGGAAACAATTTCATCCTTCCTGTGAGTGCAGTAATTCTTTGGAAGCCCAAGATGAAGTTTCCTTGTCTCCCACCTGTGCCAGGCTCCCTGTCTCTGCACTGTGTCCCAGGGGCACACCAGGAGCTGAGCTGTGGCTCCTTCACAATACCTGTGAATCAGAACTCACCAAAAACACCAGAGTAGGACTCCATTGGCAGTGTGAACAAGCCAATTTGCTACTTGCCTTATGCACTTTACTTCCCTGTCTGTGGTTGTTTGTCTCTGCTCTGCTGTTGCAGGTTTCGCTGCTGCTTTGGGCTGGTTTTCTGCCCTCGGTGGTGTTGACTTTATTGTGCAAAAATGTAGGGAGGCTCTCAGAGAAGAAATTACTTTGTGTACTGGCTTTAGGCTTCTCATGTTTTGCTGCCTCCTTATCTTTCTGTTTCCTGAGAGGTCTTACATATATTTCTTTATGTGTATGTTTAAATGCATGCACACCTTTACATATATATATATATATAAAAATGCACACATACGTGTGTGTGTGTATATATATATATATATATATATATATATATA
>VWZN01004525.1:170974-183975 GCA_013396955.1 Regulus satrapa | reverse complement strand
ATATACACACATATACATATGGCAGGCCAAATAAACCACTGTGGAATTACTACAGTGTTCCTGAAAATGTGTGTGTATTTCCTTCATGTATTTATTGAGAATTTTTCCAGATGGCAGCAGTGGTGAGCACAATCACCAGGTCAGCACCAAGCAGCACTGAAGGTGTATAGAACTCAATTCAGCCACAGATATTTCATGCCTCTGAGGCAGCTAGACTCCACTCCTCCTCAGCCTTTTACCTCCCTGTGAAGAGGAGACAAGGTTCAAAAGATTATTTTTGAAGCTATGAAAGACCTTTGGGACAAGACCATCTTGCTTTTGAGGAGATGGTTATTGCCCACTTTGCTGTGGTTTCTGTCCCAGCTATGGAAGGATCTTTGGCTGGGACTGGCAGAGACACACTGGTGCTGGAGTAAGCCTGCTCTTGTTCTAAACCCCACAGCTGGTGTACCTGCTGTCCCGATTGCTCATTTCACTCTCAGTACTTCCTCTTTGACTGATGGAAGCTGTTACTGAGAGGCAAGGCTTTATAAAGCCTAACCCATCGGTAACGGAAAGCCACTAAAACCAGCATTTCCCATGGGAATGAGGAACGTGCTGGCAGCAGTCTGTCCAAGAGGAAGCCCCTGGTCCATGTTGGCTCCTGTGCCATGGGTGTTTTGCTGCTGGCTGCCTCCAGCTGCCTGTGCTCCCTGGGGATGCTCTCTGGCCACGGGTGTGGAGGTGGTCATGGGACCTGGCCAGCTGCTGGCAGGTGGGTGTTACCCAAAACCATTTTGGGACTGTTTTCCCAGTGCATGGAGGGGTGTGCCCCAGGTAGGCAGGTCCCTCCTGCTCAGACTTGCCTCCCCATCCCAGGAGCACTGCGGCTGGCTCTCCACACGCGGCTGGAGCGCTGCCCACCCGGGTTCAGGGCAGGAGAGCTGTCTGCACACTGGGTGAGGCCCCTCTGATGTGCATGCCAGAAGCTGGATACAGACACAGACAGCTGGATGAAAGGTGAAAGGTGTGTAAAATCCACCTCGAGGGGGTAAGACTGAAGCCATGAAACCAAAAGCTTATGGAAACACTTAAGTATCCATCTGGGGCAGCCATATTTCCCTCCAGAACCAGTGGGAGTTGACAGATCATAGGCTCTAACTCTACTGGTGTTTCATTTTGGAACAGCTGTGTGGTTTTGAAGCAAATTTCCTAATTGTCCTCACTTTCTGGGCACGCCATGGGTTGGTGGTGCAGGTTTTTGCATACAAATTGGGTTAATTTTGGTGGAAACCAAAGCAGAAATTCTGCCTGAGCTTGCTTGCACCAGATGTTCTCCAGCTGTGGAGGAGGATGCAGTGGATGAAAGCAGCAGCTGGTCCTCTGGGCAAGTAGGAATGACACGCATGTCTAGGGGCTTGGTCCAGGAGACTCAGCCTAGCTGGAAGTACCATCCTCGAGCAGCACCTATGGTAGGTGCAGGAGCCTCAAAACCAACTGCTTCAGCCAACTGATCTCCTTTGTCACACAAAATTTTTTACTCATGTAGGCACTGCCCTCGAGCCTGTGTGACCTTGAGCCTTGGTGAGTAGTGGCCTCAAGTGGGTGTTGAAGTTTATCTCTCCTGGGACCACAGGTCATCTCGCTTGTGTGGCACACTTACAGCTGCAGCATGGCCTGTGCTGAAGTATTTGTAGGCTTTGCTCTGCCAGGGTGAGGGTCAAGTATCCCCCCTTTGTGGTTGGGTCAGCATGGGCCTTCAGGCTACTGTTTTACACAGTAGGTGTTCAAGAGAATGGTCAGAATGGTCTTCTTCACTTCTTCTTCTTGAGACCTCCTTCAGAACAGATGCTGCATATTCCCTGGGGTCCCTGTGATCTGGAAAGTAATTGCTGCCATCCTGGGACACCTTGGGAAGGCCCCTGCTGCCTTCTGCACCTCTGCTGGAGAAGATCAGGGTGTGGGAGGCCCTGGGCTGGCAGCTGTAGGTGTTTTGCTGGAAGGGGCAGAGTGCCACCTCGCTGGCTGCTGTGCCTGGGTCGTGCTGCACTAGGCTGAGCAACCTGATCAGGAGATTCACTGGGTCAGGGAATACCCCCAGGAGTACTTGCAAGCTCAGCACCTTCAGGCTCTGTCCCTCAGCTGCCACTGGCCGGAGCAGGGCAGCAGAAGCACCTGGTGAGGGCTTGGAACAGCACCCGTTTCCCTGCAGCTGTTGCAGGAACAGCTGGAACAGAAAGACACTCTTTGCAGGCTCAGTGCCAAAGTTTCCAGCTCCTCCTCATCAAGTTGGGCTATCATCTCAACCCACACTCTTCCTGCATGAATCACTGGTGCCTGGAGTGGCCAGGCACCACCTCCAGCAGGAAGGGGCAGAGACTGCTCCTCTGATAGGGACACCCCCTTCCAGCCAGTTGATAAAGAACCAGGATGGGAAAAAAACCTCCCATGAAAGTGACAGAGGGTCAAAACCAAGGCATCTCCCCGCCACAAACTAATCTTCCCAAGCACACCCTGGTTCTTTCATGTTACCTTTGTGTTTGCTGTTGGGAGGATAAACAATGTCTGGTCTGGGGGGCACATGCCCCTCATCGGTGGGCTGAGCTCAGACAGGGCAGGTGCTGTGCACCGAGTGAGCTGGGAAGTCTGGATCAGGTAGGGAGACGTGGGCTGACAGTACCATTGCCAACACAAGGGCAGAATGGCAGGAGAGCAGCTGGGTGTCCTGTCCCTGCTGGGGAATGTGCCCTGGGGAAGGACTCCAAGGATATGTTTGCACAGAGGGACAGGGAAGAGGCAAGTGCTGGAGTTGGAAAGACAGTGGAGAAGTGATTCATATGACAGTTGGCTGGAGAGGTGCTTTCCAAGTCCTGCCTCATCTCTTTAATCTGTGTAATCCCTGGCATTTTGCTGGTGTTTTCCATCTAGGCATCTCAGAGATGAATACACTCATCACCCCCAAGCAGGAGGCAGGAAAAACTCAGCTGCAGAGCAGGTGGAGGTGAGAGCTGGGACTAAAGTACAGCTGCCCCACTCTGTGCTTCTGAAACTGTGTCTGCTCTGGAGAGCACAAGGCTACTGACAGCAAGTCCAGGGCTGTGGATGAGGTCAGCTGTGCTGCTAGGCTCAGGCCTCTCCTCTGGTGTCTTGACTCTGTGGTGGAAAGTGCTCTCTGCTCATGGATTCTTGTGGTCGAGGCAGGACAAAGCCCTGGACTCCTGCAGAGGTGTGTTCACGAGGGCAGTGCCAAACCGTGGCCAATGCCAGGAGTCACTGGTCTCCTTTTGCCCAGAGTATTTTGACAGCAACATGTCTGGTTTGGAGAACCTGTCTGTGCAGGAATTGCTAACATGGTGCTCAGTGACCAGACTGTTCTTCTGTCATACCTATCAAAATAACATCTCAGCAATTTTGAGTACATGAGGTGATGTGATTGCTATCCCATGTGGATTGCTTGTTCTCACAGCCTCTCCAGTGGGAAGAGTACATATTTTTAAAGTGCTTTGCTTTGTACTTTAAAACCCATGTAGGCTAAGGAGAGTAGGGCAGGGGACAGAGAGGTTTGAGGTTATGTGGTTGTTTCTGAGTGGTTTCTTCCCACAGTCCAGAGGGACCCAGGAAAGTCCCAGCTCCTACACAAGTGTACTCTGCCCTTGTTTTTGGAGCTGCTCTTTCCCAGGGAGCTCAGCCATGGCTCCCTTGTCTCACTTCACCATCCTGCCTAACATTTGCTCTTCTCAACTGTGTGGGAGAGAAGCAGCTTGAGCAGTGGGAGATGGTGCAAACATGGGAAGATGCTTCTGGAGCTGCCACTTTCAGGTTATGCCAATTTGAGTGAGGAGTTGTCCTACAGCAGACTCCTGCTGCTGTGATGGAGAAGTAGGATGATGCTGGGCAGGGAGAGAGGCAGAGAGGAGGGGGTTTGGAAGAACTCCTAGTAAGAAAGGGTCAGCTTGGCAGTGGTTTCTTCATCCTTCCCCTTACCCCAGCAAGTCATTCCCTGCTGAGTAGCTTTCCAATAGCCACTAAAGCTTCTCTGCTGCCATTTCCCCTTGCCTCCTTGGGAAGGGACCCTGGAGAAGAGGCATCATTCCTGTTTCTCCTCAGTGGCATTTTGCAGAGCAGAATGGACAGTGCTTCAGCCCTGAAGAAGAGCCCTTGGAGATGTTTCCAGAGGACCCAGTCTCTTTGTGGCAGCAGATGTAGGATTGATTGAAGAAGTCTATTTACTTGGTGATGCTAGATGTGGAAAACTTGATGGAAATGTTCTAATACACATTTTAATTCCAAATATGTGGTAGGATTAATGCAATTTATGCTACCTAATGCAAGAGCCATAAGAGAATTTCAGAGCAGAGTGTTCCCAGGCTCTGGTGATGCTTCAAGCCTTGTTCTCACCAGGACTTTGACTTAGATATGAAATATCTCAGCAGTGCAGAACAGAACCAGGGCTGGCTTCAGCTCCTGCTGCATTATTCATGAGTATGTGAAAACTCTGAAGAATGTGACAGACTTTGGGTTAGGTCCTCAACACAGCATTGCTTCTCATGAGATGAAATGTGAGCAGGTCCCTCTAAGACAGGAATATACTTGCTGGAAGCTGTGGAATAGTAACATATATAAAGGGAAAGTGAATCTTTGGTGTTCTGCTGAGGGTGGGTTTGTTTTCACTTTCCTCCCAAGATCTTCTGCCAGTGATCTGCAAGCACTCACAGCCATGGCAGCATGGTTCAAAGCGGTTTGAAAACATTTGAATTTCTTTTGCATGGGGTTTTGCAAGGCTGCTTGCTTGGGAGTGCAGAGGATCGGAAGCCCCTCCAGACCCTCTGGAGAGGTCACACTGGGACCACAGAATCTCCTTTTTGCCAAAGTGAGCTCTCAACACAGAGGTCAAGTGAAGATACAGCTCCCCTTTTCTGCACTGTGCTCAGCCCACTCAGGTAGATGTGCAGGGGCTCAGCACCTCTCGTAAATCCCTAAAGCATTTTGACCTTGTCACTGTGGGATGCTCAGGCTGGCAGCAGAAGAAAGGGAAAAGGCAGGGATGCTCAGAGGTCCCAAGCATTGTATGAGTTCAGGAGAGGACAGCATGGCAGAGCCCCAGTTTCTCTTACATCCTGATGAACCTCTGTACTTTCCTAGTGGGAAAGGGTTTGGTCCTTAAATAAGTGAGAGTTTTCCTCTTGGTTTCCATGAGAGCAGGTCTGGGAATGAAGTTTCTATAAAAGGGACTGTTGTGCATATGGGTGTTTTGTCCACCTGGGCTTATGTTGCTATAAAAATCAATAATTGCTTTGTATGGAAGGCATGTGAGCATCCTGAGGCTCAGGTCCATCCTTCACCGCATCTCTGTGTACATAGTAAGTGATCTCTGCTTTTTAGTTCTCCATTCACAAATACACGCCTGGAACAGCATTTTGGCAGGGGACAAAGCTCAGCTTTGCTGCTGACCCGGCCCTGCATGTACTGGGGAGATGTGATGCATCCAGTAAACAGGTCTGTCTGGCCATGCCTGAGCCCGGGAATCTGGTCTGGGTGCTCATGTGGGTTGTTTCCAGCCTGCACATGAGGTGTCTGTGCCTCCAAACCCTGTCTGTGCCTTGGGAATGAGTCTCAGCTGGAATGGGAGTGCAGCCTGGTCTGGGTGCTGGGGAATCCATCCCTGGGCTGTGCTGTGGCACCTCTGGCAGTCCAGAGACACAGCCACTGGTGCCTACAGCAGAGGTGAGAGAAACATCAGCTCTGTGCCCAGAGCCTGTGTGAGGGGCAGCTTCCATCCCCAGCTGCCAAGGACTGTGCTCTCCACTCTGCCCTGGCCAGCTGGCTGGGGGAGCTGCTCTGTTCCTTCTCCCAGAGAGAAAGTGGTAGCAGCTGGCAATGCATTTTTGGGTTGTCAGTGGAGAGGTGCTCATATTCAAGAGTAAAGTATTGTTGCTCTTGTACAGTCCTGGCTTTGGTGAAACCAGATGGGTTTGAAGTAAATATGGAGTTCCTTTGTCAAATATAATTAAAAGCTGAAGTTCGTATGTTTGAAGTGTTATGAGTAATCTCTCTGCCTTTCTGAAGAAGCATCTATTATTTTTTCTTATTGAAAACTATTGACTTGCAATGGATTCCTGCAGTACTGGTTGGATGAAGGACAAGGAGATCATATGAAAAGTCACCCTTGGTTTGAAATGAAGGCAATGAAAAATGAGTGTCTTGTACTAAAAATGTTACTGGAGGTTGTTGGCCAAGTATTGCAGTCTCACTTTCCTATTTTTAAAACTCTCTCACCAGCTGTGATGTGACCCTTCCCTCCACACCCACAACAGAAAAAAAATACCTCACTGATTAGAGACAGGAAATAATAAAACTCACTGACTACAAAGTATTTTCAAAGACACAAAATAAACAAGCAGAGATAGTGGGAAATAGATATTTCCCACTGATCTCTTTTCACCACAATAACCATAGCTAATAATTATAGTCACTGGGGATTTACAGCTTTTAGAGGGAATATATGTTTTTAAGATGATGCTGTCAAACCATAGTAAAATATTTTCATCACAGTCTCTCCCAGCATAGCAATAAGGTGAGATGTAATTGTTGATACCATCTAGAAGTAAAAGAGCACTTCAGGCCTGATCTGGGGTAGGGAGCTGCTCTCCTTTCTGGTCACACTCATGTGCAGTGGAGGATCCTCTCCTAGGTGCAGCTGTGGGGGCTCTCATGGCATGGGGTTTTTATCTAACCTCAGCAGTATTTGTGACAGTATACTGGAAAGATCTTTAACATCTTTTCTCTGCCAGGGTTTAGCAGTTTTCTTCGCCTGATTGGTTTCTTTACCCACGAATATTCTGTGTGCTTTGCTGCTGACGTTTGCTGGGATGGCCCCAACTCCAGGTCTTTGCAGAGGGATGACTGTGATGATGATAATTGATGATGATGATGATGATGATGATGATGATGATGTGTGTGTGTTTTTCACATTGGTGGTCACTCCAAAGGGCCCCATCACTTTCAGGCAGAGGATGGAAACAGAGGTTGAGGTTTGTGATGTTCTTGATCTGTGCAATTCTGTGTGTTTATCTGACCCTGACCTGTCTTGCCTCCTTGCAGCCAGCTGTGGGCTGGTTGTTGCTCATACCACCCTCATGCCACTGCTCCTAATGGCTCTTCGAGAGGGCTGGATGAAAAGGAAAGCTTCACTGCAAAGGGTGCTAGACCCAGAGGTGCTGCTTTTCACTCCTGCAGCACCTCATCAAATAGGTCTCACTGCATAATGAGCCTCCTCTGAACTGCAGGGCCATGCATTAGTATGCGCTGGGTTTGTTTAAGAGCTCCCTGCTCTTTTATTTCTGCTGTGAGCAACTTTTAACTGCCTTTGAGATGAAAAACGGGCACCAAATGTTGCCAGCGAGTAGATTTGTCTCAGTCTCCTCGGTCCAATTCGCAGGGAATTTTACCTCCTACCCTCTAGATGATCTTTGTGATTCAGTTAAAAGTAAAAGCTAAAGCATCGATCTAGGCTGATAAACCCAACTCCCTGTTTCCTTCATAATATTTAAAGTGTCCCCGTGATCCAGGCAATGCTGCCTGTGTGTGTGCTGAACACTGCTTTCCTACTAAGTATCAGGGGCAAACCCCAAACCAGCTCTTTCAACGGCATCAGGAAAAACTGTCTGTGAAAGGAGCAAACAAAAGCAGATGTTCAAACACTCTTTATTCGGAGCACATGGGACAAGGCTGGGAGAAATGTCAGTCATTATCTTCAAAAGGTTTATTTAGAACTTTTAGTTATGGAAACAACAACAAGAAAAAAATCCCTGAATATAACTATATGTAACATACACACACACACACACACACACACACACACATACATGTACTCACAAGATTACGAGTGATGTCAGGATGTCTGTGTGGCTGGGAACAGCACAGCCAGGGTGAGCAACCCAAAGAGCATTTCTAAACAGCCTAAAAAGTCCAGACCAACTCTCTCCCTTTTTCTCTCTTTTTTTCCCTCCTAATCATTGCAGCATTTTTACAGGACTCAACACTGGAATCTCCTACACTGCACATGGATGATAATAAAGCAAAAAAGCAGAAGAGACCAGTTGCTTACCCTTTCATCCAACAAAGGGATCTCAATGGCTTATGTGAGATCTGAAAGGTAAATGTGATGCCAGAGAGGGTTGTTGCTTGTTGTCTTGCATTTTTGTTAATAGAAAGTTAATTATTTTAGAATGTAAGACAAGGAAACTATGTAATTATTATACACTAAAGAGCATGAGAGGATTCTATACAATAATTTAGATGTATTAAATAAATAAAAAATAATAGCAGCCTTCTACAATGCAGGCTACACATAGGTTTACTTCGGCTTGAAGTACCCTGGTCTTTAGTACACCTACAGGAACAGATTTGCTCCACAAGCATTTTAAAGAAACATATCTATAAGATACATATGTGAGAGTGTCTAAGGTTAGGGACAAAAATTGAAAACACACTTTACCATGGTCTCCACATATCTAATGACCCCATTCTGGGGTTGTTATGGGAAAAATTTGGCTGCAGAACCTGTCTGGGAGGTGCAGCATCAGCCTCATTGAAAACCAACAGCGATGGCGGCTGGAAGGAATTTTTGGAAACTTGCTTGTTCTCCGCAGGGTAGAGACGCTCCTGTGATGTGTTTGTGCCTCGAGTGCTGCCCTTGGGGCTCAGGGGACTTTTCTGTGCCAGGAGAGGCTGCTGAGACGGGCCCAAAGACCTCAGTGCTGCTTTACAGGTGTCTTCACCAGACCTGGGCAGGGATTTGAGCAGGTGGTTCAGGAGGCGTGCCCCGAGGGTCTTGTCCATCCACTCGCAGGTGAGCAGCAGGTTGTGCACCTCGTGCATGCACTGGATGTAGCCGGTGCTGTACCTCTGCTGGGCTTCCAGACCCACCTTGGAATCAGCTGTGCGGGAGAGGAGACAAAGGGGAGCTGGTGAGCAGGCCAGTGACTGGAGTGGTCACTGCTGAAGCCACTGGGCTTCGCCAGCTGCTTTGTTTGTGAGGTGAAGGCGATCAGGCTGTGGTCCCTATGCCCTACTGCCCACAACCATAACAAAACTGCACCAAAAAGCAGAAATCGACTCAGGAAGGAGAAAACACCCGTGGATCAACCCGTGCCCAGCTCCATCTCCCCACCTAGTGGAGAAAGCCAAACCTTGGCAGCAGCCTGGGCCTCGGCCAGTTTGGAAGATGCTTGTGCCAGGCTGCCAGTGGATCAAAGCTGCTGGCACTGAGTAAGGGGCTGGGAACAGAGTTAGGGAGCACGCACTCACCCATCATCTTGGTGCTCTGGATGTTCTGGAGGTGCTTCACTGTCATTTCCAGAATGTCTGCTTTTTCCAGTTTAGACTGCTGATAAGGAAAGAGTGCAGCAGTTAAAGACAAAGAAGGGTTTGCACCATGCCCAGTTTCTCTAAAGATGAGGCATTTCCCTTCCTCTTCTCCCCCTTCTCCCCCAACCCAACTTCCCACCAGCTAAAGGACAAAAAGCAGCATATAATGAGCACTTACATCCAGATGAAATGCACCCACAACGGTCTCCTTCAGCTGGTCTAAGCAGTTATTAATCCTTTCCCTTCGCTTCCGCTCAATGAGGGGTTTCCTTAACTGGCAAAGAAAAGGAGCAGGAAAAAATTGCAGTTGATATTTTCATTTCCTCTCCCTGCTGCAGTTCAGCAAGGCCAGAGACCCCCTCCCCTGTGTGTATGCAACACAGGGTGACACAGTGCTTAGCAGGGACAAAATGTGGATGGACTGTGTGCCAGCTCCAGCCATGGCCAGTCCCTAAGAGGGCCTTACCTCTCCCTTCTCCTAGTCATTTCAAACAGAGAAACTCATTTCACCCGATCAAAACAGAGAGAAGGTATAGAAAGGAAGAGGAAAAACACTCACATTAGTAAAATTCAGAGAAAACATCTTTCGAATAAGAGAAAGAGCATTGGGCCCTTTCTGTGTCCTAGAAGCAGTGGCCCGGCACCCCTCAGTCACATGCTCAGTGCAGGAGACACTCACCTTCCTCTCCTCCTTGGTGCTGGACACCTTGTGCGTGCCTGTGGTGGCTGCAGCCGTCATCCTGGTCCAGGCAGCCAGCCCGGCTCTGACAGGATGGGATGGGACGGGATGGGACGGGATGGGAAGGGATGGGATGGGATGGGAAGGGATGGAGGCGCTGGAGCAGTGGCTCGCTTCCCTTCCAGATGGGCTCTTTGCTGCTCTGCTGCTCCTTGGCTGTATTTATAACCCCGAATTAGCATCTGAAAGGCAACTCTCCTTGGCGGGACTTCTTTTCCCACACGAGGGGTCGAGCCCGGAGGTTTGTGGCCATCAATCAAAGCTGACAGGTCACTGCTTCTTTTCAATGACCACGCCGCCCCCCCCAAACGGCGACAGATGTCCAGCCTCCGACGCTGGGCTTGGAGGGATCTTTTGTTCGGGAAGAAGGGAAGGAAAATGGGCGCGCTAGGAGCAGCTTGCATGGCTCCTCGTTCAATTTGCACAGATTCCCAGGGAGGGACACAATAGCCGGGAAGCAGTTGAATTACACCTGGGAAAATGCCTTCTACTTATTTTTTTCTCCTCTATCTCCTTGAAGTGATGCCTATTTTTACCTGCTAACCTGACTCCAGTCATTTCACATCATTGTAACAGCCTCCAAATATAATAATAGAGTACTTCAGCCAGGAGTTCCTGCTCCCAGTGATTATTATTACAAGGAAATGATGATCGATTAAAAACTGTTGACAGCAGACACCTGAAGGAAGGTTGTTTCCATCACAGAAATCCTCTAGGGAAAACATGGGGGAACTTTATTTACCTCCTGGGAACCTGAATTATCTCTTGCACCTGGGTAGATGTAGAAAATATGTAACTCTTCTAGTTTTTGACTGCTCTGCAGAATTTATTATTAAATTTACAGGGTATTGAAGATACCTAGAGATGAAACAAACAAAGAAAACAAACTTATAGATGAAGGTTCTGTGGGAGCTTTACTTCTTTGATATTTTTCCCCCCATGCTGCAAGGTTTGGGGGCTTTTTGAGGAAGGGGGTTTGTCTGTTGGTGCAGGAGAAGAGGGGCCTTTTGAAGAGGCTTGGTGTGGGCTGAGAATGTACCTTTATACTTCCTCACTTCTGCCTGGCTTGGGGTAGAGTATGAAGGCATTTTTCATGGCCTTGCATTAGCTTTCTGAAGCTGCTTTGCTAATGAGCGGGATTTGGCAGTGTCCTGTTGAGTCCCTTTGGATTGGTGTCGAATGTGTCACCTTATTGAAGTGGAGAGGAAGCAGCTGTAGTGGTTCAGAAGCAATGCAAGCCCTCCCAACACACTGGTGGGAAAAAGAAATACTTTTATTCAAATAAATAAAAAAAATAATAGTAGCATTCTACAATGCAGGCTACACATAGGTTTACTTTGTCTTGAAGTACCCCGTTCTTTAGTATGCCTACAGGAACAGATTTGCTCCACAAGCATTTTAAAGAAACATATCTATAAGATAGATGGTGTCAGTGCCCTCTGCCCCTCCAGATCTGGGTGGGGATGTACCCCCGTGATAGCAGCGAGGACATCACGGCATTCCTTGCTCAAGCACCGTGTGGGTGTGAGCATGTTTGCTTGTGTGTCATTGCAAACATACCTGCAGCACGTCTGCACGCCCTGCTGCCCAGGCTCATCACCAAAACATGTCCCCAGCCATGGCACCAGGCAGGCAGAGGCTGTTTGTCAGTCACATGCAGAGTTGGGCAGCAGGTGCTTGATTTTATTAGTGCCCTACTTGACAACGGCCTGGGATGAGCTGGGGTGGTTGTTGTGGTGAGAGAGGAGGGCTGGGAGGGGAAGGTTAATAACTTATTGTGTCAGGTAAAGGGGATTCTTATCTCTGGTGTGTTGTACTCAGAGACAGCAAAAGGAGATCCCACCACCCCATACAGGAGGGCCTCACATAGCCAGCACAGGCTCCTCACCACTGACAGCTCCTCCTTTGTTTTTCCAAGCTTCTTCCAGTCCAAGGAAATGGATTGTTGCTGATATTTATATAAGGTGTGGCTGAGGCTGCGTGATTCCAGCAGCTCAGCCTGGAGGAGGCAGTGGCTGGGCTGGGAGAGGGGGCACAGAGCACACTCTGTTTTCTGCCCGGGCTGGCAGTGCTTGCCCATCTGACTCCACCGTGTGCAGAAAGCAGCACCTTCCCAAGGCACTCACAGCAGCAGAGGGAAGCTGAGATCACCTCAGCCACTGGCCCAACTGAGCATGGCAGGGTGTCAGCAAATTCAGAGTTACCTAAAACTGCTAAGAAGCGTGTCCCGTGCCTGATGGCACTGCTGCGGTGTGCAGTGCGTGCCCCCCAAGTTGGTGGCTCCAGAGGCTGGCCAGCCCCCAGTGCCACCAGGAAAGACCTCTCAGGTGTCTGCGATGGCAGCACCTCTTTCCTCCTGCTCTCTCCCTTCCGCAGCCTGCGCGAGCGGCCACTGCCTCCCCTCCCTCCTGCCTCTTGTCCTGCGAGCTGCACCGAGCTCCGGGGCTGTCCACGGGACACGAAGCGAGCTGGTGCCAAGGGGGACAGTGCGATGGCTCCGGCCTCCCAGCCCTCTCTGGGCATCTGAGCCCCTTGGCCTGCCCACGGGCATCTGCTAAGGGTGAGCTCATTTCAAGGTTCATTTGTAAGACAGCGCCGCAGTGAAAAAGAAGAGCGGCTTTCGCTGTAAACAGTTATTTTACACCTCTCAGTCACGGCAAAAGCCTTTATTTCGGAGGATGGGGGTGCGGGCGAGAGAGCTGCCCTGGCTCTGGGCAAGGCTGACATCTGTGCCGGGGATTGTAGGCACCCAACAGCCCCATGCAAATGAGCATTACAGGAGCTTTCTGCGAATTCCCGCCTTCCTTTTGCCTTGCCGCTGCCAGGTTTCACTGAAAAAGGGGATTCTCCTTTGCAAACAAAGCCTCCTTTTTTTTCCTGGGCTTTCAAAAAAAAAAAAAAAAAAAAAAAAAAA
>VWZN01004525.1:0-160670 GCA_013396955.1 Regulus satrapa | reverse complement strand
GGGCGCTGCCCGCGACCACCGCTCTTTGTTACGGCCTGGGCTGCGCGGAGTGGCCGGAGCGCGGAGCCGGCACTGCCTTAGGCGGCCTCTCGGGGTCCGGCCCCAAGGCCTCTTCCTACAATTGTTGTTCCTGTTGGGAGCCCCGATAGGCCTCCGCAGCAGTAGCTGTGCGGGAGGGCTGCTGAGAGCCTGTTTTCTTTGCAGACTGCCCCACAGACAGTTAACGCGGCGTGATCTCCCTGTTCTGTAGGATAAGAAAAGTTTTGTCTTTTTTTTTTTTTTATTTTTTTATTTTTAACTTGCAAGTACGTCGATTGATACTGATACTGAAAGGATGTATCCGGTTTTGGTGGTTTTTACATTTTTTGAATTTTAATTTCTGGTGAAGGATCGTGTAGGTGCCCAGGATTTATTTAAAACCTATATGCTGTCTTGTGGGAATGGTGTGATTTAATTTGCATGATGAGTCAAAGATTAAATTACATGACCTAGGCTCTTCAGTTTCAGTAAGGCAAATAACAATGTGTAGAAGAACAGTTTCAGTGTAGATCAGAAATAAAATTTGATTAACATCAAAATGTTGTAAAGTTTTGTTTGCACGTGGGTTTTTTTAAAAAACTTGCCTGTCAGAAACTCTTAATTCAAGATCCTTAGCAGTGTGGTCAGGAAGTGTCTTCCTTTTTAACACCTAGAGTTCATGTAGACAGAGGAAATTTTAACATCCTGAGCTTGCACCTTGGTATCAAGGCTTTTAAATAATAGATTTTCACTATTTAAAACACTGTGCACCTTTAATTAATAGCTATTACCTAATACCTGTTGATGTGCCAAATGCCTTTGACTGCAGAAGAATAAGAAGAGCACAAAGTATTTTGTGAAGTAGAATAAGCGTGGTACCTGTTCCAGGCTCAGGAGTAACTTGATTTTTTTGTTGTTTTCAGTTGTCCTGTAGAAATTGGCAGCTAATGTGATCTGTGAGTGGCATGATGGTGTTGATAGGTTTCTGCCTGTCGTGGACTGAGTGTTGTAAGAATATTGTATTTCACAGTTAGCTTAATGGTTTCTCTGTGGTGTGAGAAACTATTGGGTCAGCCAGCTGGGATGCACTTGGCTTAAATTTACTTGTGTTTACTGTGGGTCTCATTTGAAGTGCAATATCCCTGTTGCTGGGGCTTTCCTCGGTCAGACAGAAGCATCTTAGGGCAGGAGTAGGTCGTGTCTGGTGGTGTTGGGCCAAGCAGAATAGTCTGAGAATGTGAGTTTGTACATATGGACTAGTGTGCTGCTGAATTTTTCTCAATGCTGATAGCATTGTTGGTTTTTTTTTCTTTTAAGTTTAGTGACATTCTCCTCTCTATGTTCACACAGAGTTTTGAAATGTTGATGCATTCTGTGCATGTTGAATGCACAGTTGTATAAAACAGAATTTATATTTCAAAAAATATATGTATTTACAAATAAAGGAGACCAAATAAAAGCAGCAGTTGAGTGTATACTTTGTGACAGTATGTCTTTGAGAGATAATTATGCTCTTTGGGTATTATCAAGCCCAGACAAATGTATATTCCCAGTGTGGTGTGATAATATTAGAACTGCACCTCTTGGAATTCCTTGATTGGTTTATTCAGGAGGGAACAGTATCTATTTTGCATTCTGTCATGTAGCTCTTATTAATTAATGGCTGGTAGTTGAATGAGACTTGACTGTTCCCCTGAATGTGCTACACTTCCTAAGGTTTTTATGGCATTTTGGTGAATATGAATATTACTGGCCGGTGTCTTCCCTTCTGAATCATGTCTTTGTTCAGCTTTTGCAGATTTTTTAAACATGAATTGTTTGCAGCCTAATTTTTTGTGTAAAATATTTTTGAACACTGATAATCTCTGTACGTGCTTTAAAGGCTCTACACACTTGCTATAATAATGATTTTTGGTGGAGTTTCAGAAAGGTGCTGTAATAGCTGGTGCTGCTTTGAAGCAGGGGGCAGGAAGAAGCCTGGTGGCCTTTTGCATTCCCTTCTGGCCCTGCTTTTCTGCACTTGTGACACTGTGTAATATGGTTTAATTACAAGAGCAGCTATTAAAGTGTGATTATCTTTGTCTAATTGGAGGCATCTTGTAGTTTACCTATCAAAAATAAGATTTGACTTATCTGCTCCTTCAAAATTAATAGTTCCACAGCAGCCTGCAGCTATTTATGTAAATAATGTGCAAAGCAAAAATGTGAGTTGAATATTTTTCAGATATTCTCATTTTTGTGTGGTACAGCTGAAGTGTTGTATGTTTAATTCTCTCTTTGCTCATGTTTTCTCTCGATACCATGCTTCTGGCACCACGAGGTGCAGAGGTGTGAGCCAAAGGGAAGCTGAATGTCTGCAGTGAGAAGGTGAAACTTTATGCTGAGATCCTCCCCACCCCCCAAGTGCAAACACAAAGGTTAAATTAGAAGATGAGGCTGTCTTGAATTATTTTAAAGGACTTGAGCTAGGCTGTTAAATGCACGATCGGGAGTACCTAAGGCTTACACTGGTGTCATGTGAGTTTGGGCTTTCTTTAGCCTGAGCAGATTTATGTGCTTTCCTCATTACACCTTGTGATAAAATAACACATTCATTTACCTATTTAAATACTCCTTATAAAGGCTTGAATTCAGGATTGATCCAAACTGGAAGCAGCCAAAATTCTGTGTGTTTACAGGAATAACTGTGGTCGTTCCTTAACAGCCTTCGTGGCCTCTTTTTTTCAGACAGTGTTAATTTAGTAAATGGCTTAGGTTTAAATAAACAACCACAATTTGCTTTCTAATTCCCTTGGTCTGAGTATTCAAGCTACGCTTCTTATAATCAAAAGACACTACAAAAAGTTCCTTCCTGTTGACTTCAAATTTGCTAAAAGGAAACAAATATTAAGCCCATCCACAAGGACATAAAATTCTGAGGGATATTACTGAATGTAGTAGCTAATCTTTGTTTATTGGAATTCTGCTACTTGTAGTCAAATTCCAAGTTCCTTTCTAAAGATCTGTTTCCTCTGTAATCCTTCCCTGCTCTTCAAACACTCGGAGAATTCATCACCAAAAAGTTAAATCTAGCAAGACAGTTCAAAAACTGGCAAGTTATAATTAGTAGAGAGCTGTAGTATTAGTGTAAGAGGTTTTCTTAACATCTTTGGATGAAGATGTTTATGAGTTACTACATAGATGTTTAAAATATTGGCTATTTTAAAACATTCAGGTGTACTGCCAAGTATGGGAAATGGCTGCATCGGTGAACAAATTGCTCTGCAGCTTTTGATCCTTGCCCTGTTGGGTATTTTTTAGTCAATCTTTATTGATAACAAGGGTATTTTTTAGTCAATCTTTATTAATAACAAATTGTTTTTTCTTACTAAGAGAATGTATCAAATTGTTTCAGCTGCAAACCCTGCAAGATTTGAAACATGAGACTTAAATAGCTGAGATAGAACTTGGCTATAAATTAAATAGAATTAATTTGTCAGCTTTTCAGGCAATGTATGTGACTGTGAGAACAGCGCTTATGTTCAGTCATTCATGTGTGAAATTCCTTATCTCCTTTGAAGTTTATCTGTGTTAAAGCACAGAGTGAAAAGATGGAGAAGCGTTTCCAGAAATGTGGAATGCATGATCTTTCTCTGGCTGCTGGAACTGCCTAAACAGCTTGATATCTGAAGAAACACATTTCTGAAAAGTTTTCATTGTTTTATTTACTGACTTTTGAGTAAAGCATGGCAGTGCATAGATTTGGGAGGAAAGGCAGCTTGCACAGATTTGTTGTAGAAGATCCCTCTGACACCCCAACCAACTCTTGCATCCAGTATTGCTTTGACTGCAACTTTCTCTGTCCTTTTCTCTTTACTTGCCTGGCCAGGTGCACTTGGGAAACTCCTCATGGATGGATGTATTTTTCCAAATATTCATTCAGGGCCACAGCAACTTCTTAGCTCACCTGCTGAGAAGCTTGCTTTGAGAAGAAGTCTGTAGACACCAAGTTATGAGTGACACCCTGGATGGAGTGGTAGATATGTGTGTTAATTACAGTTCTGAGCATCCTGCTGCAGTGGAGGCTCTGAGCTCTTCCCCTGGGTTAGCAGTTCAGGAGGTTTTGCTACACTTGTAGAAATGAGGCAAAAGTTACTTGTGTCATTATAGTTTACTTTTGACTGTTGCATGTGAAGTTACTGCTTTGGCAGATGATACTCCTTTTAATATATGTCAGAAGGTTTAATTTTTTTTCTTGTTTGATATATTGCAATAATTTATAAAATTAATCACTACATAACATTATGATTTTGTTGAACATCATGTATACAGAAAGAATAAGCAAAAGTAAAGCCTGTTCACAGAGACACAAAATCTTAGCAAAGCAAATGTGGGGGGTTTATTGTAAAAGAGACCTTAGTGATGCAGGTATGCACTGAGTGTAACACAAGGATGCCTGAGAAGTCTCTCCCACACAGTTTATGAATGCATGGTTCTTCCAGCCTGTCACACCTGCTATTCAAGTCCCAAGTTTCTTCTGACTGGAGTTTGGTAGGGATGGAGAAACTTCTCAGGAGAATTTAAAGAGATACCTTAGAGGAGGTCACTTGAGACACAAATCTTGATAGACTTTGTATAGGCTTGGTACTATAGTAGATAAATGTTGAGAAAGCAAAATTAATCTCTCAAAAATTAGCAAATATCCCAAACCTTGCTTTGTCTATATTGATTTGCTACAAAAACCTTATGTGATTGTTTCCAGTTTTTTTCAGTTTGGTGCACATAACATCCTTTGAATTATAACAATTATTATTATAACAAATACTTGTTTTGTTGCAGTGTATTTGGTCTTTCACTGTACTGCAAAAGACAGCAGGATCCAGGTCCTTGGGGGTTTTTCTTTGGTTCACAGCTACTCATGACAGTACATTTCACTGTGCTCTTCAGCAGCATGGTGCTTCTCCCCCCTTTTTTCAAGGAATGATGCTTAAGCACAGAGAGTTTCCTCCTCTCTTTGAGTGTGTGATGTTTGTTGTGTGTGTTGTCTGCTGGAGCACTTCAGAAACACACGCTTCATAAACTTTTTTTCCAGTGACACCCATTTGTCATGTGAAATTCAGTTGCGTAAACATAGATACCTAGTTTTATTTTAGCTATTCTAAGGCACCTGCCCTAACGGTTTGTGATTTTTCTGAAAGGGCACTGGGAGACCAGCTGTGCTGTTTCAGAGCATTCACAGTGGTGTTTATCCATCAGGCACCTGAACTGATGCTGTGATATTGGTTTTTAGCCTGGGAATCTCATCAGAAGAGGATGAATACTGAAGCAGTGACCACGTTATAGGCGCCTGAGTTATGTGTTGCCTAATGAGAAAGGAAGATTTGCCATCGAATTCTGCTGCCCAAATCTTGTCCAAGAGACGTGGTTTTGCTTATTGCCTGCTTTCCAGCTTTAAAAAAGGAAAAGTTTCTTTGGAAATTTTCCTTTTTTGTAGTCTAGTATAGTTTGTCAGTGGAATGAATGAAGGCTTCTCCTAAGAAAGTACAACTGAGGAAAATGTAAATAACCAAGATAATTGGAAAACCTTAAATCAAGTGTTGGCTGTTGGATTTGACAGTTCAGTGTGAACGTGAGAAGTTCAGCTTGTCTTAAAATATGACTGAAAGCAAAGACAAGCTCCAGTCACCAGGGCAAATAGTCTTTTTCCATGAATTACAGAGGTAATGATTGACAGCAAAGACGGCTTCTTGAAAATAGTCTATGTTGGCTAAACAAGTGCTGTTCTGGAGGTGATTATTTAGATTTGTAATCTCTAAGAAAAGCAGTAGATTGACTCATCAGAATTGACTAACATAGTTCTGCTTTATGTCTGTAATTGACATTGAGCAATATCCAGACTCTACTAACTCTGTAATAGGGTGGAGCTGGAGTAAACAGTTTTTCTCTGAGGAGCTGCATCCATTCACAGAGCATTTTGGGCAGAGTCCTGGCATAGCTGTGCTGTCTGACTGGTGTTACCCTTAACTCATGTGTTATGGTGACTGGTTTAACATCCTTAGATCCAAAAGAGCCTCTTCATTACAGGGTTATGGAATGTTTTCCCAAAAAGTCACAAAAGCTCCAGGGCATTTGTGTGTGCTGACAAACTTATGAATGTATTTAAGTTTTAAAGTCTGTGAGAGAATTGCATATAAATTTTTTTCATTCTTAACCTGGAGAAACCAAACAGCCTTGAACTCCCCAGCTTCTTAATCTGTGATTGTAATTATTACTTCCTGCCTGTATTTACATGTTTTTCCTCTCAGAAAGAGAAATAAACTGTTCAGTGAGTTTTCCTTCTTGCTTTGGAATTTTCATGTGTGTGTAGATATGTTAAAAAAAAAAAAAGTTAACAGCCATATGGGGCTGGATTTACTGTTTACATCCAAGAAAGACGGATTAGATTTTTACTTTGAGGCTGACCATGCAAGGCTCTGTGCTTTCCTTAGGAATTGTGCTGGGTGAGGTCTCCAAGTTGTTGGAGTCTGAAGAGTAGTTCTGCTCTCACTTTAGCACTGGCAGTCGCTCCTTGTGGTTGATGCAGGCTGAGGACTTAACACTGTCAAATCTAGGAAGAAATGTCAAATCTGTGTTTTAAAAGTAGCTGTTCTTGAGCTATTTAATGAACAAGGAGAACGATTGTTGGCCAGAAATACAGAAGCTTTTCCCTTGAAATAAGCTGTTGTTAACTTTCAGAATTACTAGCAAGCGTTGAGAAATGTTAGTAAGTACAACAGAAGTTTCTGTACCTTGTCTCTTATATTCATTATGATACTCTAACTTTCAGTGTTGTGGATTGATGCCTCTGAGATTTATACAAAACCTCAGAAAACCAGACTTTGATCAAGTCCCTAAATTAGATAAACAAGCTAAACTAGTTTCAAAATGACTGTGAAGAGGAAATGAAAATCTGTATTTTAGGAGCTAAAAGGGATAGCTTGAAAATCCATAAATTAGTGTCTCTCACATTGTTTATTTAAATCTTGTTTAACTTAATAGCAAAGAATTGTTTTAATAGATTTCAATACATCTGAATTCTGTGAAATAATTTATTTCTATTTGTAATGGATGGTTGATCAGATTCCAAAATTGTCATTGCATATCTTATTTTTTTGTAGTTTTTGGGAATCTAAAGGTTGCATTACAGTTTATAGGCTGCATCACATCAGTGAGGGCAGGGCAAGGGAGGGAATTTTGATTTCTTGACCATTTCATAATTTGATTCAAGAGCTCTTGTTTGATTGAAGCCTCTTAGTGATATAGAAAGTGATGATATTGTACTGTTGTAAACTCCTAATTAAGTAATTTTTGTAATCCCTGATTAAATAAAATTATGTTAAACTGGTGCATCAGTTAATAATTTCAAAGATTCTGGGGTTTTTGTTTTGTTTTTCCACGTAGCCCGAAGGATACTGACAGGATACTGACATAGCTGAAATAAGTAACAATGTGCAATGTCAGCAGTACAGGTATCAGCTAAAATGCAAGTAGTTCCACCTGAGCTTGCTGTCAGCCCTTTAGAAGAACTACTGTCCTGCAAAATGTTTTTTTCAGTCATTTCAAATATGATGTGTGATCATTCCTTGGGTAAACTTGTAGGGATAGAAACTTCTTTTGAAATGTTCAAGTTTCTCTTGGTAGCATTGCACAGTAATTGCATTGGAGGAAAATAAGGAGTTCTTATTTTAGTGTTGTGAAACAATCTGATGGTTCCCTTTTCCATTTCAGCTCTTCTTAGCAAATTAATTAAGGGAACTGTCCCTCAGAGGTGCTTCCCACCATGTTATTTAACCTAATATTAGCCACATTAGTCACTCCTAGTTCCAAACCTTGTTTTTCACCTGCTGTCGGCAGCCAGGTAGCTCTCAGCCAGTTTTTATTGGGTGGCCCTGTCTGTGTTTCAGGGGAGGTGCTGACTCCTGTGGGACTTACCAACAGTGCTGGCTTGTTACATTTGTGAACCCTCGGGGCTCTTCTGCCTTGGAGAGTTGTATCTAGAGCAGCTATTGCGAGTTGCTTTGAAGTCAAATCAGTTGGGAAGTCTGTCTTTTGGAAGGGTGACTTTATGCTGTGGTGTTCCCTCCAGCCTCCTTTTTCTTCAAATGCAAACATGGTTTTAGAAACCTCTGGTTAACAGCAAGCAGGAACTGTAAGGCATTATCTTGTAAGTTTTAGCTGGAATAAATTTAGATGTTAAACTTTTGTTGAAGAATTTCAGCCTGTCTGTTCCAAGGTTGTTATTTTCTCATATTTGTTACTCTCATGGAGGCATAGAAGTTTGTTTAGTGTGATGTGGTCTGCCTGGCAAGAGAATTCGAGTGTCCCCCAAAAAGAGAAAGATGAAAAACAGTATGTATCAGCACAGACATCTGGCACATTGTTTATCTTATGTTTTTATTAATATACAATGACTTTGAGTAATTGAAACTCCCAGGTGGTGTCAGGAGGGAAAAGGATTTTGACCTGGATTTTTTCAGGAATGGCTGGCTTTTCAGAGTGTGTATGCTGAAGTATCCTGCTGTAACACAGATCTTTGGACTGGTGTCTTGTGAGTCATCAGAAGGACTCTTAATTAGGTTGCCATGGCAAGAGCTTGAGCACATTTTGGGAGCAATTTAGATCATTCCCCCTTTTTGATGCCTGTGCTGCAGAGCATTTCGTAACATGGAGTTCATGGGTTAGCTGGAACTCTTCTTTCTCTACCTCAAAATCTATAAAAGTGAAATACAGTGACATGGTGTTAAATGTTATGAGTCTTACCTCATCTCTCCTGAAGGTTTGTGGCTTGGATAGTTCTCTTAATCCTGGGATGCATCACCTCTGCCATTAAATATATCTTTCTATGCTCTGTGTTGCCCTAAAGGAGCACACCTATCCTGGCACTTGTGATATGGTGCAGTTTGTCTATCAGGAATTGAATTCCTGTAGTGACTCTAAAGATTTACACAAACATTTAAAATGGCAAAAGAAAGAGAGGTGATTTAGGGGAACTCTGCAAAGTACACTTTTCCACAGCCACTTAAGGTATATTGGGATGTTGAAATTATTTATGTGAAACTTCTGTATTGCAATAGCTTATTCTTTGCTTGAGAGAACAAAGTGATTTATCCTTTAAGGTCTAGTGTTTTTTGCTTGCTTCCTTATTATCTTGGCACAAAATCTGGTCACTTATTCAGTAATGGTTTGTTGTTTAGTTTTAAAGGGAGATAATTTTATCATAGAATCATTGAATGATTTGGATTGGGAAAGGACCTTAAGGACTGTCCAGCTCCAGTCCCCCTGCCATGGACAGGGACAGCTTTCTCCAGGTTGCTCAGAGCCCCATCCAGGTCTCCCCAGAGCCTTCTCTTCTCCAGGCTGAACAACCCCAGCTCTGTCATCCTGTCCACTGCAGAAGTGGCTCCAGCCCTCTGATCATCTCTACAGCTTCCTCTGGACTCGCTTCAGCAGGTCCATGTTCCTCCTGTGCTGGGGGCCCAGAGCTGGGTGCAGCACTGCAGGTGGGGTCTCACCAGGGTGGAGCAGGAGGGCAGAATCCCCTCCCTCGCCCTGCTGGCCACACTGCTCCTGATGCAGCCCAGGACGTGGGTGGCTTTCTTTGCTATAGTGCACATTGCCGTGTTGCGTTGAGCTTCTCATCAGTCACTGCCCCCACGTGCTTCTGGGCAGGGATGCTCTCAATCCATTCTCTGCCCAGACCGTGTTTGGGATTGCCCTGTCCCACAGGCAGGACCTTGTAGTTGCTGTGCTTGTTGGGCTTTGTAAGGTTTGCAGGAGCCCACGCCGCTCTCCTGTGCAGACGCTGTGGACGGCATCCCTTCCTGCAGCATGCTGGCTGCACCACACAGCCTGGTGTGAGCGGCAGCCCTTGCTGAGGGTGTGCTCAATCCCACCGTCCTGTTGCTGACACACTCTGACCAGTGCCAGTCCAGTTGTGAGCCCTGAGGAAGCAGTGTTGCTCCATGTGGGGAATCATGCATTAGTGTTTTCTCTTTCATGAGCCCTGGATATCAGGCTGGATTGTAGCCATCTGCTTCTCATGAATTTATTTCTCTATCTTGGTAGCAGTGAGATAGACGTGTGCCTGAATATCATAGATGTGTTGGGGCCTATAACACATAGATTTTTTTTTTTTTTGTTTCTTCTGTCTTTCAAGTGATGCCCATGAAATTAATTCTTGGTCTTGGGTAATTAGGGGAAAAATTTCTCCTGGCTAGCTAGCCTCTGATTTTTCTGTTCTTTGTGATGCGTTCCCCTTTGCCACAGTGTCCTTGGTACAGCATACCTGAGAGGAAGCAAGGAGTTTTGTCTGAGGATGAGCTGTGTGTGAGTTCTGTACAAAAAGGCGCCTCCACACAGCTAACTTGGGAAAAGCGGACACTTGATTGATGGTGTACTGATGCTGGCTGGCAGTGTGAAGGAAAGAGCATTCTCTATAAAAGTACTTCCCCAGTAAAGCCCTAGCACAGTTGCCGTTATCATGGTCAGAGATTGTGGATTTTACTAATCTAACCTGTATCTGCACTGGTAGGATTTTCTAGCAGAGCAGTGTCAGTAAACCCTTTGTATTGTCATCAAAACTTCTTTTAACTGCCAGGGACAATGGCAAAAAAGTAAAATAAAATAAAGTGACAGAAGGCAAATTTGTCAGACGGATGACGACGTATGGATCAGCACAAATATTGCCTGTGCTTCAGCTCCTAGTACTAGGTAAGAGATAATTTAAGGGAAAAAGCCCTGAACAACTCTTTTCCTTTACTGAATGAGGGTGTGATGAACTAGTGGGAGAAGATTCCCAGTAATGGTGGTGTCATGATTCTCAGTCATTTATTGATTGCCCTCTCCTGCTTTCTTTGTGAGTCAGTACATAACCCACAGGTTATTTGTCATGAACTCCCTTTTGTAGAGGAGGCATGGATCATTGGATCATACACCAAATTGTCTTGGTTTCATGTAGCAAGAATCAGCTCAGATTCATGAGAATTGATCTCCCAAATGATTTACATTTTAATCTTTGTGTCACACTACTGAGAAATTGGAGTTGAGCTGACAGTGGCAGAATTCATGAGTGAGCTGTGGTCTCAGCCACCGTGGCAGAGTGTGACCAGCTCCTTGCAGTGCACCTTGTGTGCTTGGTGGGTTTCAGTTTCAGCCCTACTTCTGCCCAGCCGATGCACAAAAGTGAAACCAAGTAGTTAAGCTGTGCTTGATATCCTTCGTGCCAGCTGGTTTGTGAAGCTTGTGGAAGTGAACTCCACAGTGTGGAGTAATAGTCTTTAATTCTGAGCTCCCAAATGGATTATTTTGGAAGGGAAGCCTTCACATGTAGAGTGTGGCAAGGCAGAAATGGATGGAGTTCCTTCCATACTGCCTGTGGCAGGGGCCAGTAGTAATCACTGTGGGAAGAGGGATACTCCTCAGTGTGTCTTCCCAGTTCCTAAGTTAGTGTTTTTAGGATGTTCCTGAGCTATGCCAAGTTCACCGTTTTACTGCTCATAATCTTAGTGCTTTAATACTGTTATTCTTTAAGTGATCTTATTCTTTTGTAGGTTATGTTTGTTAAACATTTATTGATCATATGGTCAGTTAGATGAAGAGCTATGTTGTGCTGAACTTTGATAAACTTCAGTTGAACAATAGAAGTTTCTAGCAGGCTGCAGAATATAGTCTCTAAAGAAAGTAAAGAATCTATGGGAAAAAGTATTGTTGAATTTCTTTAAACTTAGTTTTAAAAGTGATACACTTCTTATTGAAGTTGTATTTAGGTAAATACTTTATTAATTTTGATTTTTTTTCCCCCTAGCTTTGTTATTTGTGCCACTAGAGAATGGCTTTACTGACTGTAGGTTTTTGTTTGAGAAAATATTCTCTGAAGAAAATTGTGCCTTAGAGGATTGTGGCTGGAGCAGTCCCAGACCCATTCTTGCAGTTTAATTGTTTTCAACTTCTGTTCAAAACAAAAACACCCCAAAAGCGCACATGCACTTCCCTTGTGCTGGTGCTTGGGATTCTCATCCTCCTTCCTTATGTAACCAAGTTGTGTTTAAAGTAATGTTTTCCCCCTGTCCATTGCACCAGCTTTCTGGCCGGGGCTCCATGCTGGTGGTGTGGTGCTGGTGGGGTTTCCTGTCCTTCACCTGGGCGGTTTCTCATACTCAGATAGCTGATTTGAGTTCCTGGAATGGGTGAACTCCAGGCCATATTTCATAGTGTGAAGTAAATCAGAAATGAAACTGCTGTGTCCTTCTGCCTCCACTATTGCCACTACTTCACTCTCAAAATTGACACATGGATGTATATCAGAAAATCTGGTACAAAGAGAACCTCTGGAAAGGAATGGGAATAATACATGCAAAGGTCCAGAAATAGTTACAAAGGAGACTCTTGCTTTGCATTTTCGTTTCCAAGGGTGGGTAGAATGGCATGTACAAATTGCAGCATTTTTTTGTCATGTAGCAAATATTGTGGGGTTTGTGCTGATGCAGTATGGGCAACTGAGCCAACAGGGATTGACTGTAATTCCAGGTGAAGAGAAAATTGTTTCAGCTTCTACCTGTGCAGAAGTGGGCATATTGTCTGACAACTTTTTTGAAGCTTCAGGTAAGTTATTTGGATTTTGTGTGCAGTGTGCTAGAGATAGTTGTTGCTTTTTCTGATGAGATGTACGATCATTATTGTTTTTATTAACTTTTAAATACCCTTCCCAAGGAATGGGTGAGGCATTCACATGCCTGTCTGTATACCATATTGCAATATAGCAGTAAGGTTTGTGGGGAAATGGATGGGTGGGGTAACTCTAAACAGCACACCAGGGAAAGAAGCTGAGTTGTAAGATTTCCTTCAACGTGGAGACAGGCTGGGATCTCACATTCTAGACTTGAGTATTAACAAGTTTTTCTGCTTATGCTGGATCTCTGAAGCCCTTAAAAGCAGTGGTAGTATTTAAAATAATTTTCTACCTAATGTTTCTGTAGCTGCGTGTTAAACTGTACATCATTCTATAATGATGTACAAGTCACTGAGTATAATGTAGTTTTTAGGAACTGAATGAGCTAGTGGAGCCCAATGGCAGTAGCTGCCCTTTTTTTGTCCGGCATGGTGCAGGTGTCTCCTGGAGAAGCAGGCCCTTAAAGAGGCAGAAGGATCAGTAAATTAATTGAATAGCAAGAGGGAAACCTGCTTAATGAAAGGAATCAGATTGGCATTTGGTGCTAAAGAAACAAGCAGGGCTATGAACTGCCAGGGTTTCAATTGCTTGGAAATTTTCAAAGCTATGTCACGTTATTAATTTCATTTTTATTAATTTCTTTTCCGATTCTACCCTTTTTTTTTCTGAATACATTGAAATGTTTTTTCTTCACTTCACTTCACTGTTCTTCTGTGTTACAGGAGGGAATTTTTTTCTTTGTTATTTTAATTTTTCCCTGAATTAAGATACCATTTTTAAAGAGGGGAATTTTTCTTTCCATTTTAATCTTTAAGCGGGTCACACCACAAATAATTCTGTGATGCAGAGTTGTGAAATTGCTTTTGAATCACATTAAAGCTTTTGTATGCTGCAGACTTGATAGAACAAGTCAATAGTGAATTTAAAGAAAGATGTTAGTGTTCCCTGCTGGGTGGGACATGCCAAATATGAGATGAACATGCCTGTCCTTCAAGAAAACTTGTATGTATGAATTATATTTCTCACAAAATTATCACAACAGAGCCAAACAGATCATTGGTGTAATTCTTCTGTCTACATTTTAAAGCTAGGTTGAAAGAAATACTGGAAAGATTTATGGAAGTATTTAGAGGGTAGCAAAAATGCCTTTGACCTGGAGTACAGCCTTAAATTTTGCCAGTAATTGCCATTTACAAGTACAGCCATGCTCTGACATGGAAAGCATGGTTACACTGAGCAGTTCATGCTGGAGTCCTGAAACATGGTGTGGTTTGCCTTCTGCTCTTTATCTGTCTCATTTCCTTTGTGATAGGAAAGTTTAGCAGGTGAGCTTGGATTAATAAACTGCTACTTAGACACATTTTTTGGATGAGAGGCTGTTGTGTTTCAATTAGTTTAAGGTATCTGAAGGAAAAATAAAGAACTGCTTTGGTTCAATACTAAAGCTCTGGAAAATCTTTTAATCTAGTGGGAAGCCATATATCCAGAATGAGGCTACTGAAAAATGTGCCAGAATGTTCTAATGAGGAATGTGAGTGCTTGGTTGAAGTAACCCACTGAAGGTAACCCACTGATGGATGCTGCCCTCGGTCACTCCACTTGCACAATCAGAGATGGAAGGCCTTTCAGGAGGACATGCTGTAGGTAGGAATTTGCAGTGGTGAGCTGGCAGCAATGTTCCAGATGCTTCCCAGTGTCACCTGACTGCTGTCCTGGCATACTGCTGCTGCACGTGTCTGGGACAAACCACGCTCACAGAGAGTACAGGCAGGAACTTCATCTGCCTAAATGCTCTGGAAACTGGTGACATTTCATAATCTTGTACAATAGGTGCCGCTTCTGGCTTTGAAGTACTCTTTTTTTTTTTTTTTTTTTTAAACAAGGTTCATGGTAGCTTGCATAAAAAATGGTTCTTGGATCAAAGGCATGGCTGTCAGTCTTCCTTTGGAATGCTGGGCATGTCTGAGAGTGAGACAGTGCTTTTAAAAATGCATAATTTCTATATCTGTTTCTGGTTTTATCATTCCAACCAGACTTCACAGTGGTGAATTCTAGCTGAGCTAACAGCCACTTGTAGCAATTACACCTGAAGAAAACTGATTTATGTTATTGTTTTCAATACTGGTTTAATGATCCCTGTTAATCCAAGAAGCATGCAGCAAAAGATTGAGTTCTGAGGGAAATCAGGTCTATCAAGAATGCTTGCTGCATAATATTTTTTTAATAACAATGAGCCCCTTTTTAGCAAGATGCAACATGTTGTGCCAGTAATAGGCTGATAAATTGTCAATTAAACATCCACAGGCAGCCCTAAATGTTTATTGTGAAACTAGGTATTTTGCCTTTGTAGACTCATTAGTTTATTTACGTGTATTTGCTTAAGCTATTCTCCTATGTGCTATTAGCACTGTGGAAGGTAATTGACACATGATATGATTTCAGGATTGAAGTTGGCAGCTTCCCTCTACCTGGAGGAGGAAGAGAAGGAGCTGGTGTGCCCTTTCCTCCTGACTGCCTCAGCCCTCTCCTCCTCCCTTCCTTGGCCTGGGTCTGGCTCACAGCTCAGGGTGCCTTGTACTGGTTTGTCTTAAGAACCTTTCAGAATTTTTATTTTTATTTATTGTGTCTCATTTTTGTTGGCTTTGTCTTCTGCCATTTTGGTCGGTTCAGTCAGCACTCTGGGCACTGGGACAAATACCAGGCTTCTGAAAATAACTGATGGAAAGTGACCTTGCCCCTCCAGCCCTGCTGTTGATTTGGCTCCAGCCTTACCATGAAGTGCTCTTCTGAAGAGCCCGGGAGCTGAGAGAGCTGAGTGACAGCAATGCTTTTTCTACACTCCCTACACTACTCATTGTTTATTTTCCTTTTACACATCAGTTTTCTGGTAGCTTGGTGAGTGGCTTAGCTCCTGGATGGGTCTGCTTGCCCTGGCATGAAGCAGGGGGAAGGGGTGTGGTGCTGGGAGCAGAGCGGGAACAGCACCTCCCCATCAGCAGTGGCCAGCTCAGGGGTTGGCTCATCTGCCATGGGAAACCTTACTGGTAATTATTTGGCCTTACTAAAATTATGTTGGTTTTGTTAGAGCTGCAGCAGTTTTCTTCTTGCATGCATGTCAAATGGATGTTACATGGGCTTTCTCACTAGGCTTGGACTTTTTAAACATTTGCAGTTGCAGCCAGAAAATAGCTGAAGGGTTTTTTCCTCTTCTTTTCCTCATTAGGAGCTTGCAAAAGCAGTCATCTTAAACTCTTGGTGTGGCAAGATGCACCTGAGGACTTCATATAGTGCAATTAAATGGTGAGGGCCATAATGGAATAAGCTTATTGCACCTGTTTGTTTCACAACATTGGAAATACAGGGTTTTTGCACATTAGTTAAGTAACATGTTGCATGGAGATAGGTGGTGATTTGCTCTTTGAAGCATAATAATGTGTGAATACTTACGAATACTTACATGATGCTTTATTTGTGGATTATACTTCTGTACAGGGAAAAAAAAACATTTAAACTTTATGCTGTGGTAAATCCATGGTATGTTTAAAGTAGAAAGACTTGAGTTTCCCTTTGTGTCCTTGCTTATGCTGCTGGTATGGCTTTCCATTCAATTTAATCCTTTTCCCTTCTTCCCTTTTAAAGTCTCTGCTGGTGAGACTTTGGTGTCACAAATTCATTTGTGTGTGCAGTAACTCTACACATGTTAGTGCAATCAGGAGTGTAATTGTACCATTTCTTGTACCTATATTTTTCTGAAAACAGTATTGCTGACATCTCAGAGTAACAAAAATGTACTTCCTACAACAGAAAAGACACTTCTACTAGTAAGTAATCAGGTTTTAAACTGTGGCACACACTTCTGTTTTAGAGGTAGCATTTTTTCTGACCCTTCAAATAAAAAAAGCTCAGCTACATGAGAGACCACAGTCCAGGCTAGTGTATCTTATTTTTCAGAGAATTTTAATAATTAAAGGAAAGGAATTTGTTTATCATGGTTCTGTACTTGTTCCTGTGGCTTTTTTTTTTTTTTTCTGCAGAAGGGTTGTCCTCACAGAGAAATGCTGGAGTTTTCTTAACTCAGCAGACACTTCAAAACCTTATCTATGGAATGCATTAGATTTAAATTGGGCATTATTGATTGTATGGTCAATCCAGTGAATAAAAAAATACAGAGCCTTATAGATAAAGCAAGCTGCATGGATTCCTGGTGCATTGACAGAGCTGGAAGTTATACACTTTCTGAAACAGTGGGGTTACTATCTCTGGTTATCACACAAAAGCCCTAATGTCCCAGTGTGCCTGAGTGTCAGTGGAACTTCAGTCTCTGGGTGTTTGGCTGTGTGCCATGTTGTTGTTTGATGGTCTCTTGGGATTGATAGCATCACTTTGGATTTCTAATTGTGGCTGTGACCCCAATACTTTGAGGACCTTAAATTTTGTTACCTTTGGCCTACTTGAATACTGGTGAAATAAAATGCCTGAGAAAGAAAGCCTGAGGTTTGTATAATATTGTGCATGATCTCTTTTAACAAATGGATGAGCGTGAGGTTTCTGGGAAGGGAAGATAAGGCAAAGCAGTCCAGCAGAGCACAGAGCTGCCCATGAACTTGTTGCACTTTAACTCTTCAGGATTCCTATGGGCCTTTGCTTAGCCACAATCAGCGTTTTATCCTGAATTTGCAAAGCAACCAGGTGCTAGTATTGTGAAGCAGTTATCATTTGACATGATGTAAGACCTATTCTTATTTACAGAAAATGTCATTTGATGTTGTTCCCTTTTTTTTTTGGGTTGCAGATGTGGATGGTGGCAGCTCTTTCCGATCCCACACAGATGTTGTCATTGTCTATTGTGCACAGAGTGCTGCTGGGGGTAGTTCTGCTGGGCTGAAAAAGGAACAGCCTGTCTATGTTCTCCTGCATGAAGTGCAGCTTTGAGAGACAAAGCACTGCTCCTGCTGCCTTTTTTTTTTTTTCTTTTGGCAGGATGTGGCACAGGTTTTTCAGTAACAGAATTTTGCTTCGGGGTTTGTGGGATCTTCGGTCTTGAGGCCGCAGATAATGTTCCCAGCAATGCCACTGCATTCCTTCCAGTAATAAAATTGAAATGGCATAAACCATGTATTTATTCCATTTTATATAATAAACGAAATACCTTGAAGCAAATGTCGCATTCAGTAATCAAGGATGTAGATTTCCTTCTTAGTGGTGCTGACAGTCATTCCTGATTTTTCTAAATTGCTTACGAGAGATTCATACAGGAACTTACTGGGATTGGGAGAAAAGTTTTAATATAAATGAATGTTGGTGAGCTGTTATTAATTATTTTCTACTAGATACGGTAGTACATAGAGTGAAGCTTGTGTGTGACTTGAGTATGCATGTATGTGTATCTGATTTGCACAGAACCTGGAAGGTTTCAGGAATGAATCAAAGCTATAAACTGTTGTTAATTTAAAGAAAAAATTGGGCACTCTCTTGAGGCAAATAAAGTTTTGCAAAACTAGACCTTGGGCACACATGAGGACAGTTGTTTATCAATATCCTAAATTTCCATAGGTTTTGTGTTGTCTGTGTAGTCTTCTAGACTTTAGGAGTAGCATAGTTCTGTTCCAGAAGATGAGTATGCAGAGCTGTTTTATTTGGTTTGATTTTTTTTTTTTTTTTATATGTTGCTGTCATACCAGATTTTGTGGTTCCATATGTTTTTGTTTTCTCATCTGTTTTGATTCCTAATGGATTTGCTTCTGTTTTAATGCATAATCCAAGGAATTAAGACTGGTAGTTCCTCTCTTGAAAAAGCCAGTCCTTCTCTGTTATATGGGTATAGCCATCTTCCAGAATGAATAGGCAGAGTAGGTGTTAAGTACTATTAATATCAGTAATATAAGATGTGCAAACATGAAAGAATCCAGATTTGTTTTCAGGGCTCATCTTAGTTTGGCAGAAGTAGTAATCAAAGGGAGAGAGATAAAGAGAAGATTTAAAATGTTGCTGTGATGCTCGAGGTATGTCATCTATGTTGCGGGGAAATTGTGCTTATTTTCACACTGTCTCTTTCTAGGAAAAAAACTCCTCTGAAAATATCAGAATTTTCCTTAAATATTGTTTTAGATGCCATTGTATTTTCATTAAATAACAGTCAGTAGTGGTGCTTTTCTTAGCTGTAGGTTTCTGTTCCACTACATGTGATAAAGTTTGAGGCATAAAATTCGCTTGTCAAAGGAATGACCTGTGAGTACTTTTTGATCTTTTTTTATTTCCTGCATTTGTAATTTCAGTGTTACAGCCCTTTCTTTGTGCAGACTGTGAATGAGAGATTAGTATAATGACACATACTACAAAATAAATGAAACAGCAAGTCCATGTGATCTCTTAAAGAATGGAGATGGCTGGTGGAAGGCCCTGTTTCAACCTTCCTGCGGATACTTTTATCTAGAAGCAATCTAATTAAAAACTACCTACTGTATGCTTTGTCAAGTCAGTTGCATGCATGGAACAGTGAACATATGATCTCTGTAACTGCTTACCTAAAATCTCTATTTATGGAAATTTATTTGGCTAAAGATCCCAGTTCTTCTGTTCTTACCCTTTAAATTATTGCCCTTTGGCCAGCCAAACTTAATTGTTTGAAAAGTAAAAATAACTCAAGAATAGCATTGCATTGGGGTTTTTCATCCCTGATCAAAACCCTGTTGAATAAGATCAGGAATAACATTTTGGAGTTCCTGGTGGATGAGCTGGTATTTTAATCAAGGAGCAAAGTGCTTCGTGTCAGATAAGAAACTTTAACATGTACTGGTTTGAGCTGACTTGTTACTCATTCCACAGACACTGCAGAGGGATAGAAAGTCAACTTTCAGGGTAATACCCCTTCTTTGGAATTGACAATGCAGGCTCTGCTCTGCTGTGCCAGCTTCAGCTGTCTTTAGTGTCTAGCAGAAGTAGCACTGTCAGCATTTTTAATGGAGGATTTCCTGTTCTTTTCTCTCAAGATTAGAGTTGGAGTGTATGCTTTATGGAATTCACTTGTAAGATTTTATTATTGTTTAAATGTGGGTGTATATGTTTAGTAACAAAAGCTTCAGTACACTCATTTATTCTAGTAGTACTTTTCTATTTTGTACACAGAAGAGAGTGTGTATATATATATATATATATATATATATATATGTGTGTGTGTGTGTGTGTGTTTGTGTGTAAAAGTAAATACATGTAAATATACAGAAGAATAAATATTCTTAATTTTAGGGAAGGAAACTTTCTCCTGTAAGATGTGTTTTATCTTTTTGAGAAAATACACACCAGCTGTTGGTTTTAATGTTTTCAAGTGCTGTATTATCGCTGCTAGGTGTCAAATTTTATTTCCCATAAAATGTGTGAAGGTCAGACTGTATTTCAGTAATATTACAGGTACAAAAATGCCAAGACGTGCCAGATATTTTAACAGGAGTAGGCTGCTGCCTGTGCCTCACCTGCTTCATGTTTATAGGTCCTGCACTAAGTTGCAGACTGTGGGGTCTGCTTTGCATTTGCAAATCCATTATGGAATGAATCTGGGTAAAAACATACCTGGGCAGTCGTTGCAGAGCTCTGAGACACAAGGAGTGTGTGTCAAACACCTCATGTGAGAAGACATTTTGCTTGACAGCATTAATTGGAAGAATTGATTCATGTAAGTCTTGCCCATATGGGGCATGTGTTCAATATGTGGCTTTGGATATAATTAATGTACTCTTTAATTTGCTCCTGAAGCATAAGATCATGATCTTGATGTGAGTTCTTCAATTGTGTATCGTGTTTTTTAAAAGCAGTAGACATACAAGAATTTAAGTTTGTCAGGGCAAGCTCTAGTTCACCTGTCAAAGATCATTATTGCATGTATAAATACCTTTGTTATTCTCGATCTTTGTGTGTGCTGTTATACAGAGTTCAAGTTTCTATTTTTGATGTACTTTCTTTCTCGTCCCTTTCCAGGTGAAGCAGGAGCCATAGAAGGAAGACCTTGTGGTTTGCAATCATGCCATTCCCATTTGGCAAGTCCCACAAGTCTCCTGCAGACATAGTGAAAAACCTGAAGGAGAGCATGGCAGTTCTAGAAAAACAAGACATCTCTGACAAAAAGGCAGAAAAGGTAAAGAAAAAAGGCAGAAAAGTTGTGANAGGAATTATTTTGGTGGTTTATACTCTGATAAAGGCTAATTTGTGTACCTTTGAACAGGTGTGTGTCCTGTTGGTTGGTTGGCTTATGCCAGCTGATAATGATATTTAAAATGATTTGAAGCTGTAGAACATTGCATTCTTTTAATTAGCAGCTCACAGCTGTACAGTGTTTGGGTGCTTGTGACCACCACAGTGCCTTTACTACTGCACAAGCAGTTCTGTCTTTGCTTGTCCATGGAAATCTTTGTAGAGCAGTGTCTCTTACTGAAGTTGAAGAACTTTGTGTCTTTATGGATAGAGAATATATTTTGGCTTTCCTCCCTCTTTCTCAGCCCACAGTAAGATGTGAGAAGCTCTTATGCTAGTGCAGTTTTCATTAGATGGATGTCCTGCTACTTCAGGCTCTGTACCTGTCCACAGTCATTTACTTCTCAGCTGGCATTCTTGATTTTACAGCTTTACACGAACTGACCTCAAAGTTCAGCCTGTGCGCAGCTGCATCCCACCTAGTGTCGCAGAGGCTTGGATGAGCACTCTCCTTGGAGCCTCTCCCAGCATTATTTAACTATTATTTGCCATTCTTGGCATCCACAGAGTCCCATATAGGAGTTAGTCACAATCTTTTAATGTTCACCTATATTTTTAAACAGAGTGTGGCCGGCTCTTCTACATTCACTTCCACCTAGATTTGGCATTACTACTTCTAAGGGTCTTAATTAAATTGCCATCTTAGTTCTGATATTCTTTAATAATTAGCATCTTCTACCCCTTTGCCACCATATATGGTATGTTCCAGGTGTCTTGTAGTGTTCCACAGTAGTTTCCTCTGATGTTTTTCCTCTCCTGTTGGAGAGAAAAATGTTATGTCCTGTTATGCAGGCTTTTATGAAGGCTGGAAGGATTTTCGTTTGCTGCTGCTTTTCTTCCTCTGTAAGAGCCTTCCATCAGGAGAGGAGAAATAAGTGCATTCTGAAGAGTTTCTGATGGGACTTGGCACTGCCTCCTTTATCTCTGCCTCATTATTAGTTCCTGGAGATGTGGCCTGGTCTTAAAATCACTGCTCTTTTGTGTCCTCTCATTTTGCTTAGAGCCCTAATGGGGAGCAGGCAGCTCATCCCATTGTGTGTAGCTGTGTACTGTAACACATCCCTGTGTTCCTGATGCTGTAGCTGAAGTTTGGTGTGTACCGTTTCCTCTTGCTGGCCTCTAGTCCCACACCCCCCTCTTTTTGAAAGACCTAATTTTTGTGAGGCTGCTGCTCTGACAGGATGTAATGTGCCAAGCCTGTGGAGTGGTTCTTCCTGTGTCATACAAAAGGTAACACATTGTGCTTGCAGGAGAAGGAAGGCTGCCCACATTCACTGCGTTAAGTGTGAGGAGGGCTAAATCCTGCCATCCAGGGCAATGAGCCTGGCTGTGCTATTGCTGTTCCCCGTCACCCTTGCTGTTCACAAAGGAGCTGATGAATGCGAACACTCTCACCACTAGTGTCCACATCTCCATGCAGAGATTCATCAGGAAGTATTGGTTTCCTTGGCAAGCAAGACTTCAGAAAGGTGACTCTGGTTGTGACTGTTTAGCTTGGGTGGTTTGCTGGCTTGATGGAGAAAGTTCCTCAATATCTTATGGACCAGTAATCAGGTCTTTGAGGGCACAGCACTGAGTAGACACCCTGAATTTGTGTCCTCTATCCGTCCAGTCTGTAGAAATGGCTGGAGTGAATTTGGAGTTAAAAGACAGGGGTCTGAGCAGTAGCCTTTATTAGAAAACAACAAACATTTCTTCATGTCCACATCTCAGTATTTAGGCATGTTTTCATCTTTTTCTCTTTCATTATCCCTTTTATTATGATGATCCTTTCTGCAGTGTAACTTTTTGGCCTCTTTTGGAGAAGAATTCTGTGTTGGTAGCAGTGTGGGTTCTGTGGCTAGTAGTGGAACAGAAATAGAAAAACTCACTCTACATGAAGCACAAAAATTGCTGCCTGGTACTGAAAAGGGAAAAGGATGCAGAAGTTGATCTTGGTTTTTATAACTTCATTTTATTAGTGATCAGATGTGTATAAAATTTGGTGTGTCTCAGTAATTTTGTCATTGTTTCTGTTTGATCGAGGGGTATGCTTTTATAGCCAGCAGTGTAATTTCAGTGCTGGGTCATCCTGATAAATACTCAGAATTGGTTATAAAAGTGCCTTTGGCTTAAGGGACTACCTACTTTTCTTACACTGCTTTGTTTCTTATAATACTGAGTTTGCTACTACATGGAGAATTCTCCTTAACAATTTTGTTGCACAATTGGAAATACAGATTTATAAGAAAATTAGACTAATAATTTTCCCTGGAAGATATAATTATGTTTGAACAGAATTCCTCATTTATTTGAGTGCTTAGGCTGAAATTTAAAATGTTTTGTGAGAGGAAACAAAAAAAATCAAAGGAGGTAGTAAAGATTTTAAAGTACTGGACAGTGTGTATTAATGTCCATTCTTTATAATCAAAATGGAATATATTCTTCAAAGTAAAAGGTGGGGGTTTTTTTTTGTTTTGTTTTGTTTTTAATTATGAAACATTTGGCCCTCTAATACTGGAAATTTTTTTTTTTTATAACCCAAAATCTGAATTTTAAGTGTATCCTAGTTATATGTTAATCTACCTCCTGAGCTCTGTGAAGACTGGAGAAAAATTAACCAGGTAGTTCTCCAGGTCATTTGAAATGTCCTTTAAGCATGTGGTGCTCGTTTAGGAGCTGGGCTGGGGGAGCTGGACTGTGGCTCCATGCTTCCATCTCCCTCATGTGCCACAGCTCTGGTGCTTGCTGGCTGCAGTGCTGTGCTTAGCACAAAGGTCGTGGCTTGCTGTCCGTCAGTACTTTGGAAGGGAAATGAGATGTTAAGTGCTTTACAACTGAAATGTGTTCATCATTTCTGCTGTTCGTTCTCCATTGCTTGTGCTCTCTCGGAAAGGAGGGCTAAAGGGAAGGGAAAGGAAACCTCTTTTTCGGTAAGCAGGACCTACTCTTGATCTAGTCCATTAGTTAGACTTTATTCACATCTATTCCTCCTCTTTGACCAATCCCAGCATTTTTTTCATACTACAGTTCCCTTGGTGTGTGGCACACATTTATTGTCGCGCAGGTAAATATTTACTCATGCAATCAAGTTGTTCTTTGCTACCCTCTGACCTTGGGTTAACCTGGTCACAGCAGCTCCCTTTGGGCTGCTGGGTGCTTGTTGGAGCCCTGTTGCTATCTCAGGCAGGCTGGCCCTGGCAGGCGTGGTTGGCCTCTCTCCCTTACGTCACAGCTGTGTGTGATGACAGCTCGGTGAGTCATGGGGCTGCACCATGAGCTGCTCGGCTCAGCTGTCCCAGGGTGATGCTGTGCCAATGTGCCATAGGTCAGCTTTCATTCACGGAGTTAATGCTGGCATTCATAAACCAGTAAAATCTTAGATTTGGTATGCACGTGTGAACAATTAATCTGTGGTTGAAAGAAGGCTAAAGGTTAAATAATCTGCCTGGCCTCCATTGTGGGCCTGTTACTCAAGGGGTAAAGATGTGGCTTCTTCAGGAAGTAGCAGGTGAGAGGACATGCTTCTCTTCAGTTGAACTTAACTCTTCTGTGCTGTCTCCATGCTAAATATTTGCTGGAAAATCATACAATCATTTTTAGCCTTTAAATGTACTACTGCACTTATGTAGTTACTAAATACATTTATACAATTGTATGTTTTTGTAAGCGTTTTGAAATCTGGCCAATTTAAATAGTTATTTAAATGATGCTTTTTGCTTGTGATAGATAATGCTCTAAACTAGTAAAATTATTCACCCAGTACAGGATCAAAGCTGTATCTGGTTTATCTTTCTGATGGATGTTTTCATTAATAGTGCAATTTCTGTAGCTGCATTATCCATGTGTAGAGAACCCCCAGCCACTGGGGTTCCACAGGCCTGTAGACTGCCAAGCTCACTGGAAATATTTCAGGACTGGCCATATGTTCTTTTTCTTCTGGTTCATAAACCCCAAATAATCTAGCTGTACAACTCTAGATAGAGTATTTGGGGTTTGCACTGCTTACCATTTCAGGAAATACTAAATTTTAGGGTATTTCACTGGTCTTTCCAGGGACTGGAATAAACCATAGCTGTAAAGATGTGCAACTATTCTGCTGTAACAATCATATGAGTGACTTCATGGTGTCTGCTTTTATTTTTAAGTAGTATCTTCCTGTCCTTTGTAAACATAGAAAAGTAAGTACTTTATTTTCCTTGCTTTGTATTTAACTTTTATAGCATGGCTTGTCCTCAGGTGGCATTGATTTTTCT
Source organism: Regulus satrapa (assembly GCA_013396955.1). Lineage (NCBI taxonomy): Eukaryota > Metazoa > Chordata > Aves > Passeriformes > Regulidae > Regulus > Regulus satrapa. Next base: position 135,488 of record VWZN01004525.1, on the reverse strand, counting down.
GGCACCACTGAATTTCAAATATGACTTACCATGCAATTTTTCTCTAAAATTCAGATTGTTTCTTCTCAGTGTCAAGAGCATATAAATACAGATACTAAAAAATATCAATTTTGATATATATATATACTTAGAGACTATAAAATATATAGAGAGTATAGATATTCTGTGTATATAAAATACACCCATGTCATATATTGTACTGGGATATATTTTATGTGTTTATACATGTGGTGTCTGATTGTTAGTTCCACTTTTGATCATGGATTTTTGGATGAACCTCATTGTGTATTTTGATCTTTAGAGATTTTTTTCCTCCCTCCTAAAAGACAGCAGTGCATTAGGCAATTTAGATCTCAATATCTTAGAAAAACTTGCAAGTAATGCTAGTCGACCTTCTCTTACCTTTCTTGATTTTATTTGTTTTTAGTGGTTTTTTACTTGGCTCTTTACACCAATGTAGCATATAATGTACATATAATACATATAATGTAGCATTATATTTTTCAGTGTAGCTGCCTAAATTCCATTCTGCGTCTGAAATGGAGGCAAAAATAGGTCTACACATCTTGTATTTGGAATATATTTGAGTGTTCATGGAATACGTTCCAAATATATACAAGAATACATTCAAGAGTAAGGATGTTCTAAAAATTTCTCAGAGTTTATTTCTAGTTCTTTTGATGTTGAATTTTAGAGTAGAGGAGAAGTATAAGCATGTTATAATTTATGGAAGTGTAGTGCAACAAAAGACATGGGTTAATGTTATAATACTTGCAGGAAACCTCTTACTTCTGTTTCCAGAAGATACCCATATACAAATGATAGCTGGAGCGGTGCCTGGCAGATGGTGTGATGTGCAGGTTGCCTGGAGGTGGTGGCGCATCCATCCTGGGAGCTGTTGGCACCATGGCTGGCCATCACCCTGCTCAACTTGGCAGGACTGAGGTGGTGGCCCTGCCTCAAGCAGGTGGTTGCACCCTGATGCCTCCTGAGGTACCTTCCAGCCTAAGCTGTGCTGCTTCTTAAGGATGTGGTTTACTGGCAACCTTGAGCTTGGGGGTCTTTTCCAACCTCAGTGATTCAATGACTCTGTATCTCTAATTACTTCCCACTAAAGCTTTGTGACCTGCCAAGTTCCAGTGTAGCACATTTAGTTGTGAAGAGCACTGAAGTCCTGCTGTCCCTTATTGATGTTTCTGGGCTGCATGTTCATATTGGGCTAGAAGGCTTTTTGGTTTTTTAAAGCCTTCAGTGTTTGGAAACACTGATTGTGTTCTGCCTGGTTTGCAGGCATTTCCATTACTGGTGTCAGTCTCGGGCTGGTGGAGAGGGAGAGCTCTCAAGTGTGGTTATTAAAATTCTGGGGTTAGGAGGCTTGTTCTCTTTCCTGGGGTTTTGGTAGGACAGATTCTCCACTCACATTCTTAATTACAGGCATGCCCTCGATACTGCCATTGTTTTAGCCAAAATAGGCAGTTACTTGACCTTTCTTCCTCTTTCATCTTGCTTTTTACATTGGTGTGCAGGGACAGACTTTGCTTCCTCTTCCCTTGATAGCCATGCAGCAAAGATATCTCTTCATATCTCCGTGTCTGACTGTGTTCCTGTTCCTCTCCTACGAAAGAGCTGTTTCTTCTGAATTTCAGAGAACAATTGTGTGGTGTAATGCTGCTCCAGTATGGTGAGCTGGTGTTCCCATTTCACATCTCCAGGAGCTGGCATGAATTGAAGTACTTAGTGAGCACCTGCTTCTTGCTGTCTTATTAACAGTGCACAGAAAATCCTTTGGAATTTCAGTTGAGGAGGAGACAACTGGGACTAGGAACTGAAGTTAGCAGGAAGAGGGAGGCAGCAGGGACTGGAAAATTGTGGAGGAGCTAAAAATGATATGGAGCCTCCTTAAAGGTCATGGAATCTTTGCTTGCATACCTAGCAAAGCTGGAATGGCTTTAGCTTGAATAGTGCAAGGGTCATGCTGATCTTAAGTGTCTCTGGATAAAAACCAGAAATGAGAAATTCTTTTGCATAACCTTTATAAGACTGGTAATATCCAGAAAGTGATAATTCTTTCACTTAATTAATAAATTTTCTGTGAGCTATCCATCATAAATACTTAATGTTAAAGTGTATGCATACTTTGTTGGCAGGTTCATCTAATTACTAAAAATCAGTGCACTTACAAACCATTCAGACTTTTTAGGCATGTGAAGAACTATTATAATTAAACCAGCTATTTATGATGATTATTTTTAGCATTTTGCCCCTGAGCTCAGTAAATATATATATTGAAAGGACTAATTTTTTTTTTTGGTCCAATACAACTATGTTTTAAGGTTCAGAACTGGGTGTTTAGAAGTATTCTTGTTGGTTTATATATGTTTAGTTTTACTTGTGAGATAACTGTGTTTCCACTGCTAAATCCTGCTCCAGCTCATCATGGCAACTTGGGAATTCCTCACAAGTGACAAGTCAGACCTGTCTGTCTTCTGTGAAGTGGACTTCAAGCAGGGAGGGATTTTAGACCTTTAATTATGTCCTTTTGAATGTATCTCTTTCTGGGTCTGCTGGCCAGGTTGTTCTTGTATGCTGGGATAACCTGAAATGTAAAGTTAGTCCTCCTTGAGGTTTTGTTTGCTGGAAAGACTTCACCCTCAGTAATTGGAATGGGAGCCTAGTATTTGGCAAACTCTGATGTTTGCAAAATCTGCAGGAGGGATACATTTGGTCTCTGAGCAGTTCACTAGGCACAGGCATAAGGCTCCATGTCATGTTTTCCAGTCTGATCCTGCACAACTGTTTTACAGACTGGAAATTCTGTCAGGTTCTTTTTGTGCTATTGCTGTTCTTTAGGGGATTTTTGAATGGGAAGTTAAAAGGCAGTAAAAAGGAAGAGATTTTTTTATTTTGGTAACTAAATTGTGTATGTCTTGCCTCTGCTTTCTATTGTTTGATTTTTTGTTTTGTAATTTTTCTTTTTAATACCACTATCATAACAGTCTTATTTGCAGAAATAAAAAAACAAATCTATTGGTTTTTTTACCGGATTGTCATTTCCTAATTATTCCCTCGTCTCATGGAAGTTTGCAGATGCTAAGAATAAAGGAGGGTGCAGTTAGAAAGACAAATAGCATTGTGCTCTAACTGTATTGTTTTCCCATTTTCTTTAGGCGACGGAGGAGGTCTCAAAAAACCTTGTTGCCATGAAAGAAATCTTGTATGGCACAAATGAAAAAGAACCCCAAACAGAAGCTGTGGCACAGCTTGCTCAGGAGCTCTACAATAGTGGTCTTCTTAGTACCCTAGTAGCTGACTTGCAGCTCATTGATTTTGAGGTAAGAAAGGAGGCTTGACATTTCTTCTATTCTGTGTGTTAAAATAAACACATCTGAATTCCCACCACTTTATTTGATTAAGATGTTTCAGTCTTCAGCTTTTATTTTGTGGTTATGACACTTCCATTAGAAAGAGAACTCACTGTTCCAAAAAGAAGATTAAGCAACTATGGAATATGAAATCTGTAAATTTAAGCATATCAACAGCACAAATTTGAAGTAGGTAAACCTTTAATATGGTGGTACAGTTCTTTTAAAATTATGGAATAATTATTGTGTACTCAGAAGGGTTAATCTCTCAGTAGTAATCCCATAGTGAACACAAACCTTAATACCACAAGATGTATTTATGTTCATCTTGCTACATCAAATTACTAGGAAAAAAATAGAATTATTGTAACATATATGAAGAATTTTAAATGTATAATTCAAAGCTATTTGTTTTTTTAATAGTCCAGTATTTCTCTCTCTTTTTAGAAACAAGTGATACAACCTTTTTGCTTTTCCTTGTCTTTTTTTCTGTTTATTAAAAGAAATGAACCCAAGTTTTTATTGATGAATTCAAAACAGAAATACTTACTTATATTTAAAGGTATCTCTTTATATGCCTATGTGGCATTTGTCACCATATCAAATGGAAAAATTTACCTTTCTAGCACCATAGAGAAATTCCTATTTAGTTATGAGATGTTGCAGTACAATTGGATTTTTCTCTTTTTTCTGAGGTCTTGCAAGAAGTGTGTAGTTGTCTAGGAAAGGAGCCAAACCCATGTATCCTCACCCCACAGCTTCCACCATAAAGATCATCCCACTTAAGGTTGCTTAAAAATGGCATTGTTCATAAACAAGTTGCTTACACAACAGTTTAAAGTCCTATTATAGTTAGACATTCCAAAAACAATGGCTTTCTTCCCTGTTCTTTCTTCTCTCCCCTCCACCCCACCCATAACTGCCTCTGATTTGTGTTTAATTGTAATACAGTGGTGTTTTTCCCTACCCACACAAGTGTTTATACCATACATAAAACATTCAGGTTGTTAAATAAGCAAGGAAACCTGGGAAAGCTGAGAGAATGCTGAAATGGGATGGCCTTTATTGCTGAAGAAAGGAAATAATGAAACGTCATCCGGATTCTGCTGACCTCTAGATTGGTATCAGCCTGGTGTTTACTGAGCCCAGTTATTAGCAGAGGAAACCTTCATTATCTCTTGGTAATGAAGAATGATAACGATTTGCACAGACTTGCCCTCGTTAAGGAAAATGGTGCTTTTTATTCTAAGGGGACATGGAAAGATTGTGAGTTATTTCCTGCCTGTGGCTCTTCTGCTGCTTTATTTCACGAGGCTGTGATGGTTCCCCTTGGAGCGAGAAAAGTCATTCCCTGCTTTCTAGGCTGGACCACATCTGCTTTTTATGGCTGAGGGCTGGCAGACTGTCCAGCTATTGTTGTTACCTAGAATTAATGTCAACACACCTGTGCTCCAGATGTGCACCAGCTTCCCAGCTGTTACAAAGCCAATCAGATGTTGCCTTTGATACCTCAAATGTCTGTGTTTATTGCATTTTAAATTATTTTTCCATTACTGATGGAAATACATATTTGATTTTCTGGTGTTTTTTCAACTTGAAGAGTAGGTCTAGAATTTTTCTTCTGGTTTCCCACCACAGCTGGAGGTCATTCAGTGACAAATGAAACTTTTTTACCTTTCTGGAAACTTCTGGAGAAGGTTTCCTTGTAGAACAGGAATAGACAGTTTATTCATAGACAGGGACTGTTCATTGTGACTCTCTAACTGTCTCAAATGTACTTGAATCTGAATTGCTATGGTAAAACAATCCATAAAAAAATAAGAAGTAAAAATTAGAAAAAGAACAAATTTGATGTTTTAATGAAGAAAACTGTAACTGCCTTGTGCCCAAGCCTTTTTCAAGTGGTGCCCTTCCCTGGAAGCTTGCTTTCCAATGATGCAGTCAACACAGCCATCTCCTTACCGGTCTTAACACTTGCCAGTTATCTCCTTGCTGGTTTGCACTGAAAGAGATGGTATCCCTGGTGAAACTGGGTTTCTTGTTCTGTTATTTGGGGATTTTTAAAATGAAGAATAAAAAAAAACCAAAAACCCAAAACAAAACTGCCTTTTTCCCAGGGGAGCTGAATCCTTCTGCTGAGAAGACAATACAAGCACAGTGTCCCTCCCACCTCTGTCCATTGTGACTGTTGCCACAGGCACGGGGCCTGTTGGCTGTTGTTGGGCCATGAGGTCACTTGGCAAGGCACAAAAAGTGACCAAACCTGGCTGTAGGATTGCTGTGTGCCACAGCAGCTAGGGATGGGATAATAAGGAAATGCTGTTCTTGCTGGGAACTCAGAGGCCAATGCCGTGACCCAGTACAGCACTGGCAGTGCTGCTGAATGGGAGTTGATGATTATATTATGTGGAGTTTGAGTAAAGCAATTCCTGCAAACACTGCTCTACTCATGTCAGAACAAAGAGCTCTGGTGTTGCTTTGGGCTGCCTTTCAATGGAATTGTAATTGAGAAAACAAGCGTTTACAAACAATCTCTTATATCCTGAAAACAACACTCCAGCAAAACTGTCCGTGGTTATTCACAAACATGCCATTTGTAAAATTCCAGTCCTCCTATGTTTTCATAAACATTTTTTCCCCTCATGCAGTCTTCTTTACACTGATTAGAAAATTGAAAGAATTTAAATAATTAATGTTGTTTTAAAAATTCTTGCTAGTTAAGTACGCCCTGCATTTTCCTCACAAGCTTCCTGGTGTTACTCAGGAGATTTACAGTGCAGCTAGAGCTTGTCAAGAAACATTATACTCATCCAGGTTTGGTGTAGAACATTCAGGGAACCTGTAGGTGGAGTTGCTTAACAGGCCTTTATTTGCAGGTGCAAGCTTAGTGCAAGCTGGCCTGCTCTTTTTCTGGAATAGATCTGGTAACACATAGTCCTGAAGGTGTCTTTGTGCAGTCCAGAATGGACAGTTAATTGCAGAAATCTGGCTTTTAAATGGTGCATGTGAATTACAGTGAAAAGTTTTTGTTAGATGTCTGTACCAGTTTGTCATCTTCAGCTGTGGTCTGACAGAAGAAATAAACAGGTGATGTGTATTTATTCAACAAAGAACATTTCCAGTCCCTTTTACACTATCTGGTGCTATGCTTGTGCATTTTTCTGTGTATAATTCATGCTGAATTCCAGCATCCTGGTCTTATTTATATTTCTTTTGTGCACTGAAAGATGTGAGACTTGCATTTTAGGTCAGTGGATGATTTCTGTGTGTATTATTCATTCATTTATTTATTCCACTTTCATAAGTTGCACTTCTAAGTTGGATACTAGCACTGCAGTTGGAAATGCTCTGTGCACTCTTAATGGTGGCACTGTGTGTCCCTAGACAAGGGGAGAGGATATGGAATGTTGAAGAAATGCACTTCCAGGCAAGAGCACAGTTAAAAACTGTTATGCTGTTAGCAAAATCAAATATCAAATAAGCCCAGGAGATTGATGCTACATAGAAATACCTGATGAAACATCAACTGGTTTTACTTCTGAATGTAAATTCCCCATGATCTGACTGCAGCATGATGTCATGTTTTGAGTGCTTTGGCATATTTGAAATGGGCGTAAAGAAAGAGAATATCGAGTCTGTTCAAGATCAGTTTGGAGGCTGCCTGAACTACAGAACCCTCCAGTACAGCTGCACGAGGTGATGATAATGTTTAATTGTTAACTTGTTTGTGGACTTCAGTATTTGGTGTTTAACTGCTGATGTTTTTCACAGGGCAAGAAAGATGTTGCGCAAATTTTCAACAACATTCTCAGAAGACAAATTGGTACAAGAACTCCTACAGTTGAATACATCTGCACTCAACAGAATATCTTATTCATGCTATTAAAAGGGTATGTGCACTGGAAAGCATAAATATGCTTTTACATGAAGGAAGGGCTTTTCAAATGCATGGAGAAGCAGTGAGTTCTGAAATGTTTATTCTTCCTTTGCAGTATGCTTGATTTTCTTTTTTCCTTCATTCTGGGGTCTGTAATTCCCCTGAGTAAAGGAAAGTTTAAGAAATAGAACATCATCCATCTATGTGTGCATGAAATATAACTGAAAATTGAAAACTCTTAGTGCTCTGAAATACTATTGCTGGGCTAGTAATAAGATCTCTTCCTTTCAGTATACTGTTTGAGCCTTTTTAAACCATTCTTTTGTGAACTTACTCATCAAGAGTTGAAGGCATTTTTTTTTTCCTTTTAACCACTCTAATTTCCATTTTGTTGGCCTGTCTTAAACTTCTTATTCATAGTGATTTATATTCCTGTATTGAAACAAAAACACCAACACAAACCTGACCAAAAAAGAATTATTTGTGACATACTGTGCATACTGGACAACTGTTTCTTCTTCTCTTCTTGTAGTATCTGTGTGCTGGATATTGGGGGGTCATGCCATACTGAAAACATGGAGAGCTGCAGCTCTCAAACATGAAAGCAGAAAATCATTGCTTGCATTTCTAGTAACGTTAATTAAGGAAGTTCTGAAAATTGCAGTTCTGTTCTGTTATTTTGGGACAGGCAAGCTCATCAAACATTAATAAACAAAAAAACCCAACAAACCAACAACTGTTTATAAGTCTGGCTACAGCTTCTGTAGTTGAGGAGTACTTATTCCACCAACTGGGATAACTCAAGGGTGTATGAAAGGGCCACTCATCTCAGTGGGATATTTGCCTTTTGGTAGCATTACTTGCCTGTAATGTCATTTAAGTGTTAGAGGGACAAAATAAAATATTAATTGTGGCATAATACAAAATAAATTATTGATTCAGTACTTCTTCAAAATATTTTACAAAAGAAGGCAAAGATATTTGAGGTGCAGAGAGATAAAACTGCTTTTTCAGCATGTTCTCATTGGTAAGTGGTTGAATGAGGGCTGCCACATATTTGTGCTCGTTTTTAGTCTGTGTTGTCACACTTTAGAGAGCTTTATTCTCACAGGGTTTATTGAAACTCATATTTATAAGTCAAGATGTTTGAAACGGGCATTTAGCAACTTACATGTTACATCTCGTATCTAACTGAGACAAATTTATGGAAATCTAAACTGTGGCATGAATTGCAGAAAGTTCTGTAGATTTCTAATCTCCACGACAGGTTGAATGGGAGAGTATTGCAGGATTTAATGAAAAGAATTTCATTTTTTTGTAGGGTAATGTAGTTAAATGCTCAATATACACAATGATACTTTTCTCCTGAAATTTTGTGGAATTTCAATTAGCTTCCACTGGTTTAGGAGGGAGGATTCTGGAGGTGTAAGGCAAGAATGCATGTAAGAGGCTGTGACTGCTCCAGAAGCTGGAGCCCCATGATGTGCAGAGCAGCCAGTGATGCTGACAAATGGTTAAATGGAAGAGGAGATCTGAATTTATGTCCAGTACTGTTAACCCCTTGTGCTCATATGGGAAGTTTTATGTAAATTGCTGTCATGTTTAAGCAAGCAGCTTTCAAGGCAAATCATTTACTGCTTTTCCAGATGTCTGCAGTCCCACCAATATAGAAAAAGAAAACTGATTTTGAGAGCAAAGAAAGTATTTCTGTTTAGTCTTCCCAGGTTGTGAAAATCCTTTGAATTCGCTGTAATTGTAACTGGCAGCTATTTCAGCAGTATTTTGTAGAAATACTTTAAAAATTGAGTACAATGCAGGAATAAGTACCTCTAATATTTATGGATTTGTTTACTTGATACAATACTGAATGCTGTAATTAACAATGTGGTACTGCAGTGCTAACTTGTGAAAGTTTATAAATTTATGAAGAATCTTTGTTGGGTTTTTTTTAATAGGTACGAATCTCCAGAAATTGCTCTAAATTGTGGGATAATGCTTAGGGAATGCATCCGGCATGAACCTCTAGCTAAAATCATCTTGTGGTCAGAACAATTCTATGATTTCTTCAGATATGTGGAAATGTCAACATTTGATATCGCTTCTGATGCATTTGCCACGTTTAAGGTAATCTCCTCACAACCTTGGAACTGTTACTTCTGTACTTTGCTTTGTGAGCCCACTGCTGTGTGATGTTCTTGGCAAGACAAGCCTTGGGAGAGGGGAAGAAAATAAGTGTGATGCAGATGGGTGAGCTGGATGGACACTGTTCTTCCTTATTTCTCAGAATGCGAGCCACACCCCTAAATACATATTTTATGTTTCCTCCCCAAAATTTTCTTTTAGAGAGTAAGCAGTAGCATGCATTACCTGAATGCAGGTGTACTCCCATGCCAGGGGCTTTAAATCTGTTTGCAACTCCTCCTATGCTCCAGCTGAGCATATTGGATGCTGTTGCTTTGTCTGGGGTAATTTTTTGTGGCCCAATTTTTATGTCCCTAAAACAGTCAGTTATGGGGACAATAAACATAATATTAATCAATATTAAATGGTGTGTGTTAACCTCCATTGTGTGTGTGCAGAGTATAGCCTTGATCCACAAATAGCACTCTTCAGTGACAATTTCACAGGCTGTTTCTCTGCGAATTAAAATAACTCATCACAGATCTTTTCCTAAGTGGTACCAAGATCCTGAGCAGTGTCCAGGTAATTGCATTAATGTCCTAAGTTAGTGTGTTTAATGAAATAGCAGAATTTTGGATTAAATGTCTTACGTGTATGAGAATGTCTTTGTACTGTTTAGATCGTCTTAGTTACAGTACTGGGTTTGTGCTTTTTTACAGGATTTGCTTACAAGACACAAGTTGTTAAGTGCAGAATTTTTGGAACAACATTATGATAGGGTGAGCAGACACTTTTTCATATTTAGAGCTCTCTGGTGCTGTGTATTTTATTTGAAGAAATTGTCCATTTTATTCTTTGTTTAGCTCTGTTTTTGGGGATTTACAGACAATATTAAATCAACTGAACTTAGTTAGGGTTCTGTTTCCCCCACTAATGCCAAAACAAATCGTGTTGGAAAGTTTAATCTATCCCGACACTTTCAGTGACATGACTTCAGTCCTTTTGCCTTTCAACACATCATTCAGAGCCAGTTCCACAAAGATATTTGTTTAAACCTTACTCTGATTAAAACTTCCAGACTTCCCAAGTAATTTTTAAAAAACCAACAAAACCAACAAACAAACTTAGAACCACCTTGATTTTTAAAGGTTTGTCTCCAGGCATGTTCCCTAAATCACAGATATCTCCTCTGTGTGACTCAGCTTTAAACAGGAGACAAAAAGTTGCTTTTCCTTTTTGAATACTTGCTTTAGCCCTGAAATATCTACTGAATAATGTTTTAGGAACTGTTTGGGAACCAATTAAGAGGCTCTGAGAAATGTGATGTGCAGAGTTGATACTTAGCTGACCTCTTCATCTACTTCAGAGCAAAGTTTTCTTGCTGTGAAATCATATCTGAAACATGAAGTGATTTTGATCAATGTATTTCTAAAAAAAAAAGTAACAGTGAAACTCTATTTAACAGTGTTACAGCTGTGAAATGTGGATTACTCCTGAATAGTAAAACTTGACAATATTAAAAAACCTAAAGAGTGTGGAAGGTAAATGTCTATTTTAGTCCCGCCTGACTCCGTGATATCTTCACGTTTTGACACACTGAATGGCAACTCCAGCTGGTCACTCATGCGTTTGGAAAGAGCCCCGCACAAATTCAGAAATTCGGTTGATCTGGCGAGTGCATGGCATCAGTCTTACACTAATGTGGTGGCCTGATTTCTCCTGCAGAGGGAGCCCGTGCCGTGCATTCCAGGATATCCTGGAATCCGGGAGCTGGGAGCAGTGCCCGGGGCAGGAGCAGCACCTCGGCAGCCCCTCGTCCCCAGGGCCTGCATGGTCACCCACAGCAGGCTGCTCACAGCTCTGGCCAGCCTGGCCCTGGACACCTCCTGGGACAGGGCAGCCTGATGCTCTGGGCAGCCTGGTTTTGTAAGAAATAATGAGGAAACTCCTGCCGCTCCCCTCTAATCTAAACATCAAAGTCTCCTGGAAGAGTAAATACATATTTTTCAAAGCGTTCAATGTTTAACTTTGTATATGCTTTAAAAGCGTAAATAGTGGTATGGTCGTGACCTGAGAGATTTCAGATACAGTTCGTTTCTGTTAGGGATTTGAATCTCCTCCACTTTGTTGCAATAATTTGAAGCAGATGCCTATGATGCTTGGGAAAGTCCTAACCCTTCTCTTTATTCTGTATTTAGTTTTTCAGTGAATATGAGAAGTTACTTCATTCAGAAAATTATGTGACAAAGAGACAGTCACTTAAGGTAAGGCAATTTTATTTTCTTAAATTCAAAGAGATTACCTTTATTTTCAGGGTGAGTTAACTTCATATGAAATGGCTTCTGTAACAAGCTTTGAATGGTACTTCTTTTAATTCTTCATGCATTTTAATTCTTGGGATCAGCTACTTTTTTTTATTCCAGTTCTTACATTATTTCGTATCCAGCACAGACCTAAGTAATTTCTCTCCCTATGAAGAAATAGCTCCTCAAGTTTCCTTATTTTTGTTATTTTTTTTCTTCAACAAGTTCGGTTAGATTGAAATAATTTAACAAAGATTCACTTGATATGCCTAAAGCAATACTGATCTTACATTCAAGTAGGTAAGAAATAGTGAACATAAATGTAATACAGAGCTTGCAGCAAAGGTGATCCTTGTGGGAAAATAATTTTTAAGCCCTTTTAAGTAGCAAAAGAAGTGACAGTATTTCATTTGATGTACTAACCTGTTTTATTGGGTTTTTGTGTTTTTTGTTTGTTTTTTTTTTTTTAAAGCATTCTTTGTATGCTGAATAGCTTCTGTATATGTGAAAAAAATGAAGTCATGGGGGAAAAAATGAAAGACTTCTCTTTCCAATTCATAACATGGGGGAACAAGTGTGATTTTTCACTTTCTGAGGAAAAGGAGAAACAGTGTCATTGAAATAAGGGGAAAAATACACCTGCACTTTGAAATTTAGGGCACTTAGTTCTGTTGTTACTCTGTGTGCTGACCACAGCATTCACAGAGCACCACACCACTTCAAGGGGTTTGAAAGCATTTATAAGCAAGTTGATTCTTTCATATCCAGCATTAGTAATTTTTTTTTTCTTCTTTTCTGCCTTCAGCTTCTTGGTGAATTGTTATTAGACAGACACAACTTCACAATTATGACAAAGTACATCAGTAAACCTGAAAATCTCAAACTAATGATGAACCTTCTACGAGACAAGAGTCGTAACATTCAGTTTGAGGCCTTCCATGTTTTCAAGGTATGTTACAGAACCTCGCCATGAAACAGAAAGAATCTGACCAAAAGTTGTTTAATTGAGTACACTGCTTTGCTAAGCCTGAATTGAGCTTATCTTAATGTCTGCTAAGTGATTAAATAAAGGGAGCACTGATGTTTGCTTCATTATGATCCATCTTGACAAATAGATATCTTGGTTATCTTTTGAAAACTGTTTAGAAACCATGTTTAGGGACTTCTATGTGATTGTCAGAGTATGTCTCTTAGAAACTTTGGGAATGAAATGCAGTAAGATAAGGAGAAATGCATGATTCCATATGAAGTCATGGAGTTCAAAAGTGTTCTTATCATGCTTCATGATCTCTGAAGGACAGCAGCATTTCAGTCAGATCACCTGAGTTGTAATCTGAATTGTAACAGATGGCTTCTAACTTTGCAGCAAACAGGCAGCTAGGAGTTATAACTTGAGGTCTAAAACTTTGCAGTGAAGTGTGAGATACCCATCAGATGCTGCTCATGGCATGAAACCATGCATTTGCTATAGAATTTAACCATTAAGTGTATTCAGTGGTTTCTGCAGAGACTGGTCACGTCCCACAGACTAAATTTACTTGGGTACTGCTGTTCAGTTTATGTCCTGATTTAAAAAAAAAAAAAAAAAAAAGTGTATTTAAAAACTTGCATTATTCTTTTCTGTGGGGTACTGGAATAATTAAAACATAGTTTTAATTTATCATCATCAGTATTTTGTTTGATATATATATTTTTTTAACTTAACCTTCTGTTTGTTGCTGTTATGCTCAATGCCTTTTATTTTCTTGCAGGTGTTTGTAGCCAATCCTAACAAGACACAGCCTATATTAGACATCCTTCTAAAGAACCAGACCAAACTTATTGAGTTCCTCAGCAAGTTTCAGAATGACAGGACCGAGGATGAACAATTTAATGATGAGAAGACCTATTTAGTTAAACAGATCAGGGATTTGAAGAGACCAGCGCAGCAAGAAGCTTAAAACTCCAATAAACCTTTAAAATATTAAACCCAAATTCAGCATTTGCTGTTAGATATTCAGCATCAGGCACTCTTATCGATTCATGAGGAACATTACTGCTAATCTGCTGTTCAGTGAACGGTTTTTGTTTTTCTCTTTTCATTTTTAGTCCAAGTTGAGAAACATAGCTGCTGCTTTCTTGCACAATGTGGACTTTCTTGATATTTGTGTCATTTCAGAATTCAAAGACACTGCTTGTTTTAGGAGTCCTGAAAAGAAAGATTCTAGGTTCATGAAAGCAAACATATAGATACTAGTTTGGTCTAGGAGAGAAGGTATTCATGTAGTTAAGTAACAGGTTGCATGCTTGCAAATCTGAATAAATCTGTATGTTTGCACTTACCTTGTTTGAGATAATGAGCACAATGTGACCTGTGCATACCTGGCACCATAGTATAAGATTATATGCCTTGATTAAAAAAAATGTGCAGTGCTTTATTTGTAATCAAAGGGGAAATGTATCTAAGATGTGAGCTTATTGGGATAAACAGTTGTCTTGCAAATAAACTGATATTGAAACTTAGCAACTTTTAAAAGAGTGAAATCTCAAGGTTCATAAGGAAAATGTATATATGCCTTTCACTGCTTTATAGATTTTTTTTTTTACATGATTTGATTTTTCTGAGACTTGACTTGTAAACTTGGAAATATGTTCTAAGGGTTTTTGTTAATTTTACTTTAAAGGTATTTCAGATAGTAGAGCTAGCAGTGACATTTTGCATTTCATTTCAACAGTGCTTGCTGGTTTCTTTTGTATATAACTCCTAGGCTGCTCATTTCTTTAAGATATGATTTAATTTGTACAGCAGAGGAATGTTATTGTATTAGTCTGTAACTATTACCTAATATTGAGTTTTGCAAAATGAATGCTCATATGTAATTGAATACTTCAGATCACACTGAAATGCTGATTTAACAATCTTAAGTACTGCAGCATTTAAAAGGAAACAAAAACCCAAGCCCAAACAAATTATTTGTATTCACTTATCTAATAGGGTGCCATCAATTAGAGTAGGCTGAAACAGAAAACTGGAACCCTTTCTACTGCGTTGTTACCAGATAATACTGGCCTTATTTAATTAAACTAGCATTGTGCTCACCAGCTCTGCAAATGGCAAGGATTATGCTAAATTAATATTGATTCCTCTGACTTCTGGGGAGCCTGCAGTGCGTCATTTCTTACAGTAAATAACTCAGTACAATAGTTGTGAGTGATTTAATTCCCTTGACCTCAAGAAACAATTTCATAGGTGTCCTAGGATAACAAAATGATCTAATTTTTGTTGATTTTGTTCTTTAATGCTGCAAACTATCAGTATTTATAAAAACAGAAAACTCAACTGATTTTGCACCATGTTTTTGTTACTGTGACCATACAAAAGGAATCTACTAAATATAGCTAAATGATGTTATTAAAATTGTATCTATCCATCATATAGTAATGCTAAGATCACAACCAAGCAAAAACTCATGGATTGGGGTCTGAAAGTTCCAATTCTGCATGACTGAATGATTGCAAATGCTACAGAAAATGTTTGTTGCTTCCTGTCCTCTTTCCATTTGAAATATTTCACAATCAGTGATGTTTGAACTGATTTGAAAGCCTTCACAAGGGAAATCCAAGAGCTCCAGAAAACTGAGTGTTTTCACTCGGTTGTTTAAAACTGCTCTTAACATTAAAATTGGTCTTTTAAAGGTTCGTACGTTTCCTTTGCAAACAGAATCATTTTGCTTACAGGAAATTGCTGACTCTGCCCGGAGATGCCAGGCAGAGCTGGCTCTGAGGTGGTGTTGTAGTTCAGTACTAAGAGTCTGTTTTGGTTTATCATAGCTGAGTGGAGGAAAACATTATTTGCCAAGTTACTTACCATAACATGTAAGGCTTCCTCTTTAGAAAGACGTAGACGTGCTAAAGATTTCTATGTGTAAAGAAGTGAAAACATTGGGACTGGGATAGAAGTTTCTCTATATTAGGCCTTGAAATCAATGGCTATAGTAACCTTTAATATGTGGAAACATTTGAATGTTGGCTTTTGAAAATAAGTTGTATTTAAATTAAAGCTCCTTCGATGTGCTGTTCATATTAAAAAACTTGTTCTGGAAGTGGTTTCTTACCTGCTTGAAGGCTTAAGGGTAAAACATATTTAAATGCAAGTGGTTTTTTTTTTGCCTTTTTTTTTTTTTTTTTTTTTTTAAAGAAGAGATGTATACAATTGTAATTCTATTTCCATGGTAGCATTTCATTTCTCCTGAGGAAAATGCGTTTCATATCCAAAAAATCTGGCTGGCCCCATAATTTAAATTAAAATAAAATTTTGAAGAAAAATGCGTGTTCTTTACTGTGTTACTGAAGAGGATCAGTTTCTTGTGGACGTGTATCAGGTCTCCCTTATTGCCTTAGAGTGGCTCAGCTTTCTCCCTTTTAAATATGAAATCAGTTTAAATCATGAAAAGCTCTGGTTTGCTCAAACATTTTTAAAGAATCAAGACAAAGTGCTATATTAAAGATGCAATCAATTTTAATTAATTGTTGGTAGCCTCCCTTGCCTTATTGTATTTTTACTGCTGTTTCTATTTCTTTTTGGCATGACCAAGGGCAGAGAGAGGAGATGCT
This sequence comes from Regulus satrapa, assembly GCA_013396955.1. Classification (NCBI taxonomy): domain Eukaryota; kingdom Metazoa; phylum Chordata; class Aves; order Passeriformes; family Regulidae; genus Regulus; species Regulus satrapa. The sequence goes on along the minus strand of VWZN01004525.1, from coordinate 119,232 downwards.
ATTTCCTGCATTGTGGCTGGAGACAGGACCTGATGGGGTTGGTTGATAAATTTTTGGCCCTTCACTTCTGATTTTCAGGAGCTGAGCCTGTAATTGGTTTCCTCGCTGCCTCTGGAGCTGCTGTCACAGGTAACCCCCAGCTGATGCAGTATGCCAAACATCAGGAGAGCATTATGTTTGAAACAGCATTCAGGGGCTTTTGATCCAGATTCTGCAGGGGGTTTTGTTCAGCAACATTACTGAACGAAAAGTTGCCCTTCAGGAACATACTTACTTTGCAGACAAATATTTGGTCTTTGATAGCCTCCGCTAGAGACCACACCTGTCTGAGCCTCTGTAGAAAATGTTGGCATTTCTCTTCCTCGCAGACAGGAGGATCACATATTACAGGGGGAAGGAGTCATTTGTATTGGTAGTCAGACAAAGGGCAAATTTTAATTGAGTGGACAAGTTGGGCATTTGACAGGGTGTTAGAAACAGCCCTGGTGGGGGGAAGCAGAAGAAATGCAAGGAGAGGTGTTGCCCTGACTTCTTTAAATTTGCTTTTCCCACAGAGGTGATCATCAGGAGCTGCCTTCTGAGCTGCCACCTCCAGGAACCCCAGCAGGAGCTATCCTGGGAGCTGTGGGATCAGCTTGTGGAAAAAGCTGCTTTTAGTAAGTCTCCCTCTGTTTGTGGCCTGCCAGGTCATTCCCAGCAGACAACTTCAGCTTTCCTTTTGTTTCTTCCCCTTTTTCCCCCTTTGTTTTACACATTTACTGGCTGCTTGTGTTGAATTATTTCCCTGTCTGTGCTGCTTTTCTCCCCGTGGCTGTTCATTGGAGCCATCTCTTTGGATGCGGTGCCTTTATTTTCTGTCACCTTTGTGGTTACTTTTCATGATAAATCTGTATTCTTTCTCCAAAGGTTTTGGCCTTTGTCAGGCAGTTTTAAGTGCTGTTCTTTTAGCTTTCCAGCACATTGCAGTTCAAGGTGACAGTATCATCATGAGGAAAACATTACCCTGTTCTTTTACATATTACCTCTTTAAATAATTTTAAAGGTTAAATTTAAATCAATTAATTTAAATGTTCAGCTTAATCTGAGCACACTGAACTTGTGAAGAGTTGTTTCTGGCATATATCATCTGTATTTACAAGTGTACCACCCATGTCACTAGAGGCAGGTGAAAACATCAAAAAAATTCCAACATGGAAAAAAAGCTGAAAGGAGGGAGCAGTTGTATGCATGAATATATTGCATTCTTTGAAGGAAATTGGCTATTTCATGAGTGAAGAATGATGGGGGGGGACATGGCTTCAAGAGCATGGAGTGACAGGACAAAGAGGAATGGCTTTAAACTGAGAGAAGGCAGATTTCGATTAGATAGTAAGAAGAAATATTTTACTGCAAGGGTGGTGAGGCAATGGAGCAAGTTGCCCAGAGAAGTTGTGGATTGCCCCATCCCTGAATGGAGCCTTGAGCAACCCGGACTAATGGAAGGTGTCCCTTCTCATGTGGGGGGCTGAAATGAGATGATCTTTGAAGTCCCTTCCAACCTAGACCATTCTGTGATCCTGTTTTGCTTTGTATTTTGAAATATCTGTTGATATACCTCTGTTTAAAAAAATGCCACCACAAAAACCCCAAGTTATACAGCCAACATAGATTTTTGGTGAGTGTATTTGTATTTACAACAAAAAAGTAAAGGCAAGCTCTTTTTTAGAGGGCCTGCTGGAGATTCTGATTTGCACAAGTAAGGATATTTTGTTTCATTGCTCAGAAATGCCCTTGACAGACACTCTTGCTTTCCATAAAGGAAGCCTTAAGGATAAAGGTTTTCCATTGTGTGAGTTTTCCAGCTGTGTTGCGGTGGGGCTGTGTAATTCCAGGATTATGTCCACCAAGGGAGAGTGTCTCATGGCTGGAGGTGACACCACCTGAATGACACTGGCCTTAGGTGTTCCTAATGTTGGCAACACTGCAGAATTTATCAAGAGGACCTGTTTGGAATGAAGGAATATAAACAGTGTGCAGTAATATAAAGATGCAATTTAAATATATTTTAGTGGGAGTGGATCTATTTGGAAAAAACAAGATAAATGACTACAGTTGTCTGTTCTTGCCTAAAATTAAATTATCAGTAGGTGTTTTCCCATTTCTTCCCTAGCAAATTCCTTGTATACTGAGCTGTCATGGAGGATCCCATTAAGAGTTCTTTCTTCCTCTTGGGAATGTGCCTCAAATCCCACCAAAGAGAAACACAGGGTTTAATAAAAATGTGAGTTTTGCTCAATAAGGTTCTGCAATTAAAAGATGTTGAACTGAGTTTAATATGCTTTGTGTTATTCAGAGACTTGAAGGAAGGATTCGGTTTGCATTTATTTGAACATAAAACAAGAATAAAAGCTCTATAGGTTTCTCAGATCTGTTTTAAGTTTAAGAATGCTATGTTGTAACATTAATAAATAAACCTTTGTAAGTAATTCAGGGCATCTAAAGAAGGCATGCAGTGTTGAACAGTGTTTAAACAACTGAGGTGTGAGTCAGCCAAACTTTTGGCCTCAGGTCTTTAACAGCATCTCCAGATTGTATGGAATTAAAAGAAAACTTGTCACTTTAGGAAATTGGACTGTAATTCCGGTTTCTGGGCATCTAGACAGATTGAGAAATACAGTCTGGAGAGACTAAAAGGTGCAAAGGTTCACCTGGCTGTAAAACTTCAGATTGCAGCTGCTGAATTTCCTCACCTCCTCTCTCTGGAATTACAGAGTGCTGGATCCTGCCAGCTGATATCCAAATTATATGAAAACAGCATTTGAGGATTTAAAAATAATACTCCTTTTGTAAAACATACTTTTCCCTAGAAGCTGTGTCTTGAAGTAGGAGACCAAGCTCACAGAGGCAGTGTATGGGTAGAGGGTTTTTATGTTTCTTCAGGCTGCTGAAGCAGCAGGAAAATCCTTTGAGCTGAAGCTGGTGATGCTGCACATGCTGCAGGTTTGAGGAGTCCTTGCAACACACAAGAGCTGCAGGCTGAGTCTTGGCTGTAAGTCATATCAGAGGGCTGTTCTAGAGGGAAAAAAAAGCACAGATAAACATAGCAGGAATAGTTACAGACCTATGGAAAAGTGTAAGATGAGTTCACTGGAGCTTGTGAATAGCTTGAAAATATCTGTTATGTAATTTAAAAGGTTATTTTTCTTGCCATACTAGGTTCTTGGCCATCAGAATGTAATATATGTAATATGCTACACACTATACAGGCAGTCTTGGATTTTTTTGATCCAGTTTATCTAATATAAAAAACCAAGTACTTGACAAGGACCAAAGTGTGAAAAATATACGATGGGTGGCTGCTGAAAGTGTTCTTGCTTCTTCATATTATTTGGGAAGGAGGAACCCAGCTCTCACATTTCTAATGCCAGTCTTTCTCTTGTGTGTTCACCAGGTTTGGGTGAAACATGCAGGTGGGAGAGAAATGGTGACAAATAGGAAAATATTAAAATACTATACATAAGTATATTTCTTACTGCTGCTTTGTAATTTGAAAAGGTTTTCCTTTTAAGTCTTTGAATCAAGAATAACCTGAAAATTAACATTAGGATAATTTAAATTTTTGTGCAGAAACCTTTTAAGAGAGCATTAAGTTATGAGTTATTTCTTTTAGCTGAATGTTTCTTCTGAGCAATGCTTTTTCTGTTAGCCTTGACTGGTCTAAATTAAATTTCCCTTGACTGTACATGACAGGTTAGTAATTAATAACATGTGACTGCAGTGCACAGTTGTTGTCACGTTTGTGGGGTGCTCTGGTGTAAGGTTCATATGGGAAAATTCAAGTAGATTAATTTCATGCCTACAGTGAGTTATTGTCAATCTTAGACATGCCAGTTTTAAAAATAAAGCCATATAAAGGTGTGCAAAACCTAGGAGTTGATAGGCATTGATCTGTTGCCTGATGGTTCTTCACAGTGAGCAGTAAACTCTAGTGTGGTTTTGAAAAGCACCTGTCAGGCAGGTAGCAGCCCAGGTGCCATATTACTGTGTGCCCTGTGGCTTTGGGTCATTGCCACCAGCTGAGGAGGTTCTGCCAGCTCCCAGGAGGAGAATGTTGGCTCTGGTGCTGCTCCAGCTCCCTTTGCTGGGGAGGCAGCTTTGTGCAGACTCCTGGCTGACCTAGTGGCTCTTGTCTCATCCCACAGGTTAGTTTAAAACCTCCAGGAAAAAGAGCCTGGAGCAGGATAGGCAGTGAAGCACAGGTTCAGAAAAGATGCAGTTCTGCAGCAGAGCTGTTGGTGACACGGAAGAGCAGAGAACAGCAGCTTTGTGTTACATGTCCTTGACTCAGGTCTGTGCTCAGCCTCAGAAGCTGTGTCTGCTCTGGGGGTATAAGATGGTTTAAATCTTCTTTATCTCTTTTGGTACTCCCACTCCTTGCTTCTCAACTTTCAAGTCCATAAGGGATATTTTCTGCACTTCTCTTTTCTATTAGTTAGAATAGAAACTCTCTTACTGAGTCTGATTTTACACTTACAAAATCCCAATCCCCTTGGTAAATCACATCTTTCACTCTTGCCCTTACCTTCTGATTTCTGCCATTTGCCTTTTCAGCTCATTTCTCAAGGGCCTCTTTGTACTTTTGGGGAACTACTCTGTAATTGCATGTATGAAGTACAGTAATTTTTCTGATCATTTTTATTCTGGGTGTAAAGAGTTTATCATCCAGTATCATTGCTGCAGGTAACATGATTTCCTATAGGAAATACTACTTGTATATTATCAGAAAATAGAGTGAGAGTAGATCTCAGGTGCTGCACATACGGGGCTCAGCACTGTCTGGCACATGAGGGTGCTGCTGGGGGTGTGGAGAGGGATGGGAGCAGCAGTTGCACGGTTTGACCAGAATGACCCTTGCTTTGAGAGGCCACAGGTGTGATGTGTGGTTGGTGGCCAGACTGTTGGCAAGCCAGGTGCTCTCCACACCCACACACAGCTGTACCTGCAGCTGATAACAGACTTATAAAGCAGCCAGTGCTTTAGAAACCTCTGCTTTCAAAGTGCTGCCCTGTTTGTATGAACACTCAGCTTTGGGTTTCTGGTGTCAGGGATGGCCTGTGTCAATGGGATTTGCAATCTGTCCTGTCCCTTCTGGGCTGTAGGTGGGTGGCTGGGACACACAGCCTGTGATACTGCATGCAGCAGAGATCTTTGTTTCCTGTTCTCTCAGTTCATTAGTTCTAAAAGACTTCCTGCTGCAGCTGTTTGATGCACCGTGCTGCCACCACGAATGAGAGGTGTCAGAGTGCCCTCTGCCCCTCGTGGCCCTGTTCAGACTCAACCTTGCAATTTCCATGCAGCACCAGTGCATCAGCCAGGGTGTTATCCTGCAGTACTGTCTGCCTGATTGATCAGCACTCTCAGGAAGAGAAAAGGCAATTGCAAATCCAACAGCATTTGAGTTGGTGCAACAGAGGGACAAATGATCTCTTGAAGTTACCCAAACAGTGGTTTCATGGTCCTGTTTCTAGGACTAGCCTGCAGTCTCTCCTGGAGGGCACTGGAGGGTGATAGCTGTCATCTGCTGCTGGATCTAAACTGTTTTTGTGCCAACGTGTCCACACCTCTCTAGCCTCACCCTCAGGCAGGTTAGAGCTGTCTGAAGGCTGCTGGAAATAAGTGCTGCCCAGAAAACTCTGCTTCCTTCAGGTCCTTCCTGTAGCTGCTGAACTTCAGGATATGTGTAGTTTGCTTCTGAAAGGTCTGCAGTGTCTACAGAGTTACATTCATGGTACAGGGAGGTTTTGCTTTATTTGGAGGGGAATGAAGAAAGAAGTTCATAGATCAAGGGACAAAAGTTCAGTGGCAGCCTGGCAATACAAATTTGAATGTCCTTATTTTACTGTGTGGCCTTTAATTATGCAGGCAGAAGGTAACTGAGAAAGTTTCTACACAGCCAGAGTACTGGTAACTCTGATCTGAGGTCCTCCACACTTCAGGGAAGGCTCCAAAGAGGGCAGCTTTCCATTCCTTTCTGCCCCTGCGGCAGCAAAGTCACAGAATCAGATCTGGGCCATGTACTAGTTGTTCATAGTGACATCAGTTTCAGGTTTGGGATCTGGTTTCCCTGATGTTTCTGCATGTTGTGGCCTGAGCCAGAGCCCATTGAAACAGAAAAAGAAGATTACTGATGGCTTGATGGTCCAAACACTCCAGACCTCAGGGCATTCTTGATGAGTACTGGGAGGGCAGAGGGCACTCCTTTTAGACAAGTATGAGAGGTTGTGTTGTTTTGTTTTTAAAACAAAAAGAAACACAAAGGAAAACCAAGCTTTGGGAACATTTTCAGCTATAGGAGAAACTTCTGAAGGGGCGAAGGACTGGAGAGCATCAATGGGTTTGTCTCCCCTTTGCTTTCCTGGTGGAAAGCAGCATGGAGGTGGCCCCTGGAGCTCTACATGTGTGATTAGCAGTTTGTGCCTCTGTATGGGGTGAGTGCAGCCAGCCAAGGAGGCAGGATGGGCAGGAGGAGACAGCTCCAGGGATTCCCAGTGCCAGTGTAGAGCTGCTCAGGGGCAGCAGCAGCAGGTGTGTTACTGTGGAGTGGCACTTGGGATATGAGGGGTGAGGAAAGGAGAATGGGAGCGGATGGGGAACAGGGATGGAAGAGTGGAGGAAGTGCTTCCAGTAGAGGAAAGGATGTGGAGGTGGAAATGCTGGCTCAGAAAGATCTGGGGATTCCTGGGAAGTGCATCCTCCCTCACTGGAAAAGCTGGTTCTGTGTCTTGCTGCTGGAGATCCCTGCATGGGGTTGCCTAAGCCTGCTGTATAATGGGGGGGATTGGTGACCCCCAGCCCTGCCCTGCCCTGCCCAGCAGTGTGACACTCGTGGCTGTCAGAAATGAGCAGCCACACTGGGCCATCTGAAAATTGTAGTCACAACCCCTGCTTTGAGGCTGGGCTCTGGCTGCACTCTCCATCAGAAAGTATTCAAAACTCAGGCAGATCATCTGGGGCACTGCGCACTTCGGTTAGTCCAAGTCAATCCAAAATGAAATACTATATTTTGATCCTCTTCACAAACAAACCTTTTCAATTTTTTTTTGGCAGAAACAACCTTTTATTTCCCTCATGGAAAATTCCTGTTTTCTCAGAAACAGAAAATCTCCCCTATGGAAAATTTCCAGTGAGCTCCAATTCTAAACCTTGATGCCAGAAAACATCTAGCAGGCATTAGCAGAGGGTGATTCAGGGTGTAATGTATCATTTAATTCTGACTCGGGCAACATAGCCACAGGAATTTGAGAACACGAGCAGGCTCTCAGCATCCCTAACTCAATATTCAGCAGGCAATCCACCAAAACCACATATGCAGAACAGGGAAAACGTGTTACAATAACACTTCAGTTTTGAAAGCTCAGACCTACCCTAAGAAAGAAACTGGGAAAATGTCATCTGATGCACCATCTCTGCTTCCTCTTGCCGACTTCCACATCCAACATGTTTGTGTTACTAGAAGATGCTTTTATTTTGCATTTTTGTGTTTTTAGCAGGTAGTTTCACCACCCAATGGTCTGAGAGGTTTCCTGCTCTTACAGGCAGTGGAGAAAATTATCTGGCATTTTGTAGGTACAACAAACTTGAAGTTTGTTCTGTTGCTGCATGAGAAATAGTCTCCAATCCTTCTCCAACAGTTCTGCTGCTGCTTTCCTACTCAGAAAAGAGAGTACCTGGCTGAGAAAGTATTTTTCCCTTCAGAAAAAAAAGGGTGGGGGATAAAAGTCTGTTTCAAAAGATAAGTTAGAGCCTATTCACCATGCCACAAAGGCAATGAAAAGGCATTTTATTTATCACTAATTTCAAGGATGAAGGATGGGTTTCTTCTGCCCAAACACAACTGTGAATTTTTGGGTGCACAGATTTTTTTTAAAAAAGTTAAACCACTAGTAATTTAAAGATGTTAATCTTTTACTATTGTAAAAGTATGTAGCTGAACTAAATTTGGTTTGGTTTTTGAATCTTCAAATTTGTTGACTTTTATCTGCAACCTTAAGAATCCAGTGCAAGATGGGCACTAAGCAAATGTCCTTACCGATGTACTTGATCCTGACTTGTGCATGTCTTTGATGCTGTTTCCCTCAGAGCCTTCTATTCAAGGCAAGAATTGAATTTTTAATGCAAAAGAGAGGCAGGAACCAAAAAAAAGCCCTTTTAGAATAAGAAAGAACTACTGAAAAACCTCTTTCATGTCCTCTATGCATTATAAAAAGGGAAGAAAAAAAGTAATCCAAAGGTTCTTTGCCCCTTGCCTTTGAAGGTCTCCTTTACTGATCTCTTCAAGCAGTTCTCTCCTGGTTTTTTGGGTTTTCTCTAGTGTGAGCCTTCCCCACAAAGAAACAGATGAATAACGTTTCTCTTGTTTGTCATTATATAAAATACAAAGCTTTACATTCCTGCCTCTCAGGTGCCATCTTGAGCTGCTTTGCACTTTGCAACTATAGAGAAAATCCTACTGCCTTTTCCGGTTACAGTCTTGGTTTTGAGAGTGATAAAAATGAAAGTCAAAATGGGATTCCAGCATTTAGGACCCATTTCGTTTCTCAGAGGCATGGACTTGGAAACTGAGCATTTCATTGCTCCTGCAGGAAAGACCCACAAGATGTTTCATGAAGGAAGTTTTCTTTCTGCACAGTTGAGCATGGTTGCAACCTCATAATGGCAAGATTTCCACCTGAGCAGCTGTTGGCAGTTCTACAGTGTTCACTTACCCTGTAATCTTTTCTAAATATATAAATATAAAGAGGAATTGAGAAAGAAAAAGGGTAAAAAGTAACAGGAAGCTAAGTCATGCAGGATGATAGGCAAGCTCGGAGTGTTCCTTGTTTATCTTGTATCTCTACACTGAGTGCACTATTGCATAATGTCACAAGGGTTGGAGATGTTCTTTAGTGTAGTGATGCATTTTAATTAAATTCACTGCTTAAAGTGCAGTTATTCATTAAAGGTACCCAGTTGTCCTGAAAAGCATGCTGACCTTGGATACTCAATCCTCTGAAGAGGACTGTTAGGGATATGAGCTAAATAAACATTATTTTATATAATTCACAGGAAAAAAACATGGAGAGCTTCTTGAGCAGTTGACTACATCCATGTGTTCTGTTTGCCTTGCTAGTCCCTCTGAAAGTTTACAAGTCACTTCCCTGTCTGACAGCAGCAAGTCAAGGCAGATATGTCCTCCTCTCACAGAATCTGGATTTGGCTCTTGTACCTCAGCCCCCCAGGCTGCTCCAGCCTCTGAAGGGACAGGGTGAGAGCCCTTAGGCAGTCCTGGATCACCTCTGAAGGGTGTTTTCATGAGGGAAGCAAGCAGATACAAAAGCTCTGCAAAATTCAAGCTGCATTTGTCAACAGCAAAGAATGTACAGTTCTTAGCTAACAATAAAATATTTATTTATTTCCATGTTCCTAATTTTTTGCTTTCCACTGATCAAGTGTTCTCTGTGTTGAGGTTGAATCTTTCAGGCCCCAGTAAATGTCTTATTTAGAACAGAGAGGCCCTGTTTTTTTCCTAAAATCTCCTGCCTTTGTCTAGCCTCAGTGCAAAATATTCTTTGCTGCGGAAATGTATTTCTTATTTCTCTCATCTTCCCAAGGTTCCTTTCTTTCTGAATTTTTTTCTTTTGTCTTCTTAGATACTATGAAGTATGACTTTGATCTTGTTTTCTTTCGCTGATGTTATCCCATCATCAGCCAGTGAGAGACAGACAAGAAAACTGGCTTTATCAGGCAGACAGTTACTCTTTTGTTTTCCAGGATTACAAAGGGCTTGGCTTCTAATGGTCTTTACTCAACCTGTGCATGGATAAGCAGGTAAAAAGACACCACTGTCTACTGAGCACAAGGAACAGGGAGCAATAGGCAGTGAAAGATGGGAAAAAGGAAGCAAACAATTAGGTTTCAAACAAATAAATTTGACGAAGTTTCCCTACCTCCCCAGGTATCAATGAAAATGTAACAGCTCAGTCTACTTTGCAAATTTAAACTGCAGCCCCGAATCTGCTTCAATGAGGGTAAAGGCTTGGAGAAAGGTATGACATGTTTTTTGGCTCTACCAAGATAATGTAATCTCCTGCTATCTAGGAAGTGGTGATCAAAGAAAGGCTGTCTTGGGGGATTGCAAGTGGCTGCTGGGTAAGTCAAGTGAGGGCTGTGTAAAGGTCAGAGCACTCTGTTGATAAAGGGGATGCACGGCAAGGGCAGAAGAACCACAGAGGATTTCCTGTGTCATTACAGCAGGTGCTGGATGAAGCTGAGAGAATAGATGAACAAAGCAAACCGCAAGGATGACAGGATATTTAAAGCAAAATGGGGAAATAATGAGTCATCCCTATTTATCAAAGTGCAGGAAAAGAGATTTCTATCTCAGTAATTTCTCAATGGGATATAAAGGCAGCCTTTAACAAAAGGGGGGGGAAAATCCAAATTCCATTTAATTTCCTTTAGCTCAAGCAACCAAAATCCCTTTTGACTATGGAAGCTACCAGTTATGTAACATTGTTACAAAAAAATTAGTATTTTCCAGGAGTCTGGAGTTGCATCTGTCCCTGTAATCAGAGTGATGTGTTGCTTGGTTGTAAACAAACACATCTGTACTCAGGAGTGTTCCTCAGATACCCAGAGTTAAGCAGCATCAGTGAAACATTAGAGAAATATCTTATTTCATCTTACTTGGAACAGATCATTCCCATGGAATAGGCAAAGTATTGATTTGGGAATTTACTGCATTTGGCATTCCTTGTTGGAAGTTTGGCTTCCCAAAAGTAATGGTTCCTTGGAGGAAGACCTTGCCAATGCTTCAAGACATTCTCTGTTTTGTGTGGATTTATGCTTCAGACCCTCCGCTATGTTAGGCGGACTTCTTTGGCCATCAGAAGCTTTTCCAAAGAGCTTTCAGGCAAGTTGCTACTTATTATTCTGGTAGTAAATCAGGTTACGCATGTTGGTTGCCTCAAGTGCCCGGCGCTTCCACAGGTGGTGCTGTCGGAAATAATCCTCCTTAGCAAGGCAGGCTGGTGCTGTGAGGAGAGCTCACCCCTCCTGGAGACTGCCCATATGCTCTGTTACTGTCCATCTGCTGGTATGAAGAGAAACTTCCAAGAAATGGAAGGCTGATAATGTGCACAGTGTGAAGTTGTGTGTAGGGATAGGTTAATGTTGATATTACTGGTGCTTGGTCACCTAGGTGATGGATCTGGCTGCTATAGTAACCTGCAGGCTGCATTGCTCATCAAATACAAATTTTTACAAATTTGATTGTTTTAAGGTGCTGTTGCCCTGTCTGTTGCCCTCTTAAAATTTTTATGTGAGTTGTAAGATGAGACTTTGAAGTACAGGTTTTATTCTCTTTTTCCTTGAAATTGTGGAAAACACATGATGTTTAAGCCCAAACGTTGAACTTAGGATAGAGATGTTTGAAAAAAACCTATACTATTGCTTTTCACCCTCTGAAGTCTTGCCTCTTAGGCCCATCCTTCGCTGTGGGAGATGATGTTTTAGAGGAGTTAGAGCCAATTTAATATATATATCCTAGGCATCCCTGTGGACTTCTCATGTTTTTGTGCCATCACGCAAACCTGCAGCCATGTACCGTGCCATGGTCATGGCTGGAACCTGGATATTCTGCATATGGCTTGTGGTGCATTCTGGGGCACTGCAGTGTCTCCCTTGACCCAGAAAAGAAGGGATTTTAATACATACACTGCTTTCAGCTCACGAATAGTGTACTGTGTTCATCGAGGAATCCACCTGATAAACTGCTGGGTGGGAGATTTCAGGGGTTCATACAGCAGCACGTTATGGGGTGTCTCACTGAGATCTAGGAAAGATGAGTCAACAGTCACGAGGGCACAGAGTGGTTGAGCAGCTCTTAAGAATATGGATTTTTCTTTTTGATCACTATAAAAGAGTTGGCTGTGTTTTCAGGAGTCCCACAGTGTGTTATCTTTTCCACTTGGACAATATGGGTAGTAGGAGGATTTTAAATTCCTTAAATCAAGAGATTTTTAAGTTCCTCTTGGCAGAGCAGGATGGGACAAGGGGGAGTATGTAATGATGAATTGTGAAGGGACAAGCTGGCATATCCTTCACAATGTGACCTGACTGAACAGATTTTCTGCTTTCTGGAAAATTTTACAAGGCATAAATAAAAATCTGGGAAAACACTGATGAAGTCAAACCCACAAGTGATAAAAATGAGACTGCCAACTTTGTGTCTCACACAGGGCCACTGTGTGGAATTATTGCAGGTTCCCACAAAGGCAGAGCAGGGCCAACATGTGCACCCCAGGACTACACCAAGACAAATCTCAATGTAAATGGGGAACCACAACATACAGTAGCTCATTCCTTAGAAGCAAATTTGTGGTAATACTCCAATGAGTAACCCCAGTCATACTTGAAATATTCAGGAGAGTGTTCTGGTGTCCCACCCTACAGTACTGAAACTGCTTTGCCTGCCCTTGGCACAACCCACTGTGCAGCTGTTGATGCAGCTGTGTTGGGTGTTTTGGAAAAGCATGAGAGGAATGTATGTTCATGGCACTCCAGGTGTAATATCAACCTGAAAATGTTGTCTCTAGGCATTGACAAGTCTTTAACTGCTCTACATACCAGCATCTTTGCTGGCAGAACAGGCACAAACTGTGTCCACATGATCTGCCAGCTGATGGTTTCTCATGTGTGGGATGGAAGTAGAATACACATTCCCTGGAACAGGGGTGGTTGGTGGGCAGGAATACAGTTTGGTAGGCCTTGAAGATAAAAACACAGGGGAATAGAAGCTGCCATTAAAGGATGCTCTGTGCATGAAGTCATCTGGATTTTCTATGCCTATGCTCCAAAGGGAGGGTGGCTAGAGAAAGATTGTGGTGTAGTTTGGGCATTTACTGGGGAACTGGGACATCTGCTTCTCATCTGGGTTGCCCTCATTTGTGGCAGAAAGATGTCAAGCAGCATAGGGGACAAGAAGAGTGTAGGGAGCTTGTTTCAGCTGTGTGAATGTTTGGTCCTTATAATCAGCTGCATTAGAACTAATCCAAGTATCTTTTTCATTGCTTGTCCATTGGCAGTATTGACTTTTAAAATGTGCTGGAGTCCAGTTGACTCCACAAGCCTCTTCTAATCAATGGGCAGCTCTCCTCCATGCCACATGCCAGTTTTCAAAGAAACAACATCATTGAACATCATCATAGATATTATCTTCATTCCCTTGTCCCTGGGACCTTCTGAACAGGAGCATGGCAATTACTGGATGTAGCTTAATTTGCTTGTTTTGGCTTTTATTTCATTTGGGCTGTGAAGCAGAGGATTCTTACTTAGCAAGGTTAGATCAGTTTTGCCAAATTTAAAGCTTGCTTGAATTTGTATAACATGTGCTGATGCTGTAAACAGGAGTGGTTCTGTTTCTCACTGAAAACTTAGCCGTGCAATATTGAGATTTTGTTTGATATTAACTGAGTTATGGGTAAGATAGGATGTCACATCTTGCTGGGGGGGTGGCAGGTTCCTTCCACATGACTTGAACTGCAGCAGTTTTTGGGTGTGACAAACCAGATGTCTGAACAAAATGACTGTTCACTGAGTCACTCTCCCAAAGAAGAAGTCAAAACTGAGGATGTCCAAGCCAGGTGTTTGCCTTGCACACTTCAGTCTGCACCTCTGTTTAACATGCTGGCTGTGGGTTTGTTGTTTTTTCTCATCTTCTTGGTGTTTGTTTTAGGCAGGGCACTGAAGTACCAAATCTAAGGAACCAGGGCAAGCAGGAGGGGCCCTACTGTGCAAATATTTCAGGCAATGACGGAGCTTCACACAGAAATTTCAACAGAGACAGAAGCAAAAGAGGGCAGCGGAGATCCAGGCTCTTCCTTTCACAGTCCTGCATCTGGTTAACAGGAAAGTCTCCATCTCCTGAGGATTATTAGTACTTTCACACTGTTCTGTGATACTTCATCCCTCTTGGATTCAAGGTAATGATGGTTCTCTAAGAGTGTAACATACAATCATGAGATGTTCATGGAGATGTGCTAATTCAAAGAGACAGCAGACTCACTGAGAGGATGTGGCTGTCATGGAACACCACAGTTACTGTATCTGAGCTTTCAAAGCAATTCTTCAACAGTCAAACTGCTGGCAGGAGATGACAATTTCTTTCCTTATTCCCAGCCTAAACTCTGCTGGAGAACTGGTGCTGGTTTTCTGTGTCATGTTCTTTTCCCTTCAGTGTATTCTGTTCTTGCAGTAAAGCATCTTATTCAGGCTGACTGTGGTCACTCTTAACAAATCCTGACTCACAGAGTGATGTGGGTTGGAAGGGACCTTAAACATCATCTTGTTCCAACCCCCTTGCCATGACAGGGACATCTTCCACCCAACCAGGGCTTTATCCAGCCTGGCCTTAAACACTGCCAGGGATTGGTCATCCAGAGTTCCTCTGAGCAATCTGTTCCCATCCCTTACTATCCTCACAGTAAAGAATTTCTTCCTAATACCAAGTCTAAACCTGCCCTCCCTCTCTTTGAAGCCATTCCCCTATGTCCTGTCACTCCATACACTTGAAAATAAATAGTCCCTATTGAGGAAGAGGAATACTGAGAAATAAAGAAAAGGTGGGACCTTTGCTCACAGTAGGTTACTTGCGTGATGGATGGGCATGAGCTGGTGAAAACTGGGAGCTGCTGGCATAGGCTAATACCTACTCAAACTCCCTGGTTTTTTCTGCAGCTGACTAAAACATGCACTGTGCTCAGAACTGTAATTGCAGGCACATTTTCTTGGGGCCAGACACCTGACACCACAGAAACAATCCAGTGGTGCTTCACTTCCCACATCTGAGGCTGTGCTGCCTCTGCACTAAGCAGCCTCCCACGATGATTCTGTTGGCTCAGACACTGCTCTGGCAGAGCTCATGGTGAGGGAACACTTGCCCACGCCTGCCAGAAGACGGGTTTTGCCAGGCCTAATGAATTTGAGATAATAGTCCTTGTAGTTGGGGAAACATATGCCAATCTCCCCAAATCCCCTCCCACACTTCTGGTCTGCAGGGCCCTGGAAGGCAGGAGGGGGGCTTTGGTTCAGTCTGTGGTTTTCCATATCCTTTGGTATCTTTCTACATCAGACAAGCAGAATATTTCAGGGTTGGTGCAGGTACAGCAAAAAGCCCAGTTCTTGAGTACAGAACTGATGCCTTGGGTTTTAGTTTTTATATTTTTCATATTCTCTGCTGCCTGGTATGTAACTCTGAAACTTCATGTTGGGTGTTGGTAGGTTCCCTTCACAGGGCAGTTGGGCAGAACAATCCCTTCCCAGCCAGAGAACCAAGGACACCATTACCCAAAAGGGCCAAGGGAAGGGGACAAGGCAGGGCTGAGACTTCGTAACCTGGAGCTGTGGTTGGACAATTGACCCCAATATGGACATGAACCAAAACTTATAAAAGTGTAAAACTAATGACCAGGATCCATCCTGGATCCATCCTGGGTGTAGCCCTGGCCAGGCTCTTGCACTGCCCAATGTGTGCCCTTGTAAGGCCTTTCAATAAATCCCTATTTTATTCCTTTTTGCTGTGTCTAGTCTCTGTTCCAGGCCAGCCTTTCCAGGTATCAGAACTAGAAATGAAGTGACTGAAGAGAAAGGGGCAGGGAGAGCTTGAATTACATCTTCTCTTGTACCTGGGGCTCTGTCCTTCACTGGGGCTCTCAGGGAGTAGGGCAAGAATGCAGCTGACCTCCGTGGCGCTGAGACCTCACAGCCACTTTCTCCAGCAACTACTTCAATCTAGCCCCAACCTTTTATCCTAACCCAGCATCTCCCTTACATTCCCTTTCTCCCCTTGTGCCTAAGCTGTGTTTTAACACTTGCATTCATATGTAAAGGTAGGAAATAGGGCCCTTCCCACTTCCTGGGCTTTCTTGGCTTTTAGGCTTGTATCCTGGTCTTTTCACTAGTTCTTCCCCACCAAACTCGAATGCCCTTTCTGCTGGTTCCAGAAATTATTATATTAAGTTGAAGTATTTTGATCCGTGGAACTCCTAACAAGTTTCCAGGTAAATTGTGGAAACTTCTATGGAAAATCTCTCTAAATCATAAAAAGTATAAACTGTACAACAAGTCTTGGTAATTTTACTGTCTTGGGTATGTACCCTTGACATAAAAATCCAGCTTGGGTATTGTGGATGCTGTCTCCAAGCCACATTTTCCCTTCCTGTTCTCACCATCCCTCCCCACTTTTTGGCACATCGTGTGAAGGGATTTTGGTGCCACAACAGGCAACCAAATGTTAGCAAGTCCTTGGTTCTGGCTTTCAGCAGTCCTGCCACCAGTGGTTAACTGAACGTCCTTCAGGTCAAAACCATTGTGCATCTGGTCTGTGCACACCCTTGGAAATGTGAATACTTTATTTTTCAGCTGCTGACTGAAGGATACCAGTGTTGGCCTTTTATGCACAGAGTTTGTAAAAGACAGAAAACCGAGATACCTGGGGCTTGCTAGTTTCCAGGAGGGAGACTAATCCATTATAATTTCTACTATTAGGAGAAAATTACTCTCTTGTTATTTTTGAAGTACATAATGGTAATAGTTTTCCATTTACCCTCCTAGGTAGCCCAAGGCCTCCTACTGCTGCTGAACTATCAGGGTTTTTTAAAAGAAAAGAAAAGAAGGAACAAAGGATGTGGTCCCTGATAGTTGTACCTATCTGTGGGACTGACACATTATCCCGGCTGGTGTGGCAGACACCAGGAGTGACAAGAAATTCAGCTCACTTCAGCTGCAGATGAAAGCTGTAACTTTCCATGGAAACCACTGGATTGATTCTCTACCTTTGGCTACAGGTAATTGCTTTACCTTACGCAATTATGTGTGGTAATTAGAAGTAGATTGTGTAAGGAATAGCAAAAACCATGAGTACATCCTCTGTGTTTGTGGTCTGTTCCGTTGAGTGCTTATGATTTTTTTAACACTTTGTTGGGTTTTTTTTAGCCCAACCTGTCTCTTTCTTTCTGTTTAGTTGATCAAGCATAGGAAGGGAAAATAAAAGTATATTTTCAGCACATTACAGAGTTCTGTTCCTTTTAAAGCACATTCTCTAGTACAAGCCCTTATTGGAACTGCAGTGGAAAAGCAGAATGATTTAAGGAGTCTAAAATTCTAATTTCCTTCAAGTCTGATACAGTGAGGAACGACAGCTAAAACACCAGGCAGACCTCAGGAAGAGATGCAGCTCAGTACATGACAAACATATTTTTGTTTGCTCGGAATATATTAAAGCAGTTATCTTGTGTTCTCTCTTTAATAGTGGCTTGTTGAGTTTTGTTTATTTTTTTTAACATTAGTGATTTTTTCAAAAGTGAGAAGTGTCAAGGTTTAAGGACAGTGTAATAAAGGTCTATAAAGGTCCCACTTCTTTATTACTTGAGAAGTGCTATCACGCTGGTATTTTTAATGAAAGGGCAGTCAACTAAATTGTCCTAGGAATTCAACTTAATTACTTTCAGAGATGGAAACTTTGTTGTCATAGACTAATAAACCAGCAGATGGCTTTAAGGAAGTTGGTAAGGTGGCAGTTTTAAATAGAAAGCTGCTTGCTTAAAAATAGAAAAGACAGTAAATTTGAGCGAGATCTTCTGTAAGCAGCATGTCACTTCTCCACTGCAGGGCAAGAGACACGGTTTTAAGCTGTGTTAGAAATGTTGAGTTCATTGTCAGTGTTTATCCTCTAAGCTTCCAACTGAAGGGCCTGTAGCTGGAGATTTCTTACTGAGAAATCTTTTAGTCTGAAACCTGGCCTTTGCTAACTTGGGTGATTTTTCTTTGTGCTTGCAAAGCCATTTATCCAGGGATGTAATTGAAATCCAGAGACACCTGGGAACTGAGACCCAATCTGGAAATGTTAAATAAGTAAAGATGCTTAATGGTTTACACTCTTAATGTTGACCCATTTTATAATTATTTTGACATTTTCCTTTACTTGTTTTGGGTTCATTGTTATGCTGAGAATAACTTGCCCTCTTTGTCATTACTGCAGTTTTTTTATGGTACAGCAGAAGTAATATTCCAGTATTCCAGCTATGTTCACAAATACTGCAAACTCGAAGATTGCTTGAGGCACTTGTGCATATTGCCATACATTGTCATTGTATAAAAGAAAAAATAATTCTTAAGAAGACGTGGACATTAAGAGGATCCTGCAGGTTCTGTGCCCTCCCCAAGATCAGTTCTTGCTCTGGGTGTCATTCTGGGGGCCAGTTCATGCTGCAGAGGCTGCTGCAGTTCAGGCTGCACTGGGCAGAAGCTGCAGACCCCACAGGGAGGGCAGTGGCTACCAGGTGAGGTTTCCTGCTGGAGAACAGCCAGGCTGGCCCCAGCTGGGCACAGGGGACACCCCAACACCTGCACCCCAATGTCAGTCTCACATACTTGATCAATACTTCTCCCCACCTGAAAGAGGAAATCAGTTGTGCTCTGGAGAGGACCCAGGCTGATTCAGCAGTTGACAGGCCAGCCCCTGATGCAAAAAAGGGCACAGTCACACTGTCACTGCTGCCTGGTGCTGCGCTGCTGGCTTGGCTATGGTGTGACGCTGCCTTTCCACTTGTTTGCCTCTGACAAAATCAATGACAAGTTCTGTCAGGAGCCCCGGCAAACATCAAGAGCCTTGTGCCAATTTCTCTCGGTATCTGTCACAAATGACCTAAATATTAGAAGAGGATCCTTTACTCTCCTGGCTGCAGACTTGTCCCACCAGTCCTGCAGACAGACTGACTGGGGGTGAGGGGCCAGAGTCACGTTAGACAAAAATGGAAAGAACAAACCCCCACTTTCTTTAACTTCTGCCTTTAAGCTAAAGATTGTAGTGTCCAGCTTTGTTTGGTTTTATCAGATGTAAGACTTTGAAATCACTGTTCCTTAGCTGCATCCTGGTTTTAGGTTTCTTCTCTGTGACAAGAGCTGCCCAGGGCACCACTGGACTGGAGGAGAGGAGGTAACACAGAGTATGGCACACAGAGTGCTGTCTCTGAGGAAGTGGGTAGACAACCCACCAAGCAAGCTAAAAAAAGGGCAGGGCAGGGCTTGTTCTGGGCAGAATGACCTGGTGGGCTGGGACCTGAGGATTTCTGCCCTGTTCGGCACATTTCCTTGCTCTAAGGCTACATGTGATATAGGATAAATGTTATTAGAGAAGTTAGCACTTGTCTTATAGCTTTAGTCAGGAAAGACACTGGTGGGCTGTCTCCTGGTTTGCATGTTGAGTGTGAGATGTTTGGATGTGGCTGATAACACTCCAATTTCATAAACTCAGGACAGTCATGTCTCAGTTTGAACTCCTGAAATTAGCGACTGTTGCGGAAATGCAGCCCTTTATCTCTGTGTGAGATGAAATGTGCAATCCCTATGTAACTTTAACCCACAGGATGGGATGCTGGGAGGACCAAACAGCTCCAATTATTGAACAATGTAAGTTAGCACTATGCGCAATTGTTGTGAGTCAGTGTTGAATCCTTGCCAAAGATGCCTTTTACAAATAAAATTTAGCACTAATTTATCAATGGGTTAGTTCAAAACATGATGTAAAGCACTCAGTACATAATGAACCCATCTGGATTGAAAGAAAATGCTCATAACTACTTTATTATAAATAAATACTATGTTTAAGTGGACCAAAACAATGTAAAGGGTAGTGCTGTGTTTGTCCACTGAGAATTTCCTACTTTCCTTATTACCTGTAGCTGGCAGAGAGGGCTTTGTTAACGTGTTTTGTTTTGTTTTCCCATTTTGTTACTTAACAAAACTATTAACCTGTGTTCTTTATTCCTTGCTGTGCTCCCTGCTGCCCCCCCAGCCATCATCTGGTGGCACAAAAGCAACCCAACCCTCCCTCAAATTCTCTTCTGCATGCCACTGCTTCTGGCAGACCGGGCACTTTCTGCATCCCTGGATCTCTGTCCCCAGATGAAAGTAATCCATCTGCTGTGCGGCGCAGAGCTCATCCTGGAGCAAAGGCCACCTGGGTGCTCTGCTCCCTCACGGGCCCTCTGCTCTGTGGCCTGCAAGCGAACAGCTGCTGGGTTCTCCCAGCTTTCTCCAGAGTAACCCTGCTCTCTGTGTACATCTGCTGCAGGCCGATGCATCTTCAGGCTCGAGGGTTGTTCAGTTTTGCTTTGTTTATTCTCCCCTTTGCTGACCCGATATCGGCAGTGCCACGGGCAGTATTGACCGTGCCGTACCCCCAGATGCAGGGGGTGCCGCTGCACCCGCTCCGTGTCCCGCAGCCCAGCGGTCAGCGCAGGCACACCCAGTGCTGCGGGGCGCCGCGTCCCCGCGACCGGCTCTGAGGACACCGGGTGGCTCTGAGGGCTCTGAGGGCCCGCCCGCTGCCCGCAGCGGGCTCGGTGCGCTGAGGGCGGGCGCGGCGCGTCCCCTCCCCGGGGCGGTGCCGGGGCCGGCGGCGTCGGCGGAGCGGGGCCATGGTGAAGATCGGCGTCCAGCAGCCGCCCGCGGCGCTCAAGCCGGACAAGGAGAAGGAGAAGGCAACGGGGGGCGATGGGGCGGCTGGCGCTGTGCTGCTGCCCCCGGGCGCCGTGAGTGGGGCGGGGGTGAGGGGCAGCGGGAGACGAGGGCTGCGGGTGGCGTGCTGCTGCTTCGGACAGGCGCCGGCAGAAGTGTCCGGCTTTACCTACAGCTGCGGGGCTTGGTGGGCACCCGAAGTTTAGAGAAGCGGGGAGGGGATGGGGCGGGGTAGCGGCGCCGTGGCGCGAGCAGCCGTCCCTGGGCACAGGAGTGAATGTCCAGCGCACACAGTGGCGGCAGAACTCATCCCTTTGGGTGGTTTAGCCTGCGGGAATGTAATTTCGGATTGGTCATACATGGGTGGATTTCAAATCCTAGCGTCTCTGAAGGCTTCGGGTTGGCACGGGGAAGAGGCAAGAGGAGGGAAACAGATGGTGCTGGAGCATCATCATGGAGAAGTAAGGGGCTGAGAGAACACAGGTCTGGGTGCTTTGCAGATGGCATTTGACACGATGATGAGGAGTTGCTCTGCTTGGCTTCAGGTGATGGGTAGGATAGGGGAACAGGTGCTCATGCCTGCAGGGGTTTGGATCCCTTCAGGCACAAGGGGAACGAAGGCACTGGAACATACCCAGTAGAGGCAGATCATGGGCTGGGGTGGGGTAGAGCAGTAGAGCTGTGTGGGTTGCTCCCTGTCTGTGCGAGCCGTGGCCAGGTTCATTCACGTCCTCTCAGGCAGTGCTGGGCCAGGGCTGGTAGGGACAGTGAACCAGGTGTTGTTGTGTTTGGCAGTGTTTTGGTATTTCTGAAATCTCTGGTGCTGGAGAGCCCCACTTGCCAGCCCAACTGCGAGGGTACACTGCTGGGTGAATTCCACACTGTGTAGTGTGAGGGTGTTGTCCTGAGCTGGGCCTGACTCACGGCATCGACTCTGTCTTGTTATAGCACTTCCATTTTGGAGGAGGAGTTCTAAATGGCATTTCTGTATTCCTCACAAATTCCTTGGCTGTGCATGTGGTCTGATCATTTATTGAACCCTGGTATCTCTCTGGCTCAAAAAACAATGTGGGAGCTGTGGTTTTGCTCTGTTCCTGCAGCAGTGCAGAGTGTTCCTCCTCCTTCCTCACCAAACAACTGGGAATTGCCCTGGATAAGTGCTTTGCAGTAGGGGCTTCAGACACTGCTCCGTTCTGCAGAGTTCAGAGAATCACACCATGATGATCTCTCCCATCACACATGATATGCTCACAGCTGTAGGCTGTGCTGCCGGGCTCTGGCTGTGCTCACTTCATCATGTTTGCTTCTCTTAATCTCACACCAAGGAGCTCTGCAGAGACCTGAGGGAAAGTGGCTGACTGACCTCTCAGTAATTTCCTGACTGTGTTTCCTAATTACAAGCTAAGGTGCTAGTGTTCTTGCTTCTGATGTCCAGCCGTGGAAGCTGATTATCACACTGGACTTCCAGCTCATCCTGCCATTACACCAGTTTTCCACAGCACAAAATTCAGTTCTTCTGTTGATCCTGCGTGACTTCAGGCAGAATCCATCTATTTCTTATGAGCACTGTGAGAAAAGGAGTTTAATAAAGTAATAGAAGCTTATTTCTGTCATTAGTGCTGCCAGATTCCAGCAATCAAAATTATTCTGATTCAGGTCCTGCCAGATGTACGGCTTAGGTAGCAAATAATAAATCTGGGGATTTTTATGTTGCCTTGGGCCTTTCTCTGACTCCTGGGAGGCATGGTGGTATTCTTCTAAGCCCACCTTTGTGAGCTACAAAGGAACTTAAAAACATGAATTAGAACAAAGACTCTTCAACAGTCTTTATTCCAGCAGACAGACATGTAAGAACAACATTAGATCCATAAAATAGGGGTAGGAGTGGGTTACAGTGAGCCTGCGCAGCATGAGGATGTTCAGGGAGCAACACACCCACTGACATCAGGTGGCTTCTTCCTGATGATGTTTTTTCAGACTATGACAGTGGATTCTTTGGTGTGCTTTGGCTTAGCTGGACCTTTACCTCTGTAAAACACCCAGCTTGTGGTGTTGGTCTTTCCATAGCCAGGCTTTCTTGCTGTATTCCAGCTCCTGCTGCCAGTAATTTCTGTGTGTCTTTCTCTAGCTGCCTCACAGCAAAATGGCATTGGTGACATGCAAACAAGATGCTCTGCATTCCTTTCCTCTTTGATCTCATAACTTCAATCCCAGTGATAGGAGCCAGAGCTGGGAAATGATTCAGCGGCAGCTTCCGCAGCCTGTGAATTTTGGCAGGTGCTTGGTGAATGCAAAGATGTAGCAGGCAGGAAGATGTCTGTGTTGCTAATGCATCCTGGAAGGTAGTAGGTGAGGAGTCATGGTAGCAAACTTGCATGTGCTGAACCTTGTTTCTCCCCTGCACAGCTTGGTTTTAATCAGGAGGAATATGCAATATAAAAAAAACTGCAGAAAAATCCACATAATTTTGAGACTGTTGCAAGACTTCAAGAGCTTATAGAAGAAACAATCTTGTCATTAGTAGGAACTGTGGGGATGTAGCAGCCTTGAGCAGAAGGCAACTTGAAGTTATACAGCCAGTAAAATAATCGGTTGTGTTAATTGGGAAATATTTTTTCAGATACAAAAAAGTATTCAGTAAGTTTTAATTGAACTCCATATTTGCAGTCTGAAATGGAAATAAACACATAAGCTGTGTCTTTAACTGATTGTGATGGATGTTGAAATCCACAAGAACCAAATAAAACTGATGGCTGGAGCTCTAGTCAAAACGTGGGTTGGATTTTTGGTTTGTGGGTTTTTTGGTTTTTTTTTTGATCCCTTGTGCACCCCTGTAGTAATTGCTCATTATTTGGCAGAGACAGTGCAAGAGCCAGAGGAGAAGGGGTTTCATTAAAATCTTGTGCCTCACCTGATGTGTGGATGAAAGTACTGGAGGGCAGAGGCACCTCTCAGCCCTCTCTCTGTTCAGGGTGGACCTTGGCTGCCTGTGGCTGGGGGCTATGTCTGGCACTCAGTGCTGCTGCCTGGGGGAAATAGTGCCTTAGAGCCAGCACTGCAGCACAGGCTGGTGTCTGGGGGGACGGGGGTTGCAGGGTGTGGGAATACATCTGTGTGATCCAGGGGCTGCTTTCACAGAAACCTCTTGTCCTGCCTCTGGGAAAGAAAACAGCTCGTGCAGTCCTATTTGTCTCTGGAAGGATGAGTATCGAAGACAGGGCACTGTCTGGCTGGTGGGAGAGAAGGGCTTTATGGGCCAAGCAGGACTGGGAGAGCTCTCTCCATATCCACAGGCCTGGTGAGTCTGCTGGAAACACCTTGGCAGTGGCTCCCAGGCCTGGGGGCTGTGAGGGGCTTTCCAGGTGCACACAATGCTGTCTGCAGGGTGTGACTGATGTTTTGTTTTAGGTTGGTTGCAGTAATACCAGGCTTTGATTTTGTGTCTTTCATCCCATCTGCATTCCCAAAGTCTTGACTTGGTGGTCTTTGGATCATACCCTTCCTGCTTGTATGGAGAAGTTTCCCACAAGGAGCTGCTTGTAGCCTGGCACTGGATCCATCCAAGCCTTCTGTGTCTGTGTGGTCTCTATGTAGCTGCACCTCAGGACCTCTGTCTGGTGGGTGCCTCAGCTCCTGGCTGACAGGTGAGCTGCCCCAGCCTCCTTCTTGTTGCCACAGCTCCCACACCCAGTGTGGTTGTCCCTTTTGGCAGAAATAGCAGGGCAAAGCCTGGAAACCTGTGGGGAGCACGTTCTCTGAGGGCCCCACTGGTGCCCAGGAAGCTCTGTTCCCTGTGACTGCACATCTCCCCAGTGAGGAGCAGGTCTGCTGTGGATGTGGAGCCCTTAAGCCAGCTAGGATAGTGCCTCACTGCTGGGGCTGGTGCTGTGTCCCTGCCCTGGCCTTTCTTGAAGTTCAGCTGGGCATGCTGAGCTGGGAATGCTTTGCGTTTGCACAAGCAAGCCCAATAGGATCAGTGTTTCATGATGGCAGCAGGATAAGCAGCAGTGCCACTTCTGGCTCTCCCAGGGGTTTGCACCCCTGCACCTGCCCCTTGAGCAGTGCATGCTCCGGAGCTGGGTTCCAGCCCACAGGGCAGGTGGAGGAGCTGTGGCTCTGAGCACATAAAGCAGAGTCACACCAGTCTGTGGACGCTGCCGTGCCAGTGCAGTGTTGGGTTTTGTGAGTAACTTCTTTGCAGAATGTTGTGAGGTGGGAGACAGATGGCAAGGGAAGGGGATGTGAGCAAGAGTCTTTTAAAGAGGCTTTTTCACAAAGCAAGCTGTAAATCCAGAGAGAGGAAGGGAAAACTTGCTGGCAGCAGTGTGCATTGATTGGGCTCATTGACATGTTTGCAGGCTTGAGTCCAGGCTTGAGGCTCTCGAGCTGCAGGGGTTCTCACCACGTTCAGGCTTAGGGAATATGGTAGATCTTAAATCTAAGAAGCAGCCTTATAAATATATTAATAATCCTTATAAATATGGTAGATCCTAATTCTAAGAAGCAGCCTCCTGTAACAGGAGGCCAGGTTATTCCTGGTCGTTGCCCAACCCTCCTATAACCACGTGGGCTGAAGTGATGACTTCTTTTTGTGGCCTGTACGGAGTTATCAACTTAAAGAGAAGCATTGTCATTTGATTTTGGTACTTTGTGGTTTGGGGATGCCTTAGAAACAGAGGAGAAGGTCTGAACTGGAAAAAAAAAAGAAGTCTCTGGACCGTTGCAGGATCTGCTCTAGTGAAATACTAAGCTTCAATGTCTTACAGGACTCTGGAAATGAATATTTGATATTCCAGCTGAGCATGACAAAGGATCTGGCTGAAACTGGCAGAGGGATTAGGAAGAGAAAGTGTATTCCAAGCAGAAATGTTATAAATACAACTGAATTTTGAAACATGTAGCTGTATTTCACCAGAGAGATGTAGACTGAAGAGCTGGAGCCAAGGGAACTGGAAATATCTGTCTAGAGGTGTGTATTCTCTGAAAGTTCTGGGAGAGCTGGAGTCAGCCCATGTTTGCATCGAGGAGCTTTTCACCTGGGAAGAGCCTGTTCAGTTTACCCGCTTTGGGCATGGGGGTTTTGGTGAGGTTTTCTTTTGGCAACAAAGATAAATCCAAGAAATACCTTCAAAAAGAAGAGTTTCAAAGGGTACAAATGAACCAAAAGTAAGTATGGAACAGAAGCCCATAAGAAGGGAGCTGCATCCAGCAGAGCACTGCAGCCAGGTTTGGAGGAGGTGGAGGATGAGGTGTCTGTGTGCTGCTCTGCAGTTCCTGATTTTGTGCTATCAAATGTTTGCTCATTACTGTGTTTACAGGAGGTAGAAAAGGCATTTTCACTTGTAGATGCATATTTTCTTCACAAGTGATGTGGAATATTTGAGCTTTTTTTTAATGCCAGTGTTATCATTTGAAGGAGGACAGTGTGAGGGTGCTTCTTTTTTCACTCATCTCTCTGCACTTGTTTTTCAGAGTTGTCTTCCTTGGTGCCATGCCCTTCCTTTGAAGTCAGTTTGAACAACAAAGAGAAGGATAAATTTGCCTCCTCTCTCTTGCTGTTGTTAAACTAGACACCTTTTCTTTGTGGTGAATTTTCAAGTGTAGGACTGACTGTCTTCCTATGCTGTTGCTGGGAGGAGAGATAATAGCTGAGGGGAGAAGTGACTTCATTTTATGATGTGACACTGTGCAAGTCCTGTTTTCCAGGGAAGAAGCAAATGCTGTAACCTGAAGTCTGGTTCCTTGGAGATGATTGAACTTGTGCTGCAGGAGATGCTGGACTCTGCCCCTCTGCTCAGAGTGATGAGTGCAGGTTTCTGGCTGTGACTGCCTCTCTTGTTTGCAGAGCCAGCAGAAGGCAGGACCTTGGGTGCTCTTGGGCATCTTGAGCATGGCTGTGTCCTTTCTCCCTGCTTTTGGGAATCAGTCACATCTAGAGGAAGAGTGAGGAGGGATAGTGCTGGCTTCATTTGTCATAGCCAGATCAGCAGTGCTTGGCTTGCTCTTGGGAAAATCCAGAATGGCTGATTTGACCATCTCTGCCTGCCTTGACTGTGGAAGCTCCAAAGTGTGTGCAGTGATTTTAAACTGTAGACAGCCAAACTGTACACTCCAGACATGGGGCTTTCTGGTCAAAGTAGTGTGAGAGCCCAGCGGCAGTGTCCAGGTGAGTCCTGGGCCCAGCATTTGCTCTGTTCAGATGCTTCGTTGGTATCCAAAGGCATCATTAGAGGCGAAGAATTTCAGGTGAAATAGTGTGAAACCTTTTGATGTGTCTTCCCTGTCACACTCTCTGCTTTCAGATGTGTTGCCGCAGCACCCAATCATTCACATTTCTTGCAAAATCAGCCCCCGTCTCTCTTAGCTTGTGCCCAAGGCCACTTGCATGGGTTGGTAGGTGGGTTTGTTTTACATGGGAGCAGTTGTAGAATTGCAGTCTGGGAAAAAGGGGTGCGTGTCCCAAGGGACAGCTCAGCGCTTTGGTGGGGACTCAGGCTCATGGCTTGCTTCTTCCAAGTTGTGCATGATGGTAGAAGCAAACGGACTGGTTTTGGTAGCAGCTTCTCTTCCCTTCACCCAGGAGAAGAAGGAAGACTTAGCTGCACCAAGAGCAAGCTGAAAGCTGTTAGCATTTCCTTACCTCAGTTTTGCAGTGTTCTTGAATATTTTTGGCATTTGTGAGAGGTCTTTTAAGGAGTCAGGTGTCTACCCACCTGCATATGTCTTTGCCTTTGAGTCAAGGCTCTCTTTAAATTTGCCAACCTCTCAGTTTAAGAGCTTCCCCTATTCCCAGAACAGCTGCTCTGTTTCACTCTTGCTTGAGCTGCCTTTTGCCTTTCATTGCTCTGGAGAGGTTTTGAGACCCAGTGCCAAAGCTTAGCCTCCATTCTTCTCCTGGGGAAAATTCCCATTCTTTTTAATGCCACTTCCCACTACCGGGAGTCTTTAAAAAAAAAAAAAAGCCCTAAACAACCCATGGCCTTTACATGTCTGTGCTGGCTCCTTCCCTCTCCCACATGAGGTCTGCCCAGATGCTCCAGAGCCTTTTAGCTATGATGTTGGAGCTGCTCGGTGTCAGGAACTGATTTTCCCTATCATTGCAGTGAGTGGCCTGGAAATCAGACTGTGTTTATCAGAATGAGTATTTAGGCAGTCAGGCTCTTAAATGCCCAGGTTAGGATATTTTTTTGCCACTTTGTCACAGCTGTTTTTTTTCTCTCTGCCTGCCTCTCTGTTCAACATGATGCTCAGGGCTTCAGCTGTGAGCGTGGTAAGAACAGCCTTGTTTTTACCAGGGGCTTTGTTGGCTCTGCTAATGCTCTGAATGGTTGTACTCCTGGGAAAAATGAGAGGGAGACTGGAATAATTCCAGCTGGAAGTTGTTGTGCCACTGCCAAAAAAACAAAATTAAAAAAATATGGAAATTAATTCCTCACCCCTGTGCAAAGAGGGAAGAGAAACAGCCCCTTAGTTCCAGAAAAGGATGAGAGAAGGAGAAAAGAGGGGCATTTATATCTCTCTTGCTGATGAGGGAGAAGGAAAATACGATCACTGAGTGCTTAGGAGCTCCCACATGCTAGGCTGCATTTTTAACATCCTGCTGTCTTTGTCGTATAGCAACAAAGCTGGGGGTTTTAATTAGACAGTGGTTGTTTTTGATATTCTAATTTCCAGCACTGTGAAGTGACTCCTGAGGCAGGTGGCTTTGTTGCTAGTCACGTGCTGTGGTGTCACTCAAAGATGTGATCAGATTCATTTATTGCAACTTTTTTTGCCTTCAGGTGTGATGGCTTCTTAATTACAGGCTTGCTTTGGGGTTTTTTTTGTGCTTCCAGGATTTTTGAGTCCAAAAGTCATCAGCTGTATTCTCTGTGGAAATGCTGTCCAGTGGCCAGTGCAAGCACTGCTCAAGGACTGTGAGCAGGGACTTTGGTTGCCTTGGAAACTGTGTGCCATACATATATATATATATGTGTGTGTGTGTGTATTTGTGTCTATGTATGTGTGTGTTTTCCGCTCTATGCATGCACATGTTTCCTTTCCTGACCTAGAGCACCAGAAATGCCCTTCAGCCTGGAAGGACTTTCATTCCATGTGTGGGTTTCTTTTGTGGCCTCTCACTGCTAGTTGCAGAGCTTTGACCCCTCTCAGCCAGGGCAGTTTCTCGGGCAGTCTTCCCCCTTGGGCTCACGTGGTATTCTCCTCATTTTGCTTCCTCTTCTCTCTCCAAGCATAACTGCTCTTGAGGATAGGACTAATTTTTTGTTCATCTGGCACAGGAGCCTTCTTTGGAGTGTTGGGGGTGCTTTGATGGATGCCAGGATGCCTTTGCTGTGATATTTTATCTCTCTGTTGCTCTCCCTCTCCTTGTCTTCCTTTGTCTGCCTTTTTCCTGTGTGTAGTCTCTCACTTCCCTTCTGCAGAGCTTGGCAGGTGCTCTAGTCTGGAGCCTGCCTGCCCACCCACCTTGCTCTGGCCATCCCTGGGGGCTCTCCACCACTGAGGTGCCCTGTGTTGGAATTCCTGAGTACAGATATGGTTGGCTTTGGGAGGCAGCTCTGGATTTCTTCACCTTACGGTTTATCCCACAAACTCTCCAGTGCTTTCCCTGGAGCAGGGGAGCAGCAGTGAGTGTGGGCAGTGCCTGGCACCTGTGGGTAGTTGGAGTGCCAGGAGTGGGGTGGGTGGATGAGAGGGCTTTGCTTCATCTGCAGAAAGAGCAGGCTCTTGGTACAGGCATGGGGTCACTTTCCCAAGAGGGGACACTCAAAGCTAAGCCATCACATCAAAGGAGAGGTCAGTCCCTTCCAGCTTACACCTACTGCGAGTGGCAGCATTGCAGTTTTCCAGCAATCAGCTCTGGGGTTTTTCCACTTGAAGTCAGTGGAGGTGCCACTACTGCAAGTCTTTATGTTCTGTAAAGCAGTAACTGATTTTGCTGTGAATATGGGTCTTGATGTGCTAGAGGTAGCGACCTTGAACTGATTTTTTTTCTTTACCCATAGTCCATATGGGCTTTTGGCTACCAGAAATGAGTGAACAGCAAGGTAAGTCAGGTTGTTCTGATGAGCGTTTCTCAAGTTTGGTGCCTGCATCCTTTGAGGAAGGCATGGCAGTGTCTGCAGTTATGTCAGTGCATCAAATGGTGAGAGCTCAGGCTGCTGCTCCCTTGAACAGTGTTCTAGGGAGTGATGACATATTTTAGATGGCACTGCTCTCCAAACTGCATCCCTTTGCATTGAATTTCTCTCCTCACTTGTCAGTCATCGAAATCACATCTACTATTTTTAGTCACCCCACGCTTCTTTTCCTGTTGGGGGTGTATATTTAGACACTTGTGAATTTCTGTCCCTTGTTTGTCGGGCCCTGACAGACACCTAAAATGAAAGATTTCAAACCTGTGCGTTTCAGAAATGCAGGGAAAAAGAGGACTCAGACCTGTTTCTGAAGCTGAAGAAGCAGAAAAGGGCCCTGAGCCAAGCCTATGTCTGCTGAGGCAAAATGCGCAACTCAGGAAGGGATCGAGGCATGACACGACACCTTTAATTTTCTCACTTCTGTCATTTTCAGCAAGACATGGGTGATGAAGAAGTAATAATGTCACATTTCTATTTTTTTAACCTTCTCCTATATTAATAAGAAATTCCAAAGGCAGTCTCTCATCAGGTATGGTTCCTGTAAACAGCTTCTCNAGGTGCCTGTGAGGTTTCCCTGCTCTGACTCACTGTGGCTTTTGAACTTGATTTCCAAACCTTGGACCAGACAGGCTTCTGTCCACGACCCCCTTGTAGGAGAACTGTTTTTTAATCATGCAGTACCAAACAGGGATAACAGGGTACCAGCCATTTTCATCATGTCCTTAGCAAGACCTGAAATTCCAAAGAAAATCCACAAAGACTGAGTTAGGACTTCTCCCCACCCCTCAGGCTACTTTCAAGCCTCCTCTACCCCATAGTCTGTGTCATGCCTCCATCATTTCCCATCTGGGTATTTGCTGCCTGTGCTCTGTTCCTGTGCTGGCCCCATGAGCCAGCACTGAGGCTCTGAGAGCCCTGAGTTACAGTGAAGAGCCTGTTTTATCTGAGGAAAGGCAGTCCTTATTCTATTCCAATATCCTAGCTGCTGCCAGGCGCTGGGTTGAGTGTCTGAAAGCAGTCGTGCCTGCACACTAGGGCAGTCTGGGAGCTCAAGCTTGTGTGTGGAGCTGCCTGTGACTCTTCCCAGTGGATTGAAGGATTAGCAGGACAATGCCAGGCAAAAACCCAAGGTGTGCAAGTGCTCTGTGTGACAGGTGGTTGCTTTTTCCCCCACTGCCCATGCAGGGGAAGACAGAGCTGTGGCTTCCCCTTGGGTTGCAGAGAATAAGGAGCTCTACCCACTGCCTCTTCTGAAATGGTCCACTGGAAGGTCTAACCCTTTCGGTAGGGTCAGCAAGGTGACACTGCCAAGGAACATGGAGTGAAGAAGGGATCACTGCTTGGAGTGGCAGTGGCATGCTCTGCAGAGCGGGGATCTGTCTCTGCATCCTCCGTTTGTGTACATCTATAGTGTCTGGACCACGGACATGCTGCCCTTCTACCACTGCTGTTGCTTTTCCTTCTGTTCTTTCATGGAGAAGTGAATGAATGTTTGTCCTCTGCTCACCCAGGGAGGGAAGGTTTATCTTCATTTTTCTGTAAAGTATGTCCAGCTCTTGGAATATTGTGTTTAAAACAATGAGAAGAGGAAAGCCCATTTACTCAGCTGAAATACCTGTCCCTGCCTCTGCCCAGCAATGGTTTGGACACCAGCCTTTCCCGTTCCTCTTGGCCAAAAAAACCCCAAGCTTGATCAAGGCAGAAAATCAATAGGATGGCTTGTTGCAAAGTGTTGTTTATGGTTAATGAATTCCCTGGAACACTGTTAAACATCTGGTAAATGTAAAGCATTTTTGTGTTAATGTTTTGATTTTTGTCCTTTGGAAATGCACACCTTGAAGGCATGAACTGATCCTCAGGAAAACCCTGCTGCCAAGTCTGATTCTCCCCTTTCTGAGGAGCCAGGCATTCCTAGGCAAGAAGAGATGGAAATCAGTTGTGATGGATTTTCTGGTTTTTAGAGTATCCTGTTTGTACAGAATTCTACTGCAGGGATTGGTGGTCCTGTGGGAAAGGAAGTGGCATGAGCAGGGCAGCAGCCTGTGGAACAAGCTTCTTGGATTTTTCCAAGCTGGTGCAGATTTGTTGTCCTGGGTGAAGAGCTGTTAGAGCAGGCTGTGCACTGCTCCATCCACGGGCTCTCAGCACTGACGACGCCTCCAGCCCCAAGCCAAGCTGCAGACTGGCATAACTTCTTTTAAATTGTCATTTATTCACAGTGATAAAGGTTGGTGGCTTTTCTATCTACTGGGCTGGGTGATGGAGACACACATTTTTGGTGAGGTTTTTCCAGCTGATTTTTATGCATTATTTTGCAGGACTGTGCTAGCTGTTCCCCTCGGCCTGGCTGGCTGCATTTTTAACCTCACTGCCTAAATTTCTGCTCCATCAGAATGATTGGGGTTGATTTTTTTTCTTTTCTCCCTCAAAATTTGGGGGTTTGTTTAATAACTTCTTCCAGAGCAAAGGTCTGCTCTGCTTCTCCGACCCTCTTCCAGAACACAAAGCTCGGGTATTTTTCTGAAGCCAGAAATGTTTTGCAAGAGCAGAACTCATCTTTAGCAGTGAGAGGTGAGATGTCTCACAGTGTCTTTGGTCATGCAAAGGAAACAGAGCTGTCCTAGCAAGTAGCAAACCATTGAGGGCTTATTTCCCCTCCCTACCATTCTTCAAACACAGCTTTTCTTTTAGTGGGAGTGGTTTCTTTGCCCTTTGAGTTGCTGTGTCCTCATGAAGCCTCTCTCCGAGCCCTCCCTGGAGTCAGCACTGGCGGCCCACCACAGGCGCAGCAGTGCATTAACCACCACAGCAACCTGGCACCTTTTGGATACGGTTCACTTGCAGAGCATTAAGCATTTTCTCAGCCTTGCTTCAGTGTCAGGAGATCTTCCTCTTCACCCCCACCATCTGCACTATCTCTGTGATGACAAGTATCTGGGGAAAGCCGTTTTTGTGAAACACTTGACATCCAGCATGACTTTCTTGTCCTAGTGGTTCATGTCAGAGAGCCTTTAAACTACCTCTAGTAATGGGATTTTTTGTTTATTTTTTCTGTTCTTTGTGGCTTATCAGAGTTGCTGCCCATTGTCTGCAGAAGGAGAGAGAAAATGTGATATTTTTCAGCTTGCTCATTCCTTTATTTGCTGGAGGAGCAGCAGCAAGCTGATTACAGTGATCCTTCAGTGCAGGGAGCTGGCAGTGAATTGAGGTGCTGCGGGTCTTTCAGCAGCTGGGATGAAGGAGAAACAAATGTAGATTAATTTCTCCTGGAGGTGTGCTGGAATTGTAGCTTCCCCAAAGCAATTTGGTCCTGGCAGTTACCAGGCTGAATGTGGCTAGGAATAAAAAAGTCAGTATCTGGAGGAGTCCCTGTTGGCTGGGAGTGGAGCAGGTAGGAGAGGGGCTGGAGGCTCCTGGCTCTGCCCCTGTTCTGCATCTGAGTGGAGCTCAAGAGCAGGGGAGGTGCAGGGAATCCCCAGCTGGCAGGGTCCCCACGGGTGCCTCAGTGATGCTGGGGTGTCCTTGTCTGGACAGAAACAATGCCTCCAAGCCTGGCACTGAACTGCTGCTCTCACAAGGGCTGCTCCAAGGTAGGGAAAGGGGAAAGAGGTTTTTGCTGCCAGCTGGGCTGAGCTGCTCTGATGCCACCAGAGGGTCACAGGGACTCAAGGGCCTCTCCTGCTGGGGCTTCAGCACTGGCACCACCCTGTGGGTCTTGGCCACGTTATTGTGGGGAAACATCTCTTCATTTAGGATGTGAGGAACTTTAGAAATGAGATGCTGACGTTTGCTTTTCAGTCTGTTCCTCCCATTCATAGCAGTCTCCAGCTAGCTGTGGAGAGAGTGTCTGTCTAGTCAAATATATCAGATCCCAAACTGCACAGAGGGAGTTAAGCTGCGAGAGCCCTCTCTGGTGTCTCTCTGCCCTGCCTGCGTGCTCAGCTGAGGGCAGCTTTCAGCTCTTCTGTGTGAAAACTGGGGCATCTCTGAACCAGCTTCTTTTATGTGCTTCTAAAAGGCCTAACATCGTCCTGCTTCAGATTTTGAAGGGTTATTTTGGTACTAAAAACAAGAGTATCACAGCTTGGGATGGGATGTCTCCAGGGGGTAACCCTTCCTTTGCAGTGCCCTCTGTTTTCAGGGCTGTGACAAGGTGAGCTGGCTACTGTCTATATAGATTGGGCAGCACTCTGGAAAGGTCAGGTATGTTTTCTTGTGATGCTCTGTCCATTTTCCTGAGAGCTGTCCTGCAATGTGCTTGGAAATGAAGTTGAGATCAGTGCATCTGTTTGTGTCAGCTCACCCCATCAGGGCCAGGAGAGACCCCTCTGGGGCCAGTAATTTTCATCACAAAAATTTCCAATGAGAAATTCTGCCATGAGTGGCAGCATTTAAAAAAAAATGTTGACTATAAATACATAAATGCTGGTACATTCAGTAGCCAGGAGCTCTTAGATCCTTATATTATCTTTTATTTTTGGTCAGTCTTTATCACCCACTGAAACAAAGCTTGTCTTTGTTCTGAACAGTTGGTGGGAAGCTGATGAGAATATGTTTGTGTGTGTTCACACACACACAAACACACACACACAAACGCGCACACACGCACACTTTTTTTCAATACATATAAATATATATGTATATAATGTATATAATTTATGTATCTGGGGTAAGGGAGGCAAAGTGCACAAGAAGCCTTTTACTGTTGCCAGATACAAAGTTGCTTTGCAGGGCAGTGCCTGCCCTGTTCATTGCACAGCACAACCCCTTTGGATGGAGCAGTATGTTGCTGGTGGCACACTTTGGATGGAGCAGGAGGTTGCTGGTCCTCTGGAGCACCCTTTATAAAGAGCAGCAGGGTGCTGGTGCCTGGGAGCAGCAGCTGACAGTGCTGTGGTTCTGTCCCCAGGAGGAGCTGGTGCCTGCGGTGCCGGGCCGCCGGTCATCGCTCAGCGGGGTGTGCTACCTGACCATGGGCCTCCTGGTGCTGCTGCTGGGGCTGGTCTTTGCATCGATGTATGTGTACAGATACTTCTTCATCACCCAGGTAGGACCACTTTGGGAAGCACTTCTGGCCGCATCAACCCGAGCAGCCAGACCACCTTTGAGAGAGGTGCTGCTGGCTTTTGTTGCCCTGCACTGTGGTAACTCAGGAGACAGGTTGCTGGGCACTGCATTATGAAATGAGGCATTTCTTAAGTGGTATGCTCAGGCTGACCTCCATCCCCAGTGCCAGGAAGGGCCTTCCAGAAACCCTGCCCTTCTTTTACAGCTTTGTTTTGCTTTCTTTTTAACTGCATAAATATATCCTGCGAGTTATGCCTTTTAAACCCCACATCAGTGCTGTCTGTGGTATGGCAGTCTGAAAGCATGGCTTGTGAGGGGAAAACAAGCCTAGAGAGAGCAGGGGGTACAGGCAAGGGAACAGCTTTTTGCAGGAGGTTTTGTAGGCTCTAGCATAGAAAAACTCTGTAGGTGTGACAAAAATAGGTGCTGCTATTAATAAAGCAAGCAGAGAAGAACTAAATGGGAGATGATGTAGAAAGTGAGCCCCCAACCTCCATTAAATTCAGCACCTTTTTTTCCACATAGTCTTTGCAAAGCCTGGCCTGGCCAGGGCACTGGGCTGGCAGCACTGTGGAGGGTTAGAAGACAGGGAATGAGGCAGAACAGAGCTGCTTTTTAAGGAGGAAACTGCTGAGCTCTGGCTTGCTGAGTGTTTAGGCAAGAAACCCCAGAGCACTGATTTGCACCGGAGCCCTCATGGTGTGGAGTGGCTATTAGTGAATGAGTTTTCCAAGGACTGCTGCTATCTTCATCTCTGCAGCCAGCACTTATCCACTCAGCAGAAGAGTCTTTTTATACACTTCTTTTGTCCATAAATTTCCTTGCTATCAAATTAATTTGCAATTTTTGTTTCAAGAATCATCAGTGCTTTATTACCCGCTCTCATTTACACCTGCTCTGGAAACACTGTGACAGCCCGAGGGCTGCTCCCCCCTCACACACAACCCTGTCCCAGGTGAGGGTACCTGTCACAGGGCTTGTGGTGGAGGCATTTCCCTAGGAGAAGCAGCCTTGGCACCGAGTGAGGTTCTGGCAGGAACACCTCCCAGATTGCTCTGAGAGCCGCAGCTTCTGTTTTGCTGCGAGGTGAATCCACTTTGTTTTGCTGCATTTGCCACTCCAAGCTACAGGGACCTCTGGAAACTATGCTCTGCTCAGCCCTAGTTCCTATGCCTCCTGTAGAAAAATGCAGTTACTGGAAGCAATGGCTATGGAGGGATGTGAACAGCCTGGTGAGGAAATAGAAGAGCTTGCAGGCAGTCACTTTGCCTTTTTGAACTACTCCTCATGAAGGCTGGCAGGGAATTCTTTGTTCCCTTTGGACCTGGCTAGCATGAAGTGAGATGTGATCATTCACAAGGGTAGTTTGCACTAGGTTCACCGAGACTGTTTTCTGGTAAAAAGATTGATCTTAAAATATCTTCAAGCATCTGATGAATGTTTTACCCAGCATGGTAAAACATTCCTGCCCATGTTTGCTGTAGCTGTTGAGGGGGTTGGTGTGTTGTACCCCTGCCTGGATTTGCCCCCACAGCTGCCCCGTGAGAGCGTGTTCCACTGTGGTGTCCTGTACGAAGACTCGCTGTACTCGCCCTTCAAAGGGCAGCTGGAGCTTCATGAAGATGTCAAGATCTACATTGAAGAGAACTACGAGCAAATCAATGTCCCAGTGCCCCAGTTTGGCGGGAGCGACCCTGCGGACATCATCCACGATTTCCAGCGAGTAAGGAGCTCCTTGGGCCTTTGGGGGCATAGCATGGGGCTGAGCTGGGTACACCAGCTCTGTGTTCATGGCCTAGCACTGTCACTGTTGTCATATGGTCTGTTCCTGAGCTGTCCTCCTGCTCAAGGCCATCTCTGGGTTTTTCCAGGCCACTCTACTTGCTTGGTAGGGAGGTTTGTTTAACGCAGTTTCCTGTCTTCTCTGAGTTCCCTCTTCTCACCCATTTTTCTAGTCACAGTTCACTGCAGAGGGCTCAGTTGTGTAATTTCTGTGCTTGGAATGCAGGGTCTGACAGCATATCATGACATAACGCTGGACAAGTGCTATGTCATCGAGCTGAACACCACCATTGTGATGCCTCCTCGCAACCTGTGGGAGCTGTTGGTCAACGTGAAGGTACAGCTGCAGCCCTGCTTTTTCTGCATGCTTTCCTTGAGTTGGGTTCTGAGTGCCAGCTGGCAGCTCCTGGGAAATCAAAAGTGCTGTGTCTGGGGATGTAAGCCTTGGCTTTTGGTTAGAGTCTTCATGTAGAGTGAAGGTTTCAGCAGGTTTAGCTGAAATAGTGATTTTGCAGACAGCACAGTAACACTGGCATGATGACCTGGCCTGACCAGGGAGACACAGAGAAGCAGTAGATTCTTTCCCTCTGGTGTTTACTGATTGTAGGAATCTAGGGAAAAAAAGAAAAAAAATCCTTCCTTTCACCCTCCTGTGGCTTGCACTCCGGTTTGCCAGTTGCAGAGCTCCATCTCCTTTGGAGAGGAACAGGCCTTCAGCATTCATCTTTTTTGGGGGGAGTCTGTGCTGCCCTCCCTGCTGGGCTGAAGCACCAGGCTTGGGCTCATGCAGTTGTGCTCACAGTCAGCATTAATTTGGTTTAGTAGCAGCAATTTTGTTCAGTTCAGAAACCTGTGCTGCTGAAAGCAGCCATCTTAAAATAGAATATTATTTAATCTTCACAGCAGGAAAAAAAGCACAGGATTTTTCAGACTGCAAAAGGTACATATCTGTCTCAGTCTTCTGCAGGTAAATCAAGGCACTGAGCCTGGGTCTTTTATCATTCCTGTGAGGGTCTGTTTAAAAGAAAGGGGGAAAAAAAAGACAATCTATTTCTTACTCTTTCTTAAATTCCCTTTGCTTGTTTCCTGCTATGTGTAGAGTGAGCTCAGAGACAGTTATGCCTGGAGAGATGCCTGATGTCCAGTCCCTGTCAACTCCCAGTTTGTTTCCTAGCAGTCCTCACAATTTCATGCACTGTGGCTGTTTGGCAAATGTGCTGGGAACCCTGCTGGAGTACAGCACACATGTACTTACAACTTGCTCCAGACCTGTCACAGCTTTTGGCTGTGGCAGGTGACCAGTCCCTGGGGCAGAGGGAAACGGAAAAGGCAGGACTTCACTAGCTAAGAGAAAACAACTGAGAGATTGGAAATGCTGGTCACATCCTAAAATAACAGATATAAACTCACGGTCAGTGAAAATGATGCATTTTCATTGCATTTAAAAAGGGGACAACAATACAATTGAAGTGGTCTTATGCGCTTGAAGAGCCCAAAGCAGGTGATTATTGAGATAGATGACCAGTAGTGTCCAGTCTGTGTCTGGGTGCTTTAACCTGTACCTTAGGGACATTGTTTTAGAGTGGTTAACTTGGTTTTGGGGCTCAGAAAAAAATTCCCATCACAAGGACAGTGAAGCAGTGGAACAGGGTGCTCAGGGTAGTTGTGCTGCCTCCTTGAAATTCTTTAAGGTTTTCAAGACTAGATGGGATAAAGTCCTGCGGTCCCTCCCCAGCTGAATTAGCTGTGATCCTATGGGCCTGTGATCTTCATGGCCACATGTGGGGGGAATGGCCTTGCTGATCAGGCAGAAAGCTCAAGTTTCACCTCCCTCCTGATGCAGGGAGAGTCTTTATGACCTTATGACTTACCCTGCTGCTCAAAAGTGCTGCTTTTTGGATTCTGGGTGAGCGTTGTTGGTCCTTGGACTTGGAGACTTTTGCCTTCTCTGCATCTCTGAGTGCAGTCAAGTCCCTAATGAATGAGACCAATTTCCAGCAGAAAGTTTAGTTTTGGACCTGTTCAATGACTGTAGTTCTGTTTCTAGAATCAAATTACAGTCCACCAATTAACACCAGTGGTTTGCTCCAGCAAAAAGGGGCAGCACAGGGAGCTGGGGAGCCTCCTTTGCTCTTTCCTCCCAGCCAGTCTGGTGCTAGGGTACCCCTTTGCAGAGTGGCTGCCACATGCCCTGTGCCTCCTTCTTTCAGGCTTTGCCCTGTACAGGTGTGACAGTTCAGTGACCAGGCCTGCATCAGTGTCTGACATAAGAGGATGGAGGGATGCTCCCCCTGTGCAGCAGCAGGAGGTTGGAGGTGACCAAGTTAAATGATGGATGATCCACATCTCTTGCAGAACACAAGATGCTCAGAGCTTTAGCTTGCTGCAGGTTCTTGTCAGAGACTTCAAGGTATTGTCCTTGTTGCACAGTCCTGCCATGGAGGAGTGGTGATTCCCCCTTCACCTGCCACAGCTATTTCAATTTGAGACAGTGAAGAAACTGGCTTGTGTGCTATGTCTGTCTCTCTGAGCTCTCCAGGCCAAGGGCATGGCACATCCTGAGCCCCAGCCCTGGCTGTCACTGTGACAGCTCCTGCCAGGAACTGCACGTATCTCATGGCTCCCCTGCCTTCTCCCCTGAGAATCAATAATGGAATTTCTTGCAGAGCTGTTGTCTTAGCGCAGTACAAACTGCACTAATTGTCTAATCCTGCAGCACTAGAGGACAGCCTTATTGATCCACCTGGCTGTCCCAGTCCAGCAGCACAGCACTGAGTTAAGGTAGTGTGTTTCCAGGTAGGTCTCTGTGGAGATAACCAGTCCTGGAAAACAGTTATTTGCAATGGTGCTGCTATTGCTTGCCTTTCACCTTGATTATGCTTATTTTGGTCCCCAGGGTCTGACAGTTCTTTTATTTCTTTGACTCTTCTTAAGGAAAGTGGACCAGAGGTGATTCTTTGCTTCATGATCTAGTTAGCTTCTACTCACAAGTGCCCCCTGACCCAAGCTGCACTTGTTACACAGCTTTTTGTTGCTACAGTGATATCCAGCCATGAAAGATGTGCTGGGCACCTGGGAATGAGCTTGCAGAGAGTCTCCAGTGCTGAGCTGAACTCTCCCACAGGGAAAGATGTGACCTCCATCTCTGGGGGCACATAGAAACCCCATTTTTTCTGTCCTCTGGTAGCTTTCTGCCATGACACCTCACTCATCACCCTGGTCTTCATAGTGGCCTCTACCCCAACAGCAAGGATGTCACTGCCCCAGACGTTCATGGAGCAATGAAGGTGTGTGGAGAGCTCAGTTTTTCTCTGAATGTGGTGCCCATGGCCCATCTCTAGTCCCCATTCTTGTGGGCAGTAAGGGCAGGACATCATTGTGGCTATGCTGAATGGACTGGAGAGGGGAATGTTGGAATGTGAGTTGGGCTGGTGGTTTTGGATTTTGCTTTTTGAAGTAAATGTAGAGTTCACATTTCAGTGAAGTTCCTGGAATTTCGGTTAAGCTTTTATTTCCCTCCAGATGGGTTTGTTACTCTCAGAATTAGAGTTTTAGGCATCTTGCTCTAAAATTTGGGTCAGTTTATATTACAGTTGATCCTACAGTGACTTCACCCCTTATGTGAACATTCTGGTTTTAGATCTAATTTGTTTTGTGTGCTAGTAGCAAGGGACAGTTTCCCACACAAGGACTTATGTTAACTGGCCTCAGTAAGAAGAGCCTGAGCCTCAACAGCAAATGCATTTTCTGCAGTTTGTTGTCCGTGATGTTCTGCATGAAACAGTTACATTCAAAGGAGATCGTGGCAGAGTTTGTGCCTTATTTTGGTGGAAACTCTATCGTTTCAGAAAGGGACATACTTGCCTCAGACATACATAATCCAGGAGGAGATGATCGCCACAGAGCACGTCAGTGACATGGAGCAGCTGGGCTCCTTCATCTACCGCCTGTGCAGTGGCAAGGAGACGTACCGGCTGCGGCGGCGCAGCACCCGCCGACGTGAGAGCCCTGCCCATGCTGCTCACCCATCACAGCCCTGCTCTGTGCTGCTCACCCATCACAGCCCCTGTGGCTGGTGCAGCCATGTTGACCTCTTCATGGCCAGAGCAGGGTTTCCCTCTGGGGGTTTGCCTAGAGGTGTTTCCTATCCAATTAGTCTAAACTAAACTTCAGGATGCTGCTGCAAATCGATGATAACTGCTGTGTTTCTGTCATCCACCAGCCTGATAGAAACTTTGCAAAAATAGTTGCAGGAGCCAGCAATTAATTCACACATGGGCTCCTGGGGCTGAACTAATAGAAGTGCTGTTGGGAACTGCTTGGAAAATTTCCTTAATGAAGGCACCCAATTCATTGGCAGCTATTCAGAGCAGATTAGATCTGCAAATTGCCTTTAATTAATTAAGTTCCTAATAGTATGGAAAATGTTCTGAAGAGGGAACATTGGACTGTGTAGAAATCATTTAATGGAAATCAGCAATATGTACCTAATATTGAAATGGTAACAGCGCTGCAAAATAGTCTTTAATACCAGTATTTGTATTAATTTGCTTTTAAGGTATTCTTAAAGGCTCATCTGGAACATGGATGTAGAGTCAGTTTGGTTTGGATCTCTGGGGAGGCTGCAGGGTGCAGAGAACCCCATGGCTGTGTCTAATAGTGCTTTCCCAGTGGGAGCTGCACTGATGTGGAGGAGCTGCTGGCACATACTGATCGATGTTCCCATGGAGCTGGCACAGTCCTGCTTGTCACTGGGTTTGCTGTAAGGGGGGAGGAGCTGCCAGCAGAGCTGCCTATGGCTGAGGACCTGCATTTGAAGATCATGGGGAAGTGTTACCCAAGGGGAAGCATTACCCAAGGCTGGATCAGGCACACAGGGACACAAACAGCCAGAGAGGAAGCAGTTATTTTAAACACATCTTGGCTGCATCCAGAGCTGTGCTCTCTACCAGCCCATGACTTCTGCTGGTTTCTTGAGGCTTTCTGGTCTCTGAGATAACACTGAGATGTTGTCAGCTGAAACGAGCTGTTTCCAGGTGACTCCTTCAGCCCATGGTAGCTTTTACTGCAGGACTGTATCCTAGAGAAGATTGTTAATTCTTCCAAAGACCAGATAATGCTGCTTTCCATATGGGCTGTGATGTCCCTGCATTTCAGTGTTCAGAAGTTGCATCTCATCTGCTTTCCTTCCCCTCCTTGCTTTGGTTCTTACAGATTATCATTTGTTGATTCACCTCTCTCCTCTCTTTAAATCACTTCTAGGTATCAGTCGACGTGAGGCTGGAAACTGTCATCGCATTCGTCACTTTGAAAACACTTTTGTGGTCGAAACGGTTATCTGC
Source organism: Regulus satrapa (assembly GCA_013396955.1). Lineage (NCBI taxonomy): Eukaryota > Metazoa > Chordata > Aves > Passeriformes > Regulidae > Regulus > Regulus satrapa. The sequence goes on along the minus strand of VWZN01004525.1, from coordinate 77,369 downwards.
CAAAAGTCATGAAGCCACTCTCCTGATGTAACCTTCCTTGGCTTTGCTTGCACACACATGCACACACATGCTCTCAGTCCTCTCTTTAGACATGGTAATCTGGCTACTTTTTATACTCCCCCAGCTTGTGCAGCTCTAATCTCTGGGGTCCTTTGTGGCCTTTTCTTCCCTGCCACCTACCCAAGACATTTGCTGGGCTTAAATTTATACAGTGCTCAAAGATAACTGGGGGTAGATGCAGCTTCTTCCACACCACAGGATGGAAATCTCTTTTGGGAGCAGGTTTGGGTAGAAGGGATGGTTGAGAAATAGGAATGCTGGAAATAGGTGCTCTTTTCCTGGCTGAGCAATTTCAGGCTGGGATATTGCTCTGAGGCTGCTGTGGCACTGGGACAGAGGGTGTATGTACAAGAGGAGGATTTCTATTTTGGTGCTGATGTAATGACCTAAACCAGGTGCACTTTGGAAAGGAATAGTTGTGAGGCTGTAGACAGGGGAGTTTGAGAGCTCAGCAAAGGGAAGGTGGTGTCAGCAGCAGAACTAATAGTAACTGGCAAGGGAAGAAGCAATCAAACCTTCTAACAGTGTGTATTCTTGTGTAACTCCTCCAGTGAAAGTTGTTTTGGTAGTAATCACTGTAATCCAGCTGTGCATCACCCTATCTGCAGGCACCAGTGAAGAACAGATACTGGTACAAGGCAAGATTCAGCTGATCAATAAGCTGCAAAGGAATTGTTTGAACAAAGCTGCATTTCTATTGATCATCAGACAGAAGAATTGCAGAGTAATTAAATATTCTTCCCTCTGTTCCATAAATGTAGTTAAAACTAATTAGGTTCTTGAAATGCAGGCAGTTTTTTGGCCTGAAAGAATGGGGTGAGTTTCAACTTGGCACATTCTTGTTAATTGGTTTCCAGCAAATCTGGACTTGTTCACCATCTGTTGAAATGAGCTTGTTGTTTTGGAAGAGGAAGGATAAAGTAAGTGCAAGTACAATCATTAACTCAGCAGAAATAAAATGCAAAGTTAATATATTTTAAACTTTTGAGTGTTAATTCTATGAGTCAATTATGTGAAAACAAAACAGGATCTCAGGATGGTCATGTAATGCGATAGGAATTAGTATGTCCTTAGAGGCTGAGTACTTATTATTTTATATAAACAGAGTCAGCTATAAACATTAATTTCTGTCAAGTAGAGGAGGACACTTTGGTTTCATTCTGCTCTAAGCTTGATGTAAAATGAAAAATTATGTGCACTTCTTGCAGGTTGGTGTGGAAAGTTTCCCACTGTCAGATGGGTATTTATTTTTCTAGTATTGTGTTTTCCTAGCAATGTGTTTGTGTTTGCTAGCCTCAACCTTCAATTGCCAAGAGGATGCCAAGAAGTGGGTCAGAGGATTGGTTCACCTAATGGAATTAACTGGTAAATTTAAGCCCTGCATTTCTCTTAATTTCTAGAAGCCTGAGGCTGCACTCAGGTGACCATACCAGCCTCTTGCCCTCCCCTCTGGTTCTGCATGATTTAACTGGTCGTTGGATATGCTAACTGTGCAATCCCGCAGCTGTAAGGACAAACCTTGGTTCTTTGGGGTCAGCTAACGTGGTCACTGTTCCATAGGATGAGAATGCAGTTGTCTAGAAAGAAAACATAAGATGCTTTGTATATTTTGTCTGGTGGGAATCTTACTTCTTAGGAAAAACCCATGGGTAATAAAGTCTTTTACCTCTGATCTGTGAAGTGTGTGTTTGGAGTGGGAAGTGCATGCCCTCCGCAGAGCTGTTGCTGACAGGAGGCAGCAGCTGGGGGGTCTAGCCCAGTGGGATGCAGGGAGCTGGGCAGTGGGAGGAAGCTGCAGTGGGGAGGCCCTTCCCAAGGGGATGGGAGAGCTATGGGGATGTGGATGACCCACTGGGGAGCTGCCCATGCCTGCAGGCTCTGGAGGGCCCTTCCCCTCTCCTTGCACATCCTTGGGACACCCATGGGCAGCCTGTGTGGGAAAGTTGCCCAGGTGAGGTCTGTGAAACACGCAGATACCTCTGCTGCTTGGGTGGCTCATGGGCACTGGATCTTTGTGCTCAGCCTTGCTTCTCCATCTGCTGGATTTCTATACAGAACTGTGTCCAGTGTGACCTAAGCCTGCACTTGCCTTCTGGCTGGCTCTGCAGAGCCAGCCTTTGGGGTTTTTCCTTTCCTCACTCCACACAGTAATGGGGGTCCCTTAGTGCCCTCCCAGGCTTTCTCCCCCTATTTCATCCTTCTGGTAGAGAAGTGCCAGAATAATTTTCCTGAAGTTGACTGTTCCTCTTTCCACAATTAGTCTCTGGTCAATCAGGGAGGAAGTTCATGTTTTGCTTGTTACAGTCATTTTTGCTGCATTTTGCATTTAACTCTTCAGTATATGGGTGTTCTTTACATCTCTAGGCTTCTGAAGGGAGCTGCACCTTACAGTAACTGTGTTTGCCAAAGCATCTTCTCCCAGGCTGGCCCAGCTGGCTCTGCCTGACTGCCCTCTTCTTCCATCAGCTCTGGGATGAGGAAGCAACTCTGCACCACTCTGGGGGAAATCTGGACCTCTCAGCCTTTGGAAGGCTGAAATGTTCATATTAAGAACACAAGTGATGCGTTCCAGTAAATCCAGTTAGAAGTGAGTCAGCCAACTGAGACTTGTCCACTACAAAGAAAAGCAGCTTGTGTTGTGAAACTTTGCATTTTCAAAATTTCCTTTGTGGTTCAGTTTTTCATTTTCTGAGGTTGTATTTGTTGACCCTTGCTCTTAGGAGAACTTAAGCAAATTCTACTTCCTAATCTTGCTCACACTGGCAGAAGGCTGTTTTATTTGACATGTATAAAAGTTTGGCAATAAAACCTGCTTTAGGAAGACTGGAAGAGATGCAGTTGAAACCCTAAAATATGGGTCACTATGATAATGGCTGGCATCTAATACAATTTATTTTCTAATACTTGCATATTGCAGCATGTCTCAGGCAGTTGTTTAGATCTGCCAGACAGTCACAGTCAGTAAGTCACAGTAAGTCAAAGTTGGTCTAACTCCAGGAGCATCCACTTCCAAGCTCTGTGTTTGGTTTGTTTGTTTGTTTGTTTGTTTGTTTGGGTTTTTTGTAAAAAACCTGCTGGAAATCTGTTAACTTAGCAGTTGGGGGGAGATACCTCAGAGTGTCCTCTAAAACATGAATGATTTCTTTTTTTGTTACAAGCTCTCTGCCGTTGCATTTACAGTCCAGTCCCATTCCATGATGTACAGCACTTTGGGATCTCTGCAGCCTTGGGATAAGGAGCGTTCAGGCCATGATGGACCATGTAGGTCCTCCAGAAAGGAGCACAGCAAAAAAAGCTCTCCGGTATATTATGAGAGAATTGATTCACTTGAATCAAGTAACTGGTAAATGTAAGCTAATGAAAAGCTGTTCTCTCTCCTATACATGCTCATGTATGTGCCTTAGAATGTAAAAGTTGTTCCCAAAGCATTTTGCTGCTCTCGTTCTGAATTCCACCTGGAATGTTACAAGAACCAGGGTTGTGGAAGCTGTGACAGCTTCCTGGAGAGAAAAAGGCATATGTGGACAGCTATGTGATCAACAAAAATAGCTTCCCAGGTTGCAGGTAAATGCCCGTTTCTTGCTCTTTTGGCAGTACAATTCCCAGTGAAATCATTGAGGTGCTGCAGCTCCATTGCAGGGAATGTTTTCTGGATTAAGTGAACAAAAAGCAGAGTGTGAGGTAACAGAGTAACACATATGGGCTGAGCTTTAGTGAATAGTTCCAGCTTAAAAAAAAAAAAAGAAAAAAAGTCATAGCATAAAAAGGGATGGAAGCAGCTAAACTTCCTGATGTTAAGGTAAACCATATATTTTAACATTTTAGTAATTAAATTATTATTTATTGTTTTAAGACTATTTTATTTTAAAAAAAAAGCTGAATTAAAATGGTGAAGCAACTTGTAAATAAATGAAACACTGTTATCTTGTGTTAAACATTTATGTTGACCAAAATGTCTACAAAAGTGTCCAACCTTACTTGCCAGCAAGGTCCTTTGAGACTGGAAAGGGAATTGGAGCTTGAATCAATGTTTGGACCATCCAACTTGTCATACTTAATTTAGGAGTCTTTGTTTCTGGAGAGTCAGGACATCTCTAGAGGATGCCTTTGACTGCTCAGATGAGTTCCTGCATACCTAAGTCTCTCAAGTTAGACAATGTGAACAACCTTTTTTGTCAGATACTTTTAATGAGTGGCATTTTTTAACACAAGACTGACTTTAGGACTTTAGGGTGACACTAGTTGTTGCTTTTCCTGGCTGCTGTGTACATGACCCCTTTCTCTGCTTCCTCAGGAGCACAGCTGGCTCTGACTTGCTGTGTCTGGAGGTAATGAGGTAAGTACTGAGCAGAAATGGGCATCCCTGTGTGGCTGCTTCTTCTTTTGGTCTCTATTGAATGAAAGGAAAATTTCTTGATTTAGGTTGGAGTTACCTCCACAGCAGTTTCAGCTGATCACTGTGACCTTCCCTATCATCTCCTTTTGTGTCTTATTCCCTTCCCCTTGGAGTGGTCACTGCTCACAGGTGGGTCTCACATGGCAGAGTTCTCCCCACAGGCCCCAGGTCAGGGGCAGATTGGGAGCAGACCCGAGTGGTGCAGCACATCCCAGAGCCTCAGAACCTGCCATGAGCCCATGCGTCACTGTCTATGACTGATGTCCTGCTGGAGAGAGCAGGAGGATGCTGCAGAGGTGACACAATGTGCAAAGCAGCCTTGGCACCCGGGCTGAGAAGACACGGGCACTGCTGGTGTTGGCTCCTCCCATCAGAAGAGGGGCTGGAGCTGTATATCAGGCAGGAAGGGCTGCTCATCTATTACCAATCCTTCTCTCTTATTAAAATCTTTGAAGAAGTAGGTGGGCTAAAGAATCAAGAATCAGCTCTTTCCTCAAGTTTGCCGAGAAAATTTGCTCTGGGAATATTATTATTCATGCTGGATATGGAAGGTGTTTGTGCCAGCTCTAATTAACTGTTCTTGCTAGCGCAAAGATGTTCTCCAGTGAAAGCCAGTGTGTTACTCTATTGATTTGGATTAATTAATGTGAAAAGGCCAAGTATGTAATTTTGTACTTGAACTTTTAGATCTGTATTTGAATTGAAATCACGTTATGCAATGATTGAATATTCTTCTGGTCTGGCTGGGGAAAGAAGTTTCCAAAATGAAAACTTTATATTGAAGAAAACCTCTGAAATTAAAATTTGTCTTCTTTTCAAGAGATTTCTCTGGAATGTCACCTGTTCCCCCAATTGTTATTCATGGAGTAAGTTGTTCTCCCTGAAATAACAGGAAAGGCTTTGGATCTCATTTCTTCCCCTTTTCAGATGGTCATTATGTGGTTGCTGCCAGAATGACATTCATATCCCCTAAGTAATTCTCCCTTCTCCAAAAATTGCCACAAGTAAAACTTAGAAAAGCATATTTGAGCTGACTTGCCCTGGTTCTGTGGACACACAGGGCTGCCATCTGAAAATGCCCCAGTGTCGCCAGTTTTGTCAGAGCAATACCTTCTGCAGAGGTTTTGGGAGCTGCAGCCTGGCCCTTGGGTACCTTCTCCTGCAGTGTGCCTGGGTCTGGTGGGACTGAGGAGGCCTGGGAAGCACCTGTGGGCAAGTAGACAAGTGGCTGTGCAATGCACAAAGAAATTTGGCAAGCTGGATTTGAGAAATGAAGGATTTACAGCTCAGTGGTTTTGCATGTACAGGAGCTTTTGTGGCAATTAAACAGCAATGCCATGTTAATGGTCCCTCGGGGGTGTGTAAGAAAATACAGAGCAATGCAGTTACCCTTTAGAGAAAGACTTGGACCTGAAGCAGATGTGGGTTTGGGTTTTAAGGGCTGAAAGCAGTAAGGTGAGGCAGAATTTTATGACTTGGCTGAGTTCAGCTTGGTCTCCAAATTCAACTGACCACTTTGTAGGTCAAATATTTGGAAGAAACCTACTAAACTGCTGTATTGTTGTTATATAAGCTAAGAATAAACACTGGAGGTCACTGCATAAACATCCAGAAAAAAAAATCCCAGGATGGAATAAACCATGCATAGACACCCACATCTACAGGCTGGATTTGCATGGCCATCTGCAGCCCCAGCTCCTAGGGAGAGAGGCAGGAGAGGCTCTGTGGGTTGGCAGCCCCATGTTCCTGTTGTAGGCTGTGCAGCTGATTACTTTTGGTTTTAGCAACACCTCAGAGTGAAATAGAGCTGTCAGACCAGCTGTGGGGACAGGCAGCAGAAGGGGGGCTCAGTGTGTTGAGCTGGATGCTGACTCCAAATTTCTGAAAGTACTCCACATCCTTGGCTTTCTCCAGTGCTACTGAAGAACCCCTGGATTATAAGGAGCTTTATACATATCCCAGATGGCCCTTTGGCAGTGGCACAGTCTGCCCACACTTGCCATGAAGTCTGAAGGGCTGTAGCAGCTGCCGCTGAGGCTGCTCATTGAGGTATGAGAGGCTAACACAACATCCTCCTTAAAAACCAGCAATGCAACCAGTTATTGCGCAATGCGGGAAAAATCACATGGCACCACCTGTGGTGTGAATATGGCAGACAATGCATGGCAGGCAATGAAAGTGGCTGGGAACAGCAAGCAGGTAATTTCCCACCCCACCACTGTCAGGAACGGTTTAACATGCTGTGTTTTCCTTGGTGGGCAGGGTGGTTGTGAAACTATCTCCCAGGTCAAGGTCTGAGTCAGGGGAAATGTGGTTAGCTCCAGGCAGGGAGCTGTTTGGATGGCCAGGAAAATGGCAGCCCTTTGGGGGCACATTTACCTTTGTCATGCTGGATAGTGATTGTTGGGATTGAGCACTGAGCTCCATTGCAAGCCCCCAGGCCTTGGCTGTCTCTGTGTACCTCCCTGGCCCGACAGCTGGAAGACACTGCGCTAAGTTGGTCCTTATCAAGCTCTCACTTGTATTTTGGGGACAGCTGCCAGTTTGAAGGGTCACAGCTGTCAGTCTCGCCTCGACTTGAGCCCAGGACTTGGGAAGGAAATGAGGGCCAATTAAGCATATTCTGTCTGCTGCCCTATTTTGGTCTCAGTTCTCCATTCAGTTGAGGACATCCAGATCCCCGGCACTGCAAGGAGGGGCTCCTCTCTTGGCAGCAGCAGGCAGGGGAAAAAGAATAGCCTGATCAAAGTGTTTTGAGAAGCATTTTGCTGAATTTGGAAAGGACGTGCTTAGAACTGACACTCATCCCCCTCTCCAAGAAAGATGAATGCTGCAGCAGTACAGACAGTTGCAAGTTAGCTTGGGCCCCTCTGAAGCATGAAGCAGGTTTACAATAAGCCTTTTCTTAGCATTTTTTCTGTGCTTTCTAAGAGCTTTAAAAAAAAGTTTCAATTAAGATGTCATGGATAGAAATGGTTACTCTTTCTCCCTGACCCAGTATTTTAGTGTTAGCCCATGAAATGAGTGAGCCAACAAAAAGGAAATTCAAACCGAGTGGCTTTTATAACAGCAACTACCAAATAACAAATGGCTGGCTGAAATGTTAAGGGGGAGAGGAAAGCATGACAATTCTCTAATAAGGTTTGCAAAGGAAATGCACTTTGCTTTCATTCAGTGCTTTTGATGAAGTTGTTTAATTGCACTGAAAGGTAAATATTTGGTATTAATCTCCTTGACAATTGAGTTCACCTGGTGTAGCTGTTTCTGAAGCACCGCCTCTGCCACAGCAGTGTGTTGTGCTTGTCCGTACTGGGAACTGGTGGGGCTTTGCATCTTCAGTTTGCCTCTTTTTCTAGATTTGTCATTAACAGCCACTGCTCTCACACTCTGACTGCTGGAAGGGCAGCACTGTGCAGGGCTGTTTGCAGGAGCTCTAAGATTCATTAAGGCCTTCTAATACTTGTGCATCTCAGCACGTTCAGTTGTGTGACACATGCAGTGTAATCTTAGCCCCACGCAGCTGCACTGGGGTAACCCGGCACTAATCCATCTGGCCAAAGAGAGTGATTTTCCAGGCAAGGAGAAGGTTCTGTGTCTGATTGATGCCTTTGGGTGGGTACCTAGAACAGAGGCTAGACTGGATTAAGAGAATAAGGTGGGTATTTATTAAAGGCCTTCAATAGCTACACCTTCGGCAGTCAGGAACTTCCCAGAGGCTATGGCCAGGATGGACAATGGTCACCAGTTTTTCAGACAGATACAAGTTTGGTCTATTTGCATATCAGGGGTTAGTCCTCCAATTACAGCTTCAGGTAATGAAGTAGTTTACCCGGTTTGCTCCCCCCAGTTTTGCTTATACTTTTCAGGGCTGTGAGGTATTCTTGGCTTCCAGGCCCAGAGGAATTGTTTTGTTTGACCAAAATATAAAGACAGTAACTGACATTTTAGATGAAGTTTAGAGTTATGCACTAATGCAGCACAGGATTTGAAAAATACAAAGGCTAAAATCTTAAGGCATGATGCTGCCTCGTCCTGAGGCTGTGTGAATGCTGCCACAGTGGCTCCAGGCCTCCTTAGCCAGTGGGGCCAAGGGCTGCCCAGCAGCTGTGCCAAAGAGTGAGCAGGTTATCGTGTTGATATCTCACCAGTGGACGCCCTCATGGCAGGTTTCCTGGCCATGCTGCTGCCACTCTCCCCACCTGGGCAATGAGGGTGCTGGGTGGCAACGCCACAGGGAGGCAGGAGCAGGCTGGGACCTGCACGCTCTCCCTCCACTTCACACAGACCTTGCTCTCACTGTGTCCTGGCACTCACCAAACACACAGGAAGTGTCAAAAGCTTAAATTAATATTTTAATGTCCAAACCCGTGTTTTTCCCTCACAGAGATGAGGCGCCAGTGGCAGCACTTTGTCTCTGGAGCTGTGATTGTTTCTGTGCAAAATCCTCCCTGGGCACAGGGGGTGTTTAAAAATAACACTGCTTTTCTGATCAAAACTGTTTCTAAATTTGGCAAATGTCTTTAAAAAGAAAGAAGTTAAGTATCCTTTGCTGTCCATGTTTAAAATAAACTCTTGTGCTGCTGCATTGAGGCACAGTCTGCCAGCAGCTGGGAGTGCCTTCCGGTCCCCTGGGCTCCTGGGTCATTGCAAAGCAGGACCCTGGGACACCCTGTGGAGGTGGAATCCTGAATCTGGTGATGTATTTAGGAAAGTATTTGAGGATGATGGTGGGTTTTTTGTTTGGTTTTTTTGGCAGTTTATTTGTTTGAATTTTGTTTGTTTGGTTGGTTTTTGCTTGTTTTTATTTTATTTTGTTTTGTTTTTCAAACCCTTAAGGGGAAGGATGCACCTTAAGGGTGGGTTGTCACACCATGGTGGCAGGAGGGGGAAGAGAAAAGGGCTGAGGCTGCAGATTGCACTCAGGGATGTGTGGCACTATGAAGGATGGCATTGTAATTGCTTTGTCATTTCAAAAATGGGGTAAAACTGACTGGCATGGTTGGAATCAAATGCTGGGCAGCATGGAGCCCTTCTTGTGTTGGAAGTGATGTGGTGCTTTTGGTGTTGTCTGGTATCAGTGGACCTCGAAAACAGTAACAAACCAAACAAGCAAACAAAATAAAAGGCGTCTTCTGTCACCAGGTCTTAGCATGGAACAATCTGCAAAGCAATACATGATTTATCATGATTTATTTTAAGAACTATCACTGTATATGCATTTTCCTGGCACTTCCCTTTATGACGGTTGACGGCTGGAGTTTTCCCCAGGGACATACCAGCACTGCAGGTGTCACCCTTTGCTGTCCCACTGCTTGTCATCTCCCTGTGCCTGCACCGAGGGGCTCCCTTAGCCCTCTCTTGTCTCCCACCACCCCTTTTCCTGGCACTCACTCACCTTGGGCCCAGGGTGCTGCTGCCAAGATCTTCCAAAGGAGCCCCTTTCACAGCCAGCCCCTGCCAAGGAGAGCTGTTGGCATTGCCACCATTCTGCTTTTTATGGCATTTTTCTTTCCTCCTTTTTTTAAAAATTATTTCTTTCTCCTACAGAAGTTTAGTAACAGATGTTGAATTTTGTTCCCATCTGAGGGTGTGAATAGGACCTAGGTGACAAAAACAAACTTAAAGTAAATTGGACACTTGGTTGCATCTATCAACTCCCACTCAGGCATGCAAAAGAAAATACAAAAACCTTCTGAAATCTTGTTAATAGTTTAAGGAGCAGCTGGTACCTCCTAAAAACCTTCAGACCATAAGGATTCTGTTGCTTTGTCTGACTTTTCTTTACTTGTCCTTCACTGTTCTTCCTAGTGAATGCTATTTGCATGAAAATGGGACCTTTTGTTTCTGAAGAGCTGATCCATCCCTGCTACTTATTCCTCATTTGGACACTGATCATTGGAGCCTGAGTTTGTCCAGAGAGTGCAATTAATTCAGATCCTCCAGACTCTAATCCTCTGGGATACTGGGCTCATTTCCACAGCATCTGACTGTGATATAGAAAAGGGTTTCTCACTTCAGCTGGATTAAATATGCAGCAGAGGCTGAGCGAACGTGGTTGCAATGGAGAGTGAGGTGCAGTAATACCAAAAATCTAAGTTCTATCAGTGGATCTATACCCTTCTGGCAGGAATTTCCCCAGAGTCCTCCAAGGGCCAAATGTTGCTGTTCAAAAAATGAAATTTTCATGTGTTGTTTCCAGCTGTGTTTGAAACTCCCGTCTTTCCCTGAAAGCTGAGAATGCTGGAGCTGCAGGTGCCTGATCTGCTGCCCCTTTGTTCCAGTGGGCCTCCTGCAATGTGGTTCCCTGGCTACTCTGTCACTTGCAATTGGCTTGTGCTGCTGCTGCTTCATCCTGTTTGATTGGAGAAACTTGCCTGATGGTTCTTTGTGCTGTCTTCATTGACACTCAAAACATCACAAGACTTCGTGTCCTTGAGCTGACCAGCAAAGCCCTTCCTTCCTCTTGGCTCCCTGACAGAAAGACATTCAAGCTTTGCTGTTTTGACATTTTGGTATACAAGCAAAAAAGTAATATTTGTTATCCTGAGCAATTTTGCCAGGACTTTGGTAAGAGAGACTGTTACCTACGTGGTTCTCTTTGCATCTGTGTTTTAAGAATATGAGGTGGGAGCTGGATTGTAAACCTGTAATGTGACTAGGAAGAATATTAGAAATGAGATTCTTGAGCACATGCAGTGGAGTTCTAGAAAAACAAATGCTTCATCTAACAAAAATAAAATAGTTTTCAGTATGGAAGTCTGGCTGCTGTAGTGTTCAAGTTAAGCAATATGATAGCCTGATAGAATGGGTGTACTTACCCACAGGATTGGATTTTTGATTGGCAAAAATTGGGAGAGAGATTTGGGACATCTAAAGATGTTTTGTGGCATGTGTATGTGGGTATCTCAAGGCAAATGACACAGGCTAATTTGAGAGAACAATAACCCATAACAGCATAGAGCATAAAAATTATTTGAATGGTGTGATTACGTGAAATGAAATCTGGGACATGAGTCAGTGGTACTGCTTGGTTTCTGCCCTGTTGTTCTACCCAAACCAAGGTAACATTATTCCAGCCTCAGTATTTTGTGTCGCAAAGGAGAGGGACATTAAAGGTCTCGCTATTGCTGCTGCTGAGAGTCGTGTTGAGCTTTTTCTCACCGTTATAACATGGAGTGGGTTACAAATGCAAATGTGTCCATGGTATTGCTTTACCTCCTCCCTTTCCTGATAGCCTACATGTGGTTTTTCTGAGGAATCCTAAGGCAACTTGTGTCAGGCTGTGGGTTTGAATCAGGGGTAATCTGGTTCCTTTTGTGTGATTTTTGCCGTGAGAGATGGGCAGAAGTGAGATGAACCAGGAATAACCCATCCCTGCTCCATTCCACGTTGGAGGCTGGGTGGGGTACCACACGACAGCTCAAAAGGGAACGAACACCCCTTGTCACACAACAGGGTCCCAACTCAAGGTCTTTGTGCAGTCACAGGCAGAAGCAGCACCAAGATCTGAGCTCAGAGTGAAACAGACGGTTTTATAACTCAGGCTTCCTTTTGTCTTCTCACTCCTCAAACAAAAAGGTCTAAAAAGCATGTTTATTATTAATACCAAGTTGATTTGCTCTGCATAAGGGAAACACACCTACCTGCAGGACTTTTACTACTATGCTGAGCAGGGTCTTGCGAAAGTCAGAGTCCTTTTTTTTCTGCCCCCTTCCAGCTGCAAGTCTTTCAAACCACTTCCTATCAGTATGAATGAAATAAGTCAGGTCTGCAACTTCTTGTGTTTTCTTTCCTAAGCTCTTCTTTAAACTGATAAAATCTGTGTCAGACAGTGTCCTTCCCTGTTTCAGTAGTGATGGCAGGCCAAGTAGACCCCAGTTAAATGCTGGCCTCTGTGAGGTGGCTTTACTTGAAGTCACAAAGTTAATACTTACCCAGGAATGGTTGGGATTTTTGTGGTGTACCCTAAAGTGAAATCTAAACTGGATTTCCTGGGTTTGTAATGCTTCGTTTTGGATCAACAACTGCCCACCAGTGTTTATAGCTCTAAACTGCTGATGTTTGTTCTCAAACCTAGTCCCAGTTTAATGGCCTATTTTTGTCTTGGAATACAGGGGAGGATTAATAGGAATATGTAGCATACAGCAGATGTGAGGTTTTGCATCACTTGATGTCTGTAAATGGCATTGATTCAGCTCTTCTTCCAGGGACACATTTCTGATTGCACTGTCCCACAGCAACATTAGGAAATGTGGTAAATGCCATTCTTATGAAGTGACAGTGTATAAAATCAGAATAATAATAATAAACAAAATGAAGGAGGTTGTAGGCGTCCTTTGCATTTCCCAGTAGCTAAAGATACTGATTCATTATTTGTTGCTATGGTAGATCTTTCTCAGTAGCAAGAAACCCAGCAGAGGGAGAAGGCTCAGCTTTGCTAAGGGGCCTCCTAAAGTGCCTCCAAGAAACTGAAGGCAGAGGCTTGTGGAAGGGAAGGAAGGATGAGGACAGGGATGAATAGGGCAAGCTGGAGCACCCGATTGAATTGTGGCTGGCCCTGACCAGCTGCAAATCGAGGAGGGAACTGCACTGGTCAGGTGAGAGATCAGTGTCCTCCCTCCAAAACTGGAGCCACGTTTGTCTGTGTGTCCCTGGCACACCAAGGTCAGCCGTGGGAATTCTCCACCACCTTGTGCTCCCACTTATTAGAACATTTTTACTTCTTTGTGAGACTTCCACCACTAAATGCAGCAGATGGAAAGAGCACGCAAACAGCTTTGCTCTGTGGGGAAATAGCTGTGAAGGGAGCTGGGGCATGATTTCTGCCTCTGCCTATCTGCAGCACTTCACTTTCACAGCAAAAATAACTATTTCACTTCTCAGAGGCTTCTACATCTACATCTACAGTGCTACTAATTTGTCTTTACATCATGTTGCTGTCCTTCTGCAGAGAGAACAAAGGACAATTTTCACCTGTTGTAGCAGCAGAATGCTAAAAGCTAAATGCTAAAACATTTTGAGAGAAGTGGAGCATAAGAAAATCTCCTTAAACCCCTTTTTATTTCTGTTGATAATTACTTTTCTGAAGCTTTTTCTCATTACCACTGATCACAGTTGTGATATTGGTCAGGGTAAACCCTTTTCTCCATTAATTTTGTGTGAATGTCTTTCATAAAATATATAAAGTGATTTTTTTTCATTTTTTATTCCCAAAATAGTGGTAACTCTGTCGTATTTTCCATATGCCTGGTACCTGTGTTGATTCTTTCCATTTGGGAAATGAATGCTTTGGTTGGGATATCATGTTTGTTTGTAAATATCATTGGCAATGTTTTCTTTTAAACCTTCTACTCTCTCCCAAGGCAAACACATTCTTCCTGAGCCTGACACATAAGATAATAATTATTATTATATTAACTATTATAATAGTTAATATAATAGCTATATATATATATAATTATTATATTCTATATATTTATATATAGAATATAGCTACTATATTCTAGTTGCACTAGAAGACAATAAATTTAGAAAGCAAGGGACAGATGTGCAGAGTTACTCTACGTCTGAGCCTCACAGCTTTCCCAGGTGAAGGAGGCTGCAGGGAATAGAGCATTTGCTGCTGAAGCACATGCCTAGTCTCTCAGTGAAACCTGTAAAGGAGTGAGCAGGAAAACTGCTTATGCGAACAGGATACAGGCTTGAATGCCTGCAACACTTGGCAGGAAATCTGGCAGCCTCAGGGTGCATTTTTGAAAGGCCTCTTAATTGAAATGCCTTGTTTGGCCCAAAGGGTGAAGTTCCCCACCAAAGCAGCTTCATCAGCTCCCATGACCTGCTGTGTTTTCAGTGCAAGGTTTCAGTTCAAACCTTTTGCCTTTCACTATCCCAGTGCAAAACCAAGTGCAAGTAGAAAACATGCGCTATAGCAGCTCTCTACCCCCACTGCATATTTTTAGAATAAACTAATGATTTAAAGCTAAGAACTGTATGTACTAGGAATGAATGCTCAGTTCTAGGGGGCAAATTGTTTCCAACCAAGTCCTTGGGTTGGCTTTCTTTTTCTTCATAATAATTTCAGGTTTTCAGATTTTTTCCCCCTTTTATTTCTTAGCACTTGACATCTTCTAACATTCTTTTGGTGATACTGTGTGTCATGGTTTAGATATAAATGCCTGCCAATGAGCAAGCTCCTACAGTTACCCACCTGAGCAAAGAAGGGATGAGACAGCAGCATGTTTGACCTGGACAGTGACTCTTCAGAGGCCCAGAAACAGTGAGATACAGCAGGGAACTTTTGAGTAGAAAGTGTTGCCTTTACAAAATTCTAATTTCTCCCAGGAATGTAAAATGAAAGTGCTTAGTGTGCCCTGATCATTGGTACTCTCTTAGAGCGGGCAGAGGCACTGTGGGCCACATGGAGAGGAAGTGACCTCAGACCGTGCTTGGCAGTACTCTGTCCATGGACAAGCACTTACTTTTCCACACCTTCCAGTCTGTTGGTTTCTAGAAAAATCAGTGGCCAGAATCACTGGAGAAACACAGAGGAGATTCTCAGGAGAAGGAGAAATGCCTCAAGCATTTTAAATTTGTCCTTTGTACAGTGTTAACAATGCTTGATCTCATCAACATCCCAGCCTTTTCTAAGCAATATGTTATTGCTAAGGAAGGTAGCCTAGAAGCCAAAAAATTCCTAAATTTAATGTTCACCTCCTTGCTGTCTACCAGCACTCTAAATTAAATTACAGTGCAAGTTACTTTATAATCTGTGGGACCAAGGATAGCAGAGTAACTAAACAAAGAACAGGCGTACTTGGAAAAAAGCTGAGCAACAGAGGAAGCATAAAACTACAGGTGAGCTTCTAGACTCAGTTATTGTAGTGTAAGCCCAAAGTCACGTCAGTGAAACTAATGGAGCTGCCTCAGGCTACAGGAGAGCAATTGAGATCAGTTTTCTCATATACTTTAGCATTTTCTGCCTCCCGAGGTACTGACGCAATCCCTGTTCCCTCTGTTCAGGCATTGTCAGTTAAACTGGAAGCCCTTTCGGCATGGTCTACTGCTTTGAGATGTAAAATAACTCTTTTGCCTCAGCACTATTTTCTTCTATGATTTGTTAACTGTTTTTTCCAAAAGGCGCCTGAAGTTGAAACGGTAAAATCTTTTGTGTCTTCTGAAGTACAGTTAATTAAGAGGTAAGTTATGAGCAAGGACCTGATGAGGATTCCTTGTCCACTGGCAGATATATTCAGTCAGATATTCTGAAGTTACAGAGGGAATCAATGGAAATGGCCATTTCTACAGAGAGGGAATTCTTGCTGGAATATGCTGGTGAGTTTTATTTTCAGGCACCTTTTCATAACCAGGACATAAAGTAAATACACAGTCCATGTCTTCTCAGAAGCACAATTTGTCACCTGAACACCAAAAGGACTCTGTCAACAGCAGCACGTAATTAGGTCTTTGTTGGGTCAGTGTTCCCAACTGGAACGGTCTTTCTTTGGTACAATCATACATAGATTTACTTCAAAGATATTCACTTTGACAAATTGGAGCCCCACATGTAAATCTCCAGCTCAGGGGAGAAATCAATACACAGTTTGTGCATTATCCTTGTCAAAAGTGTGTGGAAAAGAGACAGTTCAAAGGCTGGGATTAGTGTCCCTGTCTCAAAGATCCTCCCTGCAAGGATCCAGCTCAGCACGAATATGAAAATTCTTTGGCTTTGGTTGCCAAATCAGCTTCATCCCTCTGGTTGGTGGCAGCTGATTGCTGGGACAGTGTTGCAGGCAGCAGTGGGGGTGGCCCAGAGCAATGGGCTGCCTCTCTGCAGGCTGGATGCTCATTGTCTTTGGGTTTATCTGCGCCTGTGAGAACTGATAAGGAGTAACTGACTGGCATGTTAGCCTCTCGCTGCTTGATTATTTTTATTGCCTTGTTTGCTTGGGGAATGGTAGTACTCAGCTTGCTCTGAGGTCCAAAAGGTTGCTTTTCCCCAGGGTTCTGTGTGTTTCTGGCTACTGCTTTAAGGATAAGGGCTGCTCTTATCTTATCCCCCCATAAGGTGGGGGTGGTCCCTTCAGGTTCATGTGTTTGCCACTACATTGGACATGGAGATTTTATTTCATGCTCTTGTTTGGTTTGGCTCTGTTCATGAAACTATTTTTGTAACCAAGCAGGAAGGAACAGATGTGAAAAGCCTGCAAGTAGGAGAGGAGCTGGTAAGGAAGCCTGAAACTGAGGGAGTCAATTAATGTGTGCTGTGTGGGGACTTGAGCCAGTGGCAGCAGTAGTTAGATGTGTGATGAGAGAGTCACAACAGCTGTCACTAAAACAAATGCTGCACCTTGCAGAGCAAGTCAAGCAGTGGAGGAATGACATGGAGATCTTGCTATACTTATGTGAACGTAAAGCTGCCTTTGCATTTAGATTTGCAATCATTATTTTCTTTTTAAAATAGCATGTGCAAGTCTAAACCCAACAGGAGAGTGTATGTGAGGACAAGCTTATATGACCAGGACAGGGGAGGCAAAAGAATTTAGTCTGAAGCTTTTTACCATGAACTTCAAGTCTTTGTTTTTTAGCAGACCAAGTCTGAAGTGACTAAAATTTTGAGGAAGGTTTGCAGTTACAGTGTACACAGGGAAGCTGAAATATACTACCACATATAACTGAACATTATTTTCTTTTCAAAGTAAAGAAGAATCACATCCAAAGAAATATGCATCACTATTTATATGAATAATTAAATTTCTTTTTACCCTTAAATAATAACAGGAAACATTACGGAAAGAAATAGAAAAAGTTAGGAACAGTCTCCTGGAAATGGATTTAGTTCTGGTTTCTAGGAAATATTTTCAGCTGTGAATATTTAAAGCAAAATGCTTAGGCAAGAAGTTCAGAACCCTGTACTTTCCACAAAAGCCTTTCCACACATCATCCCAAGTAATGAGCATGCAGTATGCAAATCAAGGTTTTTGCATGACTCTTTTTTCACTGTTTTGCATTGGGTCTTCCAGGGACTCCTTTAAAACAAAATAGTAACACACCCCATCAAGACAGCAGTTCAGGTTTGCCCAGCAGAGAGTGACCTGAACAGTGTCTCGTAGCACTTGTTGGAAACTGATGTGGACAATGTTGTTCTTCAGCAAAAAGTACATGAAGTATGCCACGTGGTAAGGTGTGAAACACACCAAAAAGGCGACCAGGTTTGTCAACACGATCCTCTCTGCCCTGGTGCTGTGTGTCTGGGGGTCATCTGGGTTTCTGTGCCGTCTCAGGCACCGGACAGTTTGGGTGGTGCAGAAAGTCATGGCTGCCATGCTGCCGAAGAAGATGATCTGCAAGGTGCTGAACAGGCCTGCATTCTCCCACGTGCTCTTGGAGAAATTATGGAAGCAGGATGAGATGTTGTGGCCCTTGCCATGCAGTTGCAAAGTAGAGACTGTCCCCACAGAGGTGCCCAGGCAGATGAGAACACAGACCACGGCAGCTTTCTTGATGGACCTGAGGGTGAGTGCCACGAAAGGGTAGCGGATGGTGATGTACCGGTCCACGCAGATGCACAGGGAGATGAGGATGCTGCCATACATGTTCACAAAGTAAAGACTCTCCAAGGTGGAGCAAAACACAGATCCCAAGTTCCAGTTGTCCTGAAGGTGGTAGGAAATTATTTTAAACGGAAGAGTAAACAACAGCAAAGTATCCAGGAATATGAGGGCTATCATGTAGACTGTAGATTCTGACAGCTTTTTAACCTTAAAAAACAGGAATGACAGAGCCATTATGTTGAAGAGCAATCCCAGGATAAAAGTGGGGGTGTACATGATGAGCTGGAACAGTTCTACAGTAGCACTGATATTGCCTTTGCCATGGGTGTCATTCATATCTCCAGGTATGCTGGAAGAGAAGAAAATCACCACAAGGAAAGATGAAGATCATATAGAAGACATAGAACAAAGGCTAATAAGGTCTCTATGTGCCCACAGTCTTGGAAATACTTTTTTCCCCTCTTGGCCTGCTGTGTGCTGAATTGCAGCTCCCGATAACATGGAGCTGCTCAGTGACAATGATTGTACCTCGGAGGGGGATGGGGGAGGGGGGGGGAGGAGAAGAGAGATAGGGCTTTCTGGTGTCCCAGCCTCACTTCCATCATTACCTGTAACCTCAGACTGTGCTGTCCTGTAATTCAGGCTGGGCAGAGTATATGACTGCACCATCCCCTTGGAGAGATTCAATCTCTTTGCAGAACCAAGGTAGCAGACCCTGATTTTGGGGTTTCTTGGATAGCGAGGGTAGAGACAATTATTAGAGAGGATCCGGTTTCCTGCATCAGGCTATCATAAGAGATCTCAGGAAGCCAAGAACATAAGTGTCCCACAGATTTATTTATGTGAAGATCCCATACAGTCACTGTCACCCTGTACTCTCTCTCACCACCCCTGGGCAAAGAGGGACTGTGAGTCCCTCTTTATTTGTAAATATCTGCTGGCCCTTCTAAAATCTGTCTAAAAGCTGCAGGCAGGAAGCTTTCAATGGGCTATTTCTAGCAGAGGCTCAGTCTTTAGCAGAAAGATGAGGTTTTGTCTAAATCAGCAAAACTTACCACAGCAGCAACAGGAGTTACAGGAAACATGCAGCTGGACTCTCCTCTGCAAAGAGACGACTAAAAGTGTTGAGGCAGGCACTTTCTGAGCTGGGATCACAAAGTAATTCTCTTCTTTAGAGAAAGGGTTCTGGCTTGATCCTGCCCTGAGACTCTCCTGATAAGGACTAGGAAGGTGCTCATTGGTTTCTGCAGTGCTGTAGTCACCTAAAAATGCAAATACCCAGGAATACATGATCCTTTCCTCCAGCCAGCAAAGGGAACCTGTAAATACAGTCTGTCTCTGAGATCTTTCTATCAGCACCCAGAAATTACTTTCTCCTGCTGATCTCTAGTTTTTACATCAAACCAGTGTCTTTCTTACATGAATTGCTTATTTTGATACTGTTCTGTTTTAGATTTGTCAATTGTTTGTCAACTTTGAACAGTCGAAGTTTTTGTCCTGCAGATCAAGTCACCCCCCTGAGTATTTCACAGGTAAACTCTCCCTTGCTGTGGTTGGAGAGATTAGGATCTCTTTGAGTGAGATTAAGATCACCTAAAAGGAAATTTAGTTATTTGCTCCATAAGGACACACTAGCCGGTAAATGAGATTCTGTAAGTCACTGGCTTAGAAGTAAGAAAAACAGCGTGAAGCACTCTGAGCCTGGTACTGGGAGTGAGCCCATTACTGACAGCTAACAGAAGGAAATGTTCATTAAGGAATTTCTGAAAAGTAATAAATGCTGACATAGTTTTTTACTTCAATGCCTCTGTAAGAGATTTCATTACTACTTCCCTTTTTCTTCAGTCTTATTTTTAATTTGTTTGATAGGAAATTCTGGGTCTAGAGAAATAAAATTTTGGCTTCTCACCAAAATGTTTAACTAAGAAAATTCTTGTTACAAGTAAAAGATATTTCAGACTAGGTTCTGTTCTGCAAATTTATTAAAAAATTAATGAAAAAAATATAACACATAAATTTAAAGGGAACTTTTGTTCAGTCATTTAAAAGTTAGCTATGCTGTAAGCAATGCTAGTTATGTAAAATAGAATTAGTTTTTGGACCTCGTGATGAGAGGAGACCTTTTAAGACGAGGTTTTGCTGTAGTGAAATATCTCTTGTCATCCTACCTTTGGGCTGTCTTGTGCTCTGGTTGCTGACTTTTCCTCCTTCTCAGCTTGTAGAATTCTGCAGCCTTGTGTTTTCTTTCAGGGCAGTAGAGTGAGCTGCACGCAAAGTGGGTCAGAACATGTTTCGTCAGATTTCCATGACAACATCGGCCTCCCCACTCCATGCTGCGTGCAGGCACTAGGTACATAGGATGTCATACAGCCCATATAAGGATGTAAATATGTGGCTCTGTGGGACTCACATCTCTGTGAGCCACCCTTTAAAATGAGGTTCCTGTAACACAGAAAGAAATTCTGGCTCTACAGACCTTTCTTATTTTCTTTTTTGNTTTTTGTTTTGTTTTGTTTAGTTTTGTTTGTTTGTTTGTTGGTTGGTTTGGTTTTTAAAATTTTTTTTTATCCAATACAGGATTTTTTATTGATTGTACATAGCATCCACGAGTAGAGTGTTAGTTGTCAAAATGTACTTTGAGCTAAATCCTGTCATTGTCTTCCTTACTTTTAATGATATCAGAAAGGAAAAAGAGATTGCTGATTTTCAGTGGTGATCCTTCAACTTGGTGTTTCACAACAGTCAAAGGTTACTCTTACTGTTTATATTCCTAAGGAGCAGAGAATATACCCATGGAGAGTGTCAGGCGGTGATTTTGTTCAGGTAGGAAGGGGGAAAATGTGGGGCTTTTTGGTGGCTGTATGCATGTTTGCAGTGCTCTTTACGAAAAGGGAAAGAAAGGCCACGGATGTAGTTTTGCATGGCTTTCTGCACACTCCTGAAATTTTAAATCCTGAGGATTATATTGGCTAAACTAAAACTGTACATCTGTAAAGAAAAGAGATGGGGGACAGGAGATGAGAGATAAAGAATCCCTTGGGGTTTCCCCATGGTATTTGAGTTAAAATTACACTATTTAAGGAAAAAAGGAAACACCACCAAAGGAAAAAAAATCCAAGTTTGATGGAATAATACCTTATCTCACTCCTCAGTTAGGCTTCACTTCTGTGTATCCTGTGGTGGCGTTGTGACCATGGCTGTACTCTGGATATGAACAAAACCCCCCACAGAGCACAGGCAGGCACCACCTCCATGAGATGTTTGAGGCTGGGTGGTGGGAAGAAGGGCTGCTGTCAGCACAGAGGAGCCAGAGCACTCTCTGTGCTCCTACCCCGCTCTGGGGTTTGTAGATGCCAGTCCTGAAGCTACCGCCAATGCTCAGAGAGGGTGCTCTCTCTTCCCACTCAAGGTTTTCCCCTCACAGGCTTGGTGCTTTTTCTTCTGTCTCATTTTCTCTTTGACCCTCATGTTCTGAGCCATGTGAGCACTGCCCACCTTGCAGTGGTGGTGCAGGTGTCCCTGGGCAAGGTGTCCCTTAGATGTCCCCTTGCTGCACAGAGCCCCATGAGAGCCCATGTCTGGAGAGAGACGCTTTGGGAAAGGCAGGATGAGGAAGCAGCAACAGCAGGGTTACTTTAGCCACCACCAGTGAGGGTTCTGCTTTTTTTCTAACAGTATCCCTGTGAGTTTTTCAGGGAAGAAATGGCCGGGAAGGCATGCACAGGGGTACAGATGCACTTGGGGCAAGGTGCAAATGTTCCCCTCCCTTCAAAAATGGAATGGATCAAAAAGTGTGATGCTGAGGGCTGATGGAGGGGGTAAAATGAATCCGAGGGAGCAGCACAACAGAAAGATTGGGACAGCCCATGAAGGACTCTCACACTCTTCACTAATAGCTCACTTGGTATGCAGGGGGGGAGAAAGCAGTGGGCAGCAAGGAACCTTTCTGTTCTCAACACAGTCTCTACTCTGTGCTAATGGGATGTGTCTTCCAAAAGTCCACAGGTCCAAGTGTGGGTCCCTTTTTTTGGAGAATTAGGAGAAGAGGGCTACCTCTGCACATTTCCCTCTGTCCTTGACACATCTGTGTGCGTCACCAATGCCACCAGCATGCGAAGCACCTCCTGTTTCACTTGATTTCAGATGCTGAATGCATTTTGTTATGTCTTTTTCCTGATGAAGGACCTGCTTCACATGCATTTTTTGTTGGTATGGAGGCCTTTGCTACATCACTGTGGCCGCACACATCTCACCTTCAGGCCACACACATCTCACCTTCAGGCCACACATCCTTCAGTGGCAACCAATGAAATTCTGATGATTCCCTTAAGGCCAACCTTCTCCTTCCAGGGTTGGTCTGCGCCACCCAAGGTCCTGACTTTCCTGATGGCAGTCCTGGCTCTTGGGAAGATGATCATGGGGCTTACATCATGGGCCTGATGCTACTTAGTTTCTGACATACCAGTAACCACACAGGGTTGTGCAGTGTAGACAGGGTGAGGTTTTTCTTGATTTAAATCATAGCCTAACTAGTGAGAAAAGTATTTGCCCTGCTTGAGAAGACAGAGCATCCACTGCTGTGATCCCAGAGCTGCCTGCAGCCTCTGGGTGAGCCAGAAGTGGGGTGAAATGTCCCATCACCTTCATCTGGTAGCTCTGCAGAACTATTTGTAACTGAGTTGCTCCATCTCGTGGCTATGGGAGAAATGAGGAGCTGGGCTCCAGCCCTGCGATGTGCCTGTCTGTAGTGTGTCACCAGGCGAACAGCTTATCCCAACCTGTCCCCATTAGCCGGGTGCTCAGCTTCTTGTCCTCACCCGGCATCCTCACCCTGGCACAAGCGAGGCAGAGCCAAAAGCTCTGATGGTTGTGGGCAGAGAGGACCGAGCACAGGAACAGCTGAAATGAGGTTTTTCTGTGGAGGAAGTGGCCACAAGGCCTGGCTGTGTGGCTGTGGGGTCAAGGGGCCAGGCCCTTGAAGATGCTGTGTTGATCAGCAGTCTGGCCGCAGGCACTGGTGTCCGTCGCTGATGTTCAATGTCCTCTGGAAAGAGTGAGGGAGGCACCAGCCAACCTTGGCTATGCAAAATTGCCCCAGGGAAAAAGGGTCCTTTCAGTGCTGGAGGAACTAAATCTTCTCTTGGGGGAGCAGGTGAGCTGCTCTGGCTCTTTGTGTCTTGACATGTTTAGAGTTGAACTGTTCTAGTATTTTTTGAGAGACATGTGTCAGTTTCTATAGAGAAATCAGCTGGGGATGCTCCTGGGACTTCTGAGTCCAGATCAGCAGGGTAGATACTTTCCGTCTCTGTGCCCTGAGAGTGGTGAAATTTAAAACTGGTGGAGATCTGTGTCTGCTGTTGCAGATTTTGCATTTTGAGTTGTTCTCTGGCTCCTCAGAGTGGGTGTTTGAGAGAGGCTCATGCACTTCAGCTGAGAGCCCTGCATAACACATCACAGCCTAGGTGTCTCTCTTGCTTATTGGCTGCGTCATTTTGACACTTCTAAGGTATTTTTTTTCCTATTTAAACCATTAGCTACACTGGTCTTCAAATCATTATTACCTTTGAAATACTTGAGACAGCATTTTCACAACTCTAGTATTTCCTGACTGATCAAACAAACTGCTAAAACATATGACTGACCTGGTAAGATCAGACAGGCACTTTGGCTGGAATTCTGCAAGGTGGGGAAAAAATTCAGTTACTGAAAGTAGTCAAGATCTTATTTTACTTTTTACAGTGGTGAATTGCACATACAGTTCTAGGAAAATAACTGCTTGACTGGACCTCCTTTCCAAAAGACACTTGCACTCCATTTAGAGCCCACTGGGCTGCTTGGATGGCTGAGGCTCTGCATGCACCCTATGGTGACCACAAGAGCCTGGATCAGACCCCACATCTCATGGCTCCATTTCTGTTTAATGGGAAAAGTCAGTTTTCCTCTGCTTGTTTCTGGGTGTGTAATGGCACAGCATGTCTGTGAGAAACTGCCAGAGGTATTTACAGCAGGAACAGAAGGTCAGTGAATGGCATTTCATTACAAGAAAATAATAAACAGAAAAAGAACCCAAGACTCATTTTAGGCAAGAGAAAAAGAGTGGCTCAAGTGGCTCAAGCCAGCAGTGGATGTTTATGGGAAGAGTTAAAAACTATGTAAAGAGAAAAAACTCAGGTTGGCAGCTGAATCATGATTTCCAGTATTCCTACAGTAGCAGAAATTGAAAGACAGCAAACCTTCAAGTTTAGATAATTAGCATTAGGAGATTAATTAATTAGAAATGCAGCGACAGCAGTGAGAAGCTGACAAATCTATACTTTCCTGAATTTCTATTGATAAGATATTCCTCAAAGGACAGAATTGTATGTTTGCATAAGACCTGCTTTGGGGAGGGGAAAGGGAAACTTAAAATTAATTTTGCTTTCTCTGTGTTCTGCTCTATTACTTCATTATGTAAACTGTGTGTACCATTGTCATGCCAAACATCTACTCACGGTCTATTTTAATGTCATCAGGCCAGCAGTAATGGAAGTATTTATGATATCATAACATAGTAGTAAAATTTATCATATAATGCCACAGGTAGAGGACACAGAGTATTTGGCTGCTAAGGAAAATCTCTTTCCTCCTCTTGTGGGAATAGTTGGACACATCAGTTTGGTGCTTTGCTAACATATAACAACATACAACCTGTTTATCAAATAGTATCCCTGCTGAACACTGTGCTGATGAGGTGTGGTGTTTGTGCCTGGAAAAATCACTTTTAGGGTGATTTAGGTTTCTGCACAGGACATTTCAATGCACCATGAGAGGGTTTGCCTGCTGGGCACAGCCAAGGTTGGGTTTTTGTCCTCTTCTCAATGTTCTGGTCTTGTCCTGCTGGCATAGGAAGAGTCTGGGCTTTTTTTTTTTTTTTTTTTTTTTTTTTTTTTTTTTTTTTTTTTTTTTTTTTTTTCTTTTCCCATTTTGTGTGTGGGAAATCAAAGCAGAGACATTAAGAAGGATTTTTCAAATATTATGCATGACACCTGCAATAGAATGCAGTTTTCCAGATCCAGATATTCAAGACCAACACACAATTTTTCACCTGTTCCTTCCTGGAGCCCAGCTCTTCTGCAGCCCAGGAGGGCATCAATTATGGATGGATGTTCACACCCTTCTAGAAGTCCCACATTCTTCCAAAAAAACATGTCTGCCTGCTCTTTCCTATTCAGAATTAAATACTCTCCGTGGTAAGTGTTGAAACTGTGATGATATTATGTAGCAACAAGCAAAAGAAGTATTAAATGACATTGTTTTATTTCCTTTGATGTTTTTTATGTATGTGGTCACCTAATTAATTTGAATTTTTCAGCCTTTCTGATTAATTTCAATCACATTTCAGTTGGGGTGAGGCTATATGAAGTACGGTAGGGAGAGCTTTGTGACTCGGTATCCACAGGATGCTATCTGTGCATGTAAAGTTAGAGATGTGGTTGCCAGAGAAAGGGGCTGAGTGGCTCTACAAAAAACAAAACAAAACAAAACAAACAAAAACAACAACAACAACAGCAAAACCCAAAAAAACCAAAACCAAACAAAAAAAAACCAAAAAAAACCCTGGGTTTCAACCAGAGGAAGGGAGAGCTGCTGCTCCTGCCCTCTCCCTTGTGCCATCTCATCACTCCTCTTCCCACTGGTTTGCTTTCCTCAGAGGGCTGCTCTGCACAGACTGAGCCTACACTGTTCTCAGCCTTTTTAAAATGCCTTTTCAGTGAAAGGTTTAAAGGGTTTCTAGTGGAGAACATCCACTGTGAATTTAAAAAGTCTCTGTCTTCCTTCCTGAAAAAGGAGCTTGATAGCAGCTTGTTTGGTACTGTGACACACCTTCTCACACTTATTAATTTTCAGTGAAATCAAATTCATATGAATAAATACATTACACTGATGAAGATGTAACAAGCATTTATCAGGCCACATCCTTTTCCTGTTATTTTCCTGGTAAACGTTTCTGAAGTCAAGTATTTAAATATTTTAGCATAAAAACTTCTCCGGTCTTGAGCCTTTTTTTATAAATAAACACAACCACTGAAGCAATACTAAACAGAGCTATGAGTCTGGTGCTGATTTAGCAGTCTGGCTTGTGATCTGAATTAAGTGGGGAGAGGGAGGAAGTGTTAGGATATATTTTTCTTTAACTACAAGATCTTTATTTTTTTAATATTATGACCATAATCAGTTTTTCTTTTTTGCAGAGATGATGCTTGGTTCATGTTTTTCAGTTTTGAGACCTGGTTCTTTAGAGTAAATTGTTCCAGCATCCAGAATACTGTTTTTTCCATTCCTTCTGACCTCATAAACTTGTGAAAAGTCAGATAAAATTTGAGATGAAGATGAGTCCAGCTTCTAGAACTGCAGTTTAATGACATCTACATAGCCTGCCACATTTCAGCCAACTCTCTGCCTGAAACTATAATTGGTGGTTTTAAAATTGTTCTTCTTGAGTAGTTAAAAAGAGTAATCGTTTTTGTACTTGTATTCTGCTTCTTGTAACCTGACCTGGTTTATCAAACTAAGAAACACTGACCATTTCTGTGTAGGAAAGCTTTTATGACTCTGGATTGAGAAGAAGATACATGTTTGGAGGGAAACCCACGCATGTTAATTTAATTGGAATTCTCCCCCAGACAAATGGATGCGTTGTATAATTACGGCTTATTACTCTTTTGCCCAATAGCACCTGCCCGATGTCCAAGAGACTCCTGGTAGGGGCAGCTGCTACTCAGCAGAACAGAGATTTTCAGCCAGGTCTTAACAGCATGTAAGCAACAAGGTAGGAAGTGGGAGAAAAGGTTTGTGACACTGTTATATTTGTTCACTTGATGCAGGTTACACCAAGACAATTTTTATTGTACATTGTGGACCCACAAAGTGAGTGCGAGTGCTGGGTTCTTGTTTGCATCCAGCTGAGTTTTCAGAGCCAGCTCAAGCAGTGCTGGGGTGCTCAGCCACTGAGGAAGCCCAGCTTGCCTTCGGCCTCATTCCAGCTGCCCAGCAGAAAAGGGGCTCTGGCTCTGTGGGAGCCTCATGGCCACCCTGTGTCTTCCTCCTGGGGAGATCTGCTCAGAGACAGGTGATCTCCACTTTGGAAATCTCTCTGCCTGTGGTTAAGGGCTGTGTTTTAAGGTCCTTGGTATTTAAAGGTGTTTCGTTTGATGGGGGTCTGTCTGCTCTAAGGCTCAGGAGACACACTGCTGCTGAAGGCAAACCAAAGGGTCTGGGTGCTGTGCAGTGAAGCTCTCAGCCAAGAGGAAACCCAGGCAGGGCTTTCATGCTCGTGTTCTCTTCATGTTGCATGTCAGTCATTTCACTACCCCCAGCTCTTCACCTTTAACTTAGCACCGTGTGCCCCAGCTCCAGATGTACATGAGATCTTTGGGTCTCAGCTCTCTGACATGAGAAGAAAGGTGACTCAATCCCACAGCTTTCAGCATACAGGAAAAAGCAGTTTTTTCTTACAGCTGAGGGAAATCTGGGGCAGATTCTCAGAAGAGTCCTAGCTGTGGCTTGCTGGCAAGAATCAAACCTGGGAAAGGAGGTCTGGGGACAGGTGACTGCCAGGAAGGGTGATAACACAAAGTGGATGCTGCAGGGCAGGAGGGGGGCTGCTCGGGGTGAACCCTGTAGATGCCTCAGGGATGCCTCTCCTTTCCCTGCCTGGGGATAACTTCCTACTTTAGGTGGAGCTAGGAGGACAAGAAAAGTGGAAAGTTTTCTAAGGAGTCTTATTCAGTTTAAGATAGTGAGCCACAAGCCAGTTTTGAGAACTGAAAAGTAACCTTGAGGAGCCAGAATTTAGGTGCAAAGTTCAGGAACGGAAGAGGGTGTGAATTTCAGCTGAGGCCGGGTCAGGGACAAAAACACTTTGCCCAGACTGTTAAAACTAAGAGTAATTGCTATTATTTTAGAACTTGGAGAAGGATTGTGATGTAATTGGTACTTTAGATAGTACAGCCACTTGGAAAACTAAATATTTTTTTGAAGAGCAGAACTAGCCCAAAATTTGGACATGCTGAGAGACTGAAGGTGCTCTGGATCACTACCAGTGTATATTGGTCCTCACAATGTGGAGATGTGGAACAGAGAGGTGGTTTATTCATATTGCTTTCCAATATGTGTATTTTTTTGACATTCTGACCTTTGGAAAGGGATTAGTTTGAAGCTGTGTGCCAGTTCTTGTCAATGCAGTGTGCTTGTGATTGTATTAGAGAAATATGCAACCACATGACAGTGTGGAGTTAAAAGCTTAAAAATTTGAGTAAATGTCAGCCCCTAATGATTCATAGCAGCCTGCTGTTAGGTTTAAACTGGCAGACATGTTTAGAAAGACCACAGCTCAGCTGTGACTGTCACTGTTCATGGCCCAAGGAGCTCTGCAACATCTTCCTCATCTACAAACCTCTGGCTGCCTCCCTGCACACCTGCCCAGGCTCCCCATGCTGTTCCCCAGGCTCAGGCACAGGAGGATGCACCCTGTGGGAAGGGTATAGCCACTGAAGCTCCCAGGTGCAGCCCCACAGCTGCTGACAGCCTGCCCAAAAGGACCTGTCCATTTAATGGCAATACCTAAAATTTAGCTGTGACTTCACATTTGCATGGTTTAAAAAGCTGGGTGACACCTCTGATCTTGGTAGACTGTGTTTGTGGACCTTTGGGCTAAACTTTTGGTTTCTGATTCTAGTTACAATAAGAAAAAGCAAAAAGCCCAACCCACAGACACCCACACTTTTAAAAAATCAACTATTTTAGAAATAGTTTCCATCTTCAATAGCCTGAAATTATTTTAAAACTGAGGTGCCTCTTGGTAATGTATCTCTGACCTTCTGGCATTTACAGATCTTACTGAAGCTCATGGGTACCCTCTTCTCCTTCCAGTCAGAGGAATTGAGAAAATATCTAGCTGCTCCTTTTACAGTGACAATTGAAAAATCAAAGTCTCACAGACCAGACTAATGATGGTGAGACCCTGGTGTGGGTTAACCCTTGGTACATTGGTAGTTTGGTGATGGAATCAGCCATACGGAGCTGTAATTAATTTTTAAGGCTTTTGGTGTTGACACTGAAAAAGGTTCCATCAGTGGGTGAACAGGACATAAAGAGGATGAAAGATTTATCTAGAGATACTTCTGGATTTTTACAAGAGTCAAACTGTAGGAAGAATGCAGCAGAAGGTAAGAGACAGCAGCTTAAATGTGGATGACAGAAAAAACAAACCATGGCTTGTGTGGCCAGGGGTGTTTCAGGGGCAGAAGGCTGGAGGCAAGCTGGGAGACAGTGAATGTTCTTTCATGTATGTTCTTTGTTGAAAAATTCTATGTTCAGTCTTGTCAGCTTTCCACAGGGGAGAGCTCTCACCAGTTGATTTGCTGGAATGAGGCTGGAAGTGGTGGTTGTCCTAAAAATCACCATGAATACGTTTTAATATAATGGACCCTGGTACTTAGGGCAGCTAGGATACAGCAGAATATTTTTATTTAGTTTTGCTTCTCTTTTTTCCCTGTCTGCAGTATTGAGCCAACACAGAGGCAATTCCTGCTGAGTTGGACTGAAATGTGTGAGTGATGACACTTGAAGCATTAGGCTGAGCTCAGAATGAGTAATGGTATAAGAGAGATCAAGCATTTGCATTCCAGCATGAGCACGGAAAGGGAGCTTTCCCTTTGCTTGTTTCCATACTCAGCATCCTTGCTGGGGAGGCTCTGGCTGTGACATTGCCTTTGGTTCCTTCTTCTGTCTATGTGTTGGCAGAAAACAGCTGTGAAACTAGGATTTTAGTTGGCACAGAATTTGTTTGACAGAGATATATAAATGAGAGATGATCCAGCTGAATTCCCCAAGCTGAATTTCTAGCGCTGGAAGTCAAAAGAGAAGAATGAACAGAAGGTTTTCCCATGTAAATTCGGCAAATGTGGTTTGGAGTAATTTAGAGAAGTTTGTGACTCAAAACAAATCATGCTGTCTACTTTCAAGAGAAAGATTTAATTCTCAGGGTATCTTTGAGTTTTTACTACTAAAGCTTGAAGATAATTAAATTTTAAAGGTGAAACTTTTCCTAACAATTTTACCGTCTTTATTTCACTTAGGTCTTGTTGTTACATGGAAAAAGAAACAGCAAAAAACCCTAAAAAAATCACTCCATGGTTCAGATTTCAGTATTTTATGCTGCCAAGGGATCTATGGTTTCAAGGTAATTCTGTCACAGGGCCCGGCTGTGCAGTGTGATCTCAGTACATTAAAAGGAGAGAGCTGGAAACATGCAGAGATCTCTGATTTTACTGCAACTGCTACATGCTGGGCACACCTAAGACAATTCAGTGCAATGGAAAAAGAAGGAAAAAGGTTTGCAAGATTTCAGTGCAGTAATTTTGATGACTTTGCAGTGTTTCAGAAACTCTTTCAACTGCTGTAGGAATTGAGAGCAAGTCTTGCTTTCAATGGGTTGGAATTGCTTGCCTTTGGATAAGACTTGATGTAGTAGCAGAGGAAAGGCACTGTCTGTAAAAGGTTCAAAGTGGAGGTATTAGGATCTTTTACGAGAAATGGCATGTTTTCTTTTTTCTTAAATATTTTATGTTTCTATGAAGTACTGAGAAAAATTACCCTGCCAGCGTCAACTTGAGTGAAGGAGAAACAAACCATAGTAACAAAACATATAAACCAGAAAAACACCACAATCTTAAATTCTTTTCCCAGTAACACCAGGCAATCAGTAGATTAATACAGATACTAATGGTTGTTTGAACTCTCATTAACCTACAAGGGCAGTAATGTGTGGTCTCCTTTCCAGAGCTCAGCTAGCATCTGGCATAATTATTGGCTGCATCATTTTCAGTAATGAGTTGATTGGGGTGGCAGAGATGCTTAGTAAGCATCTGTATGGTTTCATCTGCAGGGTACAGATATCCAAGCCCACAGAGAGCTGATCTGAGAGCCCAGATGTCCAAGCACCCTGCCGTCCTTGGGGAGACCAGACTGCTTCTTGCTGAGGGAAAGCCAGAAGTAAAAATATTTGGTTTCTAGCTAGAGATGCCAGAAGACCTTCAGGGGCTGCTGAGGGACCCTCGTTTCTGTATTTGACACTGCAGGATGGGGCATTGCGTGAGGTGGGAGCAGTGGTTTTTCTCAAACAGTTTCCTCTTCACAGTGTGGCAAAATGCAGCTCTGAAATAGAACTGCTGAGAGCACGTCTGGGAAACTGGAGAGGGGCACTGAGCACTGGCACTGCTGTGCCAAAATGAAACTTGAGTTTCATTTCTGTACATTGCACAAAAGGTTTAAAAAATTACATTTTTAACGTATAACTCATAGGACCAGACAACCCGCAGCATTTCTCTGTTCTGTCTGTTAGCTTTCACAGGAATGCCTCATGGGTTCACATGAAGTCGCATTTTTGAAAAAGGAAAACAGTGAGTATGGATTGTGACCTCGATGTGATGATCAGGGGCATCCATGGTGTTTGCAGTTCCCAGAACTACAACTGGACTTCACCCATGCTCTGAACTGGGTAAATTCCATCTTGGTTGGAATGAAGATTAACTATGGAACGTCTCTCGCTCACAGATGTGATTTTCCAGGTGTCAGAAATATGAAAATGTACTGAGTAGACTACAGTCATAATGTGAACAAAAAAAGGGCATTTCCCCTTAATTCTTTTAACGTGGAAATCCAGCTGTCCTTGAAGCTGTTGTGCTTCAGTAAGTGGGGGAAAACCAAGTGATTTTTCAAATCTCCCACAGCGGTAATCGCTCACCAGCACCTGCCTGCCCTGGGCAACACCTCAGGGCATGAGCTGGGTGCCATGGAGCAGATTGCAAGAGGGCTGTGTGGATAGGATTTCTCAGAGGAAATCTTATTTCTCATGCCTCTGGGACATTCTGTGCCCCATAGGAAGCTGGCCACTGCATGTATATCCAAATCTGGGGCTTGAAAACCTGGCTAATGGAAGACTTGCAGAAGCACCGAGCTGGGGTGAGCAAAAGATAAAATAGGAGAATGTGTTTGTTTCAAAACACTTGCATCATGGGCAAACTTTGAGGTCTGTCATGAGGTCTGCAAGCATGTCCTGCCTCCCCTCAGTGCTGCCTTTCCTGCTTTAAATGAGTGAGCCCAGGCACCGTGTACAAAGACACTGGGCGTGGTGGGAAAAGGCTGCCAGATGCTTGGGTGAGGGGTTTTTGCAGTGCAGTGTGTCAGGTGGTGTAAATGAGACAATGTGGATGTCATCCTGGTGCCCCTTTGCAGTTGTACAGCAGGTCTGACTCAGTTACTGAGTTAATTCCTGGCATGATGAATTCTCACTTTGGAGCAACAAGCACTGGAAAAAGCAGTGCCATTCCTATGACCTCTTGGCGAGGCAAAAATGATAGTAATTTTTTTTAAAAATAATGAATTAAAAATCCACAGGTCCAGCATGAATTTGGTGCTGGTGAGCTCTCTGTCATGCCATATGCTGCAGTGAGTACTGCCAGCATTTATTTTATTTGTTTTTTAATATATATTTTTTAATGAAATAAATAAAAGCAAAACTTTTGAGAGGGCCGAAGGCAATAAATTGCGTCACTCCAGGGACGCAAAATAACCTTGCAGGCCCTGAAGTACACCAGCTGCTTGGCTACTGCTCACCTGGCTCACCCTTTCACTTCCCATCTCTGTGACAGTAGCTGGAGAACCTTCTGCGCAGCGGGAGATCGTTATCTCTCTCTTTCAGTCATTCTGACTTCCTCAGGTAAAAGGCACTATAGAAACATGGCTATTAGTCTTTTCAGGTGTGTTTCGGTGCTAACGCTTGCTTTAGTCTCTGTGTTGGCCTGATGTTACAGAGAAGATTGCTTTCGTGAACCTCATGCATCCATGCGGAAGGGGTGAGTTTGATTTCTCTGTAGTTTTCGAGTTACGCTGAGGTTACAGAACTGTGAAAGCTCGTTCCATAGTGCCATTTTGTGGCAATCAGTTCCTAGGGGTGATTTTCCATTGCAAATAGCTTTCTTGCTGACAGAAAATAATTTAATTATGTGTTCAGAGGCAGCTTGGGAACTTCGTCTAATGTTCTCAATAGTCTAATGTTATATAACTTCTGAAAAATAAGTGGGTTTTGGTTTTTGTTTCTTCTGTTTCCCACACACCTTTACAGGAGAAATAGTTTTAGCTGTTTACAAAAGCAGCTGAAGAACACCACAGTGTGAGATGCAGACTAAGGACAGAACTTCTAAGAGCGGGGGGCAGGCACACACACAGAGGAGCTTGGGGACACCTCTGGGGAGATCCCCAAAATCCTGCCTTGTGCAAGAAGAAGAGTCCAAGAGGGGTTTTCTGTGCCTCATGTGATTTTTATTCTGGGAGCAGA
This sequence comes from Regulus satrapa, assembly GCA_013396955.1. Lineage (NCBI taxonomy): Eukaryota > Metazoa > Chordata > Aves > Passeriformes > Regulidae > Regulus > Regulus satrapa. The sequence goes on along the minus strand of VWZN01004525.1, from coordinate 43,984 downwards.
TTTGTGTCCTAGGACTGCAGCAAGCTTGGACCGCCCAGGCAGTTGCTCTACCTGACAGCAGGCTCAGTCACCCTCTGTCCAACGGTTCTGCTGAGGCATCCTCTGCTCCTCTTCCTCTGTCTTCCTTTCCCTGCACACACAGCAGGTGCAGAGCAAGAGAAGTTGCTGCCCTTTTTGGTAACTGAGCCTTTGGCTCTTCTCCCCAGGTTTGGTATTTTGGCAGTGCCAGGAGAGCAGCCAGAACAGTGTGTGTGGAAATTGTGTTTCTCCCCATCTTTAGAAAGCACACACATTTGAAACCCAGCTAAGCCAGCTTTCCCATCTGTCCTGTTGTGTAAACAGCAGACAGGCAGGTTTCTTTCAGTTTGCCCAGGGCAAGCACATTTCTGCCCATCTTTATATGAAGACAGTTCCTTGGGAAACCTTTTGGTGTGTGGCAGCCAAAACCTTTCCATCCCCCTGAACTGTTCAGCTACTGCCATTTGCCACTGTGGTGCTGAGCAGGTCTCTGCAGGCTCCCAGGGCAGGTGACTGTCACCCCAGGAGCTGGGTGGGCTCTGCTTTCCCCTGCTGGACTTGCCAGTTTCTCAGAGCACACTGCCTGTGCACGGTTCCTCTCCTTGTGTTTGGGTGGAAGGATGGAGACCATGCCCAAAACTCGGAGAAAGCAATTAATCTAAAGTGGAAAATGTTCTGAATATGAGGGGGAAAACCTCAGCAAAAGCACTTTGGTGAGACAGACAGAAGTCTATACCCCTGAGTACGTACCGCTGAATATGCATGCTTTGAGTGGCCTCAGTTTGTCCCGTGTTTGCATGTGTTTGAGGCAGGCTAAGTTGTGGTGTTGCAGAATAACCTCTGACTGAAATACCACTGCGAGGTTTGGGGTAGTTTCAATCGGTTTCAATCTTCCAGCCCATTTCAGCTTCTTTTTGTGATCTAGAGGCTGCCTCAGGCAGTGAGATGGCTGTTCTTCTAACTTTGAAGTTTCCTGAAGACTTGAAATTACTTGATATGACAAACTACTAGAGTGACATTTATTAGGCTTACTTTGTGATTGTTCATCCTCGCATGGAAAACTGGTTTATATTTTTAACTAATGTATTTAATCATAGTGAAAAGCTGTTGGAGTGACTCTACAGAGTCCACACCCATCTGTGCTCACTGTGGCCCCTTGTGAGAAGACTAACAGGGCTTGGACCCGATTCAGGTGTCTTCGAGCTCATAAATCATACATAGTAAAAGCAGTACTATGAAGGCTAGAAAAAGTTAATATATTACAGCCCCTACTTGCTATTAAACCAGTTGAATTTCCTTTTTTGGATGTTATTGCTGCTGAAAATCTTTCAGAAGGGACTCCTTGGGCAATAGAAATTTTCTAAAAATCCAGCATTGTTTTTTATGGTACTTTTATAGCATTAGAATTAGTGCAGTGTCACTGAGTTCTGTGCTCAAGCAGAGAAATGAAGATTATATAGCCCAGGAGGCAAAGGAACAGGAAAAGAATTTGGGGAACAAATCCTGTGTGGTTTTGTCAGCTGGGAGTTTTTGTTTATTTTAGTTGGGGGTTGGGTTTTGTTCCCTTTTAACCAAACTACTTTTATGATCTTCTGTCTTTCAGTTTTGTGAGTCTATAAAATACAGCCTGAGGAATCACACTGATGGATGGTTGAAAAAATGCTAATTGTAGAATGTTGGAGTAATCTTCCATTGATAAAAACACCCTCAAGAAAAATCAGCTCTCTTCTGTGTTGTGAAGACCTGTGTGGTTCGGCCCAGTTGGAGAAGTTAATTCGGATAAAATCAAAATTTTGTTTTGTGAATATTCTCACCTGTTGCCTGAAATGGCCACACCTGGAAAAATGTTAAATACAGGTCTTCTGCAAAGTTAGTGGTTAATTGTGTAACTGTGGTTTTGTTAAATTCACAGGAGAGGGCAGAACTGAAAATGTAAATATTAAAGGCATTGTTTTTGGTGTTTCTGGTTAGCACTTGATTTTTAAAATTTTTTTTTTTCCATTATGACAGTGCTTCTTTGACTTTACAGTACAGCTGAGGCAGTGGGAGGAGACCTGAGTGTGTAAGGGGTTCACATTCAGGTTTCCATCACTTTTCTCTGTATTAAGAATAACATCAAGAGAGAAGAAACCCCTTCTGTTACACTGAACACGTGTATCTGCTCAGGAAGATTTTGGTTTTTAAAATATCAAATGCTTCTCAGTTTAATTCACTATCAAAATTCCTGTATATCTTCTCAAGCTGCAGATGGGTTTTTATTGCTTTGTTCTGGTATAAAAATAAAACCAACTGGAGATGCTCCAGAGTTAACAGTGGATTTCCCACAGGAGCCTGAGTGTAAAATCAAAATTTAGAAAGAACTGTATTCTTAGCTGCAGGTCAAAAGCAGGACTTAAGTGTATTATTTGAATGTAAGTTCACCTTGAAAAGCAGTGAATTGAAAGTGACACCTTTTTACTCAAAAGACCTCTGTGCTCTTTTGTGTTAAAAAATAGGACTAAGGTAACAGCCTGTAAAGTCAACGCAGCTGGGCTCTTTTCCTTTTTTCTCTTAATTTCATTTTCATTTCATTTCTCATATTTCCAGCATGCTTAGCAATGCTGCTCTCATTTATTTACACAACAGGTAAAATTTAGAGAAATGAAATCATATATAAAAACACTTTAGGCCAACAAAGAAGTGGCACTGGTGGCAATAAATGGGAAAAAAATAGTTTAACTTCCAAATTTTTTAGTCTGAGTTTGCAGCCAGGAACAGACTGAGCCTTGAGAGCAGAGGCTCACCACTGCCCATTATTGCAGCTTAATTAGCCCTGACTTTATTAATCCCAGCCTTGTGTGATGGGTCACAGTTGCTGCTGCCGAGTAATTTTTTGGCAGCTAGTGCAGGTAGAGGAGAATTACATCCTGCTGTCAAATTGGGAAATTAAAATGTATTTTCAAATCATACACTCCACATAAACAGTTTATTTAGTAAAACTTCTTATTTCTCACACACATATTTTGTATGCAAAGTAATGTGAAAGGTGCAAAGAAGACAGGTTGACCCATACTGAGAATCTGTAAGTTTCTGAGTGATAGGGGCAGAAACAAATAACATTTAGAAAATCTACTGTTTTGGAAAGCTCTTCCTCCTGCTTCTTTACATAAAGCAATGAAGATGACGGTGATAAAAATATTTTTTCACCTCAGCTGTGGTCATAGTTTTAGTACTAACAAGTTTTTAAATGTTCATTTATTAGGCCCACTATAAGATATGTGCAGCTGCCTACTTGCACGATCATTTCTATGCAAATTGATGGACAGCAAATTGTACTTTCAAAACTGGATCCCTTTCTTTTTAATTTGCCACAGAGAGAAGGTAATTTATTTTCACATTTTGTATAAAGGGAATACCTGCCTCAGGACCTTGACTACCAGCAGTCTTAGACTATTTTCACAGCTGTTTTAGAGAAGCAAAGAAAATTATTTCTTTTTGTGAAAGTGTTTCTGGCTACCAGCACCAACCATGCCCAGATAAAGCTTCAAGAAATGCTTGGCTTAAATTGCAACAAAGGAACCTTTAGATTAGAGTCAGAGCCAAACTTTTAAATGGCATTAGGGTGGTGACAACCCTCAAATGAACCCTGAAGGATTCAGGCAAGCCCAGAGATGTTTAGAGAAGTGCACAGTTCCGGCTAGAAGAACTTCCCTAAGGAATAGGCTGGATAGAGCTGGTTCAGTCTTCTAGCTGGGAGAAAGGAGGATATCAATCGCTCCCTAGTCCTCTGTGATGCAGGGCTTACTTTCTTCATTCCCTTGCTCCAAGAAAAAATGAGAAGACAGGTAGAAGAATTTCATACATGCGTTATACCTTTGATAGAAATCCACTGATAAAGAAACACAGTTCAACACATTCAGTCTTCCGCTAAGCCTCATATTTGAATGGTTTGTTTTGATTTACATGGACAAAACCTCTTTTAAAATTGCAGGAGACAGCCATGATGATTCCTCAGCACGGGTAATCAGGAAAATTTGTTGCTCAGGAATGGCTGGTACCTGAGGTAGTTCCTTGGGTTTCTATTCTGGGCAGAATGTCCTCCAGGAAAGAGCAAAATCTGCTGTCCCTCACAGCAGCCCTGAACAGGCTATGAGGCTGCCAGGAGAGAGGATTCACTGCTGTCCAAGGCTGGCCAACCTGCCCGAAGCAGAATGACCCTCTGCAGAGTCAGACTTCTGGCTGCATATTGCATTGTAACTGCCAAGATACCTTCTAGGTTAGAAAGGTTATGAATAGTTATTTCTGTATTTGCTCTTAGCAACACCTTTCTGATCACATATGTAAAAGGAAAACTGGCACAGCTATGACAAGAGCTGATGTTAAAAGGCGTTCCTGTGATCTGGTTAGTTTTCCTGTTGAAAGCTTTTCACATTTGGTAGGTACTGTCAAGGCTAATGCTACTTTTGGCGTCAGTCTGTCACTTTGCTAATGCTGGTTCCTTACTGTAACTTTTTTCTCTTTCACCTTTAAAGGGAAAAAAAACATGGAACAGGTTTGCATTCACTGGGAAAACATTGTCCTTTTCCCTAGGGCACCATTCCTGCCGTGTCAGGCATAACACTGTCAGTGTCCTGGCAAGGGGCATTCTCCCATTGCTGGCAGTCCCATTGCATGGCACAGGACTTAAAGACAGGACACAGCTCCATGATCCTTTTCAGGTGTGCTTTCTTACAGAATTCCTTTGCAGCAAAATAGTAGAAGATGGCATCAAGGCAGCAGTTCAGGTTGGCAAATGCCATGGACACCTGGAGGAACAGGCTGATGGTCTGCTTCATTCTGCAGCCCACAATCACCTGCTGCCTCACCAGGCACTGCAGGCAGATCCCAAGGTGGACGGGTGTGAAGCACACCAAAAACACCACGAGGTTGATGATGATTACTCGCAAAGAGCCACTTTCTTCAACATTCTTTTTGTCATGAGTTTTGTGATTCAGAAGAATCCTGATGGTTTGAGCAGAGCAGAAAACCATCACTGCAAGTGGGATCAGAAACCCAAATATTTCCACAGAAACAATGATGGGGACGCTCCATGTCTGGTCTGACAGGTTGTGAAAGCATTTAATAGATTCCTTCTTGTGAAACACAAAAATTGGGCTGCTGCAGATCCAAGCTGCTGCCCAGATGAAGCAGCAGATCAAGACAGCCCACCTGGGGGATTGGTTAGCTCGACCTTCAAATGGGTACTGTATGCAGATGTACCTGTCCACAGTGATGCAGACAATGATGAAGATGCTGGTGTAGGTGTTGACAAAGTAAGGAGCCTGTATGAAGGAGCACAGCAGCCCGGGCACCATGGTGACAGAGTAGTACAGCTTTGGGGGCAACGAGAGGAGCAGCAGCACATCTGCCAGCGCCAGACTGATCATGTACACGGAGGTCTTGGTCTGCTTTCTCCAGAAGCAGCAGAACACAGACAGGGCCAGGATGTTGAGAATCAGCCCCAGGATGAGGGTGGGGATGGAGATCCCCAGCTGCACGGTCCATGCCAAGTTGTTGATGGTTGTAAAACTGCAATTCTCACTGTTGCTGGTCATTCCTCCCCTGAAATGACAAAGACAGCAGGTTGGAAATGTGTAACACTCACAGTTAATGCCGTGATAAAGCCAAACCTTTTTCTATTATGGGAAGTGAACCCTTTCAGAGCTTTCTATTTCCAGTTTGACTGGCTTGATACATTACAAAGGAGTCTGATTCTCTGGGAAAGTAGTAGGCATCCACTGATTACCATCCCATGTGAGATAATACCATCCAGATATTGAAGACACACATATTTTCAATATTTCATATTTTACTGGCTATCTTTAATAATTTTTACACCTGTTGAAATTTCCCTAACACTTATGCTTAGTTTTGTTGCTACACATAAATTAATGAAATTATTATTCCATACTAAGGTATGTTGATCTGATAGCTGGGATTTTACTGTTATATCTGAATGCCCATGCATTAATAGCTTTTGCTGATGGGCTTTTACTGCACCCGCATTTATATGATATTTTAGTTTCATACAGTGCTTATATCCTATGCAGTATTTTAAAAGGTCAATTTAAGAAGACTAATATTTTATCTAGGTGCAAAATGAGTAAGCGTGTTTTTCCAATTGTGCTTCCAGCATTGTTTAAATTGCACTTTAAATTTTAACTGATTATCTTAGATAATCCAGCAAAGATTAGCAAGTGGAAGCAATGAAATCTTCATAACACAGTTCTTTAAAAATAATTTGTCTTGAATGTTATCACCACTCTTAATATGATATGCTTTAACAAAAAATATGCTTTAACAAACTATGCCCTTTTTATAACCTCTTTAAATCAAAACCACAAAAAGTCCTAATAAAGCAGAAAAAACTGGTAGTTGAAGTTCCCAGTCCTGTTCAGCCAACCAAGTAGCTCAAAAGAAATTTTAGGAGTAAGTGAAGATGTTTTAAGAAGAGTTTGATCAATAGGAGAATCTTTTGTTTGGAGAATGAAAAGTGACAGCTCTTAAACACTGCCAAATGGAGCCAAACTTTGCTAAAGAAACCAAAACAAACAAGTGAAAAATTTTTATTTTTTGTGGCAGGGTTAAAATGAAATATTTTTTAAAAAAAAGAGAAACAGAGAACAGCTGAGAAACTAGCCTTGCATTTTGCCAAGTCTTATACCACTAATTTCATAGGAATGCTTACATTGTGCTGGAAGCCAGAGGTGGAACGGCTTGTGGAAATCAGTGAGTGATAATGAAAATAACTGTATCTGAACACAGAATGCACTCAGAGCTTAACATGCTTCTATTAGGGAAACAGTTATTTTCCAGCTCAGACTACAGAAACAACAGGCACATAAAGCTGAGGGTCCAGCCCAGTAATTGTTATGAAGTCCAGATATTGTTAGTGTGGCTGGAAAAGGTTCAATCTAGTCTATCTATTAAAGCAAATAGTAGAATTTGTGATTAAACCAATTCTGTAACTGTTGAGTCTAAGCTTCATGCAGATTTTTAAAGAAAACTGCTAAATAAGTCTTCGAGAGTTCTTACCAGACACTTATCTTTGATGAAGTATCTGCTTTTTCATATAAGGGACAGGCTGAGGATTTTAGGCACTTGCATTTCAGCAAGTGTACTACAAACAAGTGAATAGCACTAGAAAATAACCAGGATTTATCACAAGGGCTGCTCAGTAGGTAGGGAAATGGTTGCCTGAAAGCTGACGAGGACTATAAACAGACTGGACGGGGGTTACTAAGGAGATGTACTAAGGGGACTGTCCTTGGCTGTGTGAGCCCACTGTAGGAGTGAGGTGGCCTCTGGGAAGGGGCTGGGTGCTGCTGCCACCTGCACAGAACTGGACAGAGCCACGGGAGCTAGGCTGTCACAGCGCTGCCAGCACAGGAAATGGCAAAAGGAAACTGGATGTTATCACTGAATTTATCTGTCAGAAATGAGAGCAAAGAGAAAACCTTGGTTTGGTCATCACGATCAGGTTAAGTCACTGTGAGCCAGCCATATGTGGCAGCTACTTGGAAAATGAGGCATTTGTGGTAGGTGAGAAGTGAGAAAATCACACAGAACACAGGGCTGAGCTGGTGCCATGTGTACAAGAGATCACTGTGTGCAGATGCTGCTGTCACCGAGGGTCAGCACAGGGAAGGGGACAGGAGAACATGAGCTTCAGTGTGAGCATGGGTGTCCTGTGGCCAAGGGCACCCATCTACCCAGGAACAAAAAAGAAAACAAAAACAGGCAACATGAAATATTTTGGGGTAGTGACAATACCTGTCAGTCCAGCACTTTGTGTACTTTGGAAACATTGTGAACATTGTGCATGATGACTCTTAAAAGCACAAGGTTTGGTGCTACTTATATTGTATCTCCAGCTCACTGAATGCCATTTCTTTAGAATCCATTGGTACCAAATTACATGCAGCATTACTCCAGAATAGTATTAATTTCAAGAAAAGAGCCTTTAAATTGATAATTTTCTGATCATCAAAACCATGATTTTTTTATCAATTCAGTGTCTCAAATTTAAAATTCACATCTTGAGTAATCCAAGGGAATTGTTTGCAACTGTTCCAGAGTAAGTAATTTTTTCTCAGTGTTCACTTGAAGAATCATTTTCATTGACAAATAACCTTGCGGTCATTTCATAAGCATAATCTTTTCTGCATTGTCCAAATTATTGGTAAAACACTGATAATACTCATCCTGAAAGATACTGAACAGTAGAAGAGACATCTTTCCTATAGAGTCAACACTGATTAGAATCTTGGAGTGTACTCACTAATCATGCAGAGCTTTCATACTGCTCATGTTCCCTTTGCTTATGAGAAGTTCTTTAGAGGTAGTGTGTGAAGCCTGTTTCCCCCTCCTACACCCCCAAGTCCCTTTGCTGACAGGATCACAGAGGAAGTCAAATTACTTCTATTTCAGTCATTCTCAGATTAATCTGTGCAGAGTTTTACTTACCACTGACTTGAGTTCTGCATGCTTGCAAACAGATTCTTTGGTGGGTGATTCCAATATCTCTTTCAAATACTAAAGCAAGGATTATGCATCTAGCTTTTCCAACTCCTTCCTTTCCACCTTCTTAAGAGAAGTATCACATTTGCTCTTTTCCAGTCTTCTGAGGAAAATTTTTCTGTCCTCAACAGCTTTTTTTAAGGAATCTCCTGCAGCTTTAGGATTGTTTCAGACAACTCCTAGAAACCAAAAGATAATATAAGAACCTGTAATTAACAGTACTGAAGAGAGTGTGTCTTAGCTTGTTCAGCCTCCATGTCATGGCTGCTCCATTTGTCCTCAGCTTCTCCTGCTGAGGATTTTCCACTTCCTTTAAACTCATTAAACATTAATTAGGTTTTCTTATAGCAGGAGCTTGTGGTTTAGTGAACAGCAAAGGTGTTCTGACCTAGAAAATTAACAGCAAGGTTTCACAGAAGTAGCTCCACTAGATTTTTTGCAGTACAGCAGAATTAATGAATGGTTTCCTCTTTGGAGCTTGGGTCTGAGTTAATCTAGCTCTAGCTGGGATTCTCACAAATATGTATGAGAGCACAGATTAGAGATGTTACACTAAGGGTATCCTTATCCATTAAAGCTTAATTAGCAAAAACATCCTCTGCTTATATCTATTTCCTAGAACATTTTTAATGTTAGATAGAAGTTATTCTCTTGTGGATGTACTGGAGAAGAGTAGGATGGCTCAGTGTAATGATGAGCCGCAGATCGCACTCCTGCCATGTATTTTATCTGTAGCTGGATAATTTCTTACCATTTTTTGATTATTATTTGATTATTAGTATTTTGATTGCAACAAAATAGTCTTGCATTTATCACTTAAGCAGAAATCTTTCTTTCTGCTCTAAGCTAAACAACACTATTGTTGATCTTATTGTTGGAACTTTTTAAGTAGCAATCATCTAACCAGCTTGAAAATAGCATCTACAATCAATGCTGCTATTAAATTGTTGGAAAAATAAAAGTTAGTATCTAAAATAGGAATTACTTTACCTAAACTCCAGCAAGCAGATTCAGTCCAGGTTGTTATACAGAGCATGAGAGCGTTTTCTTATAGACCGTGCCTTGTAAGTGGCATAACCAACCACATCCTTCTTTTCTTCTCTTTTTTTTTTTTCTTTTCTTTTCTTTTTTTTTTTCCTGTCTCAAAATACACTCTGTGCCTACTTATATGGGCAAGTGAAGGTGGAAAAAGTGTAAAGATTTGAATCCTCAGCTATTTCCAGTCAGCAGTCAAAATAGGGGAGCAATTCCTCTCTGAAGTCAGGGGGTTCAGCCTGGCTTTACCTGGTGTGATGCAGATGAGAACTTTTGTGAGCTTGTGGTGGCTACCTTCAAATTTCCAATTATTCTTTGAGCTAGGAAGGAGCTGGAAAGTGAAAAATTTTAGGGGAGGTTGTAATAAAAATAGGGTTTCTTCCCCCAATTTCTGCTCCATTTGCATACTGGAGATCAGTAGTGAAGCACTCAGAGGCTTCTTAGAGGTACAGCTACTTCCACACACACAGCTGTTGAACTATTTAAGGAGTATGTGCCAGTTTTAGCCAGTTCAGGTGTGTGATTCATAACTGCAAGCTGGCAAACAAATGTTTATCTGGGAGAGGACTGAGGTGCATGGAGCAGCAAATGAGCGCCTTACACGTAAGTCACACAGCAGCCAAAACACACTTTTCTTGAAGTGGGCTTCCAGGGCTTTCTGGAACCTCTCTGGCTGAAGTGTGAAATCCACTCACTAGTGCTGACAGCCCCTCTCCTGACTTTTGGACAAGTTGCAACACTTTGCAGAAAAATACAGGAAGAAACCCAGCTCTAAGAGACAGTTTTCAAATCACAACCTGACTTCAGAGGTAATTTCATCCTTCTGGAGAAAAAGTGGCATCAGCAGCCACACCACAGGAGTAGGAGAAGAAAAAAAACCCTGCAATTTTCTTCCTGTCCTATTTTAAAATAGGATTTGGGAAAAAAAAAAAAAAAAAAGGCAGAACCCCCAGAAAAGTTTAGATAAACCTCCTCAGAAAATTGTGTGGCAGAGGAAATTAAGGCAATATGATTCATAGCATTTGGGAAACACATTCTGGAGTTGGGAGGTTTCAAGGGCTTTGCAATGTCTGTCTTCTCAGAACTGTGGTCTACCTCCAGCTCAGAAACAGACTGAAATAAATCTGGAGTCACAGAAAGAAATCTAAGAGTGCAACTAAATATTAGCAGAAAGCAAACATCCTACAATTACAAGTGACTTTTGAATGAGTTATTCTATGCCATGATGCAGCTGAAATGGGGTGGCTTCTTTAATCTTCTTGCCACAGGTATCCTCCAGACTTAGCTTAAAAATGAATTTTAATACTCTGTGCTGCCTTCACTCCCAGCACTTGTTTCATTCCTTGTGGCTCTGTGAGCTTCCTACTTAGTATCACTCAGTGCATCAGACCTAGACAAAATAAACAAACAAACAAAAAAAAAACCACCAACAACAAAAAACCCCAAAAAAACAAAAACAAAAAAACCCAAACAACAACAACAACAAAATATCAGCATTTCTGCACACATCAACTGCTTCCTTGCTAAGCTGGCAATTTTTTTTTTTTTTTTTTTTTTTTTTTTTTTGTGATGCATGTGGGTTCACCACTCTTAGGTGAGCAAGTTATTTGTTGGTGTGCACATAAACCATCTTTTTTTCAGGTTGGCCTTTTGGCTTAAATGAGGACAAGTTCCATCTAGAGCATATTTAATGAGGGCAAGTTTTGAATGACTCAGTCCCAGGCAGGGGGATACATTATTGGCTGAGGTGATTAGGTGAATTAGGGCTTGGTGATTGCTTTTGAAGTTTCTCAGGTGCTATGCATGAATATGCTCAACAGGAATTATTTCAGTGAGTCCGTAGGGCTCCCCTGCATTTACCTCCCAGCGCTGCTGCTTGATAAATGCTGGGGATCCAGGTGGCTGCTTGGCTCTGAGGTTTTTAGTGGGAAGAAGGCCTTCAGATTTTTTAAAATTAACCACTAAAATGCTCTGAGTGTATATTTTTTGTGCTACTTAGAGACAGGAATCTCAACAACCCTATCTATTTCCCAGTATTGTGTTCTAGTTAGCAAATGCATAGGGGGTGGAGGAACCATAATCCAGCTGAAAGGCAGTGTATGACCAACAATTTCATAATGTTTATGGCTAAGGTAAGTAGGGTTTGTTGGTTGGCTAGTTGTTTTTTTAAATTTTGCTGAAGTTTCTCTACTTTTTATCCTCTTGGTGCCATAAGTGCTGCTCTTGCTAAGTCAGGCACTGACTGACAAATTTGCTGTTTTCAAGGAATCAAAATCTCCTTCAGAGGAAACATGTTCATACACTGCAAAACCACATTCATTTGCATTGCACCAGCATGAAATCTTCTGTCCCTTTTAAGTGGAAAATATATTGTAGCAGCTCTGAGGTCCAGCTTTCACAAATGTCTAAATTATGTGTTTACTTGTACTTAATGGCCAGAATGGAATGATTTGGGTCTCAGATCTAGAATTAGGATGCTCAAATGCAAATTAATCAAAATTCAGAGGAAAGGTCCAGTGTATTCCTGGGCCGTTCTGAATGAATGTGTCATTTTTTCTCCCAGACAGCTGTAAAATATCATGGCAGATAACAAGACTTAATTATGCAGAGTAAAATGGATCAGGAAAAGACAGTGCTCAGCAGAGAACTAGGAGATGAGTAACACACTGTCCTTGTGCAGAGTGCTACATGCAGTGGGGAATTAGAAAGCTGACAAACCTGGATACCTGAGGTTTCTTTTGTGCTGTGCTATGAATGGTTTCTGACATTTTGGTGTGTTTTTAAAGGTTTCAAAGACTGGATGGCCATGGTGAGTTAAGCCAGCAAGTCTTGTTCTGAGCAGACTACCCCAGCTTGATAACCCAAAAGGGATTTGCCGCCCTCTTTTAAGAGGGGAGATCCTGGAGACTTTATTTAACTCCAGCTGAGCAGCAGGAAAATCCTGGAAAGGAAAATGCCAAGAGCTCATGATGCTCTCACCTACCTGAAGATGTACTGTGATGTTCTTTCTGTCTAAAGAACAAGTAAATTTAAAATTACAAGCTTAATTGTCATTGGTGGCTTAAAAATTGTTGCTTGCACTTGGGTTGGAGTACAGTGTTTTGTTTATCTGGAAACCTTCCACTTCAGACCAATGCTCTTTGGGTTGCTCAGTACCCTTTTCCTCATCTTCAAAAGCAGTTAAAGACCAACCAACAGCGAGCTATGTTAGCTGCAGCTGGAAGCTTTGCATAGCTCAAATGCTGTGTTTTTTCTCATGGAGCCAGATTTTTGAGCCCAGGAGACTGCAAAACTTGAAACCAGAAAACCTGGGAACTGCTGTATTTTATAGGGAACAGCCACACTCAGCCTCCTCAAGATGGGCAAAGACCTAAAAAGACATCCCAGATGGAGCAAAAAATGTAGGGTTTTTTGGAGCTGGCCAACTATGAGGGCATGTTTATTTCTACATTTGAGACACCTTACAAAAGCTTGTCAGGGTTGTGTGATAACAGGAAAGGAACTGGGCATTCTGGTGAGCAGCCAGTCTCCCACTAATATGGTTGAATGAGCAAAACCATGGGAGTAACACTTCAAAGTCCAGAGTATCTTCGGCTGTGTCTGACTCAAAGTTTACTATCAGAACACCAAGCATGCATGGTGCCATCTCCGCGGTAACTTGAGATAGTCCAGTCCACAGCTGACAATCTCATTTTCCACAGTTTGGTTTGGTCTTCCAGAGGAAAAAATGCCAGTTAGACATGGCCTCCACTGGTGCCAGTGAGGATGTGTTTCATGGCCAGTCCATTCCTCCTCTAGGCAGAGACAAAACAGCTCATGTGCTTCCAAAGCAATTCTGGTTGGGAGGCTTAGCAATAGGCTAGAAAATTTTCTTGGGTGTTTGTAGGAAGGAGCAGCCAGTCAAGCTGCAAGTTCAGCTCTAGTGAAACTGTGTAAGAATAGACACAGAGCTTCCTGCACCCATGAGCTTTGCAGTCTGCCCTCTGAGGTTCACCAGGACAGCCACCTGTGCAGCTGGCAGGTCAGGGGCCGCTCAGCAGAGCTGAGCTGGCACTGGTGAAGATGCCATGCTCACTGAGCCATAGTACTGCCAGGGGAAACAGAAGGTGTGCACAAACCCAAGGCTTCAAGTGAAACTACCAGCTAATTTCACAATCAATCAGCAAAAGGAACTAATAGTTAGGAGCAGTATGGATACAAATCTAGGCCTCCTGGGCACTCAAGCTTCTGTGGGAGCAATTGACTATGACATTTATCTGCTCTGCCTCACCACTCCAGTGCCAGTGTGTGGTTACTGCACACTACTATTTTCCTGATACAGGCAGTAATCAGATCAGAGCTGTGTAATGCTCACCCACCTTCACCATATAAACTCTGATAAACGATGTTATCTAGATTTTTTCCCATAGAAAACATTTTCTTCTCTGCCTTTGCAGTGCACTAGGTAATGAAACACAAAATGAAAATTATTTCCTTTGCATAGGCATTCCACCACGTATTACCTGAGCACTGACCATAAGTACAAGTGACCAGCCATCACTGCAGGCTGGCACAGAGGGATGCCAATGCAGGAAAGAAGCAGCAGCTGCAGGGCACACTTGTGCCTTGCACAGTCATTCCTGTACTTCCCACAGACAACCTGGCACCAGGGGTGGGAGCTGCCTCATCTGCAGGGTTTATGCACTCCTATACACTGATGCTACAACTTTCTGAATGACTCAGTTCTTCTAAATAGCTTGCTTTGAAAATGAGCTGACCTGTGGGGAAAGTACAGTTTTTCCATTTCCTTCAGCTTTTCCTCATGCACCCCTCTTCAGCATAGGGAATTACTTTTCTGGAAAGAAAGCCCTATTCACTCAAGCCTATATCTGCAATGGATAAGCATCAAATAAAGATCATGAATTGCCTTAAAAGGAACATTTTCCAGACCTGAGATGTGCCCTGCTTCATTAATCCATGTCATCTTTGCATTCGGGGCCTTTCCCATTTTAGCTCACGTGCTGCCAAGCACATTTTGTTGTTTTAGGAGCAGTGCACCAGTAAGGCACCTCTCAAAGCAAAGCTCAAAGGACTTCAGAGAAGTTGGACCGGTTCTGGTCTGTCACAGCATGGCCAAAATGGTTCCTGTCCCAGGGACGAGGCTGCTGGAGCTGCCGGCTGAGGACTGTTTCTCACGCTGGTTTTGTCTCACCTGGACGATGGCAGTCACAGCTCTCCTGTGTGCCTGGCTTGGTTTCTGCAGACAGTAGCATTTCTCCTCACAGCCCAAGTGTACTGCTAGGGTGTGCCTGTCAATGTCCCCAGCCTGTGTCCCCTAACTTGGCACTGAGATCTGAGGCTGAGAACTGCAGTCAGCATTGCTGCTGTTCCAAGCATCCAGATGGGTCCCACCAGTCCCAAGTCAAACCACTGAGTGACTTGTCATGGAGATGCAGTAAATGTGGCTAAGAAAGAGACAAAACAGTTCAAGAAAGCACTGGGAGGGATCCCCACATCTACTGCAGCACCTCAGTTTTGAGAGGAGCTGGTGTTGGCGGGGGAACTGCTGCTCGACAGTGCCATCTTTGGGTACTTCATGTCCATATGATGCCGTGATGATTTTCTGCCTTTTCTTTTATATACCTTTTATATGTTCTTAGTGCTCTAGAGCGTGTATACTTGTACTTCCTTAAGTCTGTTAACTTAGCATAGTGCTGGTATTCTGTTAGGCCAGGAGACCAAACACCCTAAAGGCCTCACAGTGTGAAACTGGAAAACCCTGCGCTGTCTCGAAAAACAAAGTTTTCCCCTAAAATACATCCAGTAAACTAGAATTAGGCACATCCAGGGAAGAATACTTGGGGATGGAGGAATATAGTGGTATTCATTCAAGCCTTTCATTAAGGTATCTTTGTTAGATATGCTGCTTTGTAAGGTCTGTAAAATTGTATACATTATCTATGAAGTGTGTACATTTCAGTGTGCTCCACCTTGACAATGTTGCACCATAAGGATCCTTATTAAATACTGAGATAAAACCCTTTATCTCTTAACCTTATCTGGCTCTTAATTTGAAGACTAAAGAAAAAGCATCACATGAGTTGGACAAGAGTCATCAGAGTGGAACTTGACTTTTCCTTGGTGTTGTGCCCTCTCTCCCATGTGTAGATATGAAAAAAATATATGTGTATACATTTGTGTAAGCATAGATATCATAAAGACTTAGTAACAGTTGTTACATTTCATATGGTTTACTATGTTGCATTTCCTTCTCATCTCTCCTAATCTGTCCTGGCTGACCACCTTTTATTTCAGTAAGATAGCCAGCCTTCAAGACCTTTGAGAGAGAGAACTTTGTTTGACACTGCTGAAGAAAATGTCCCTTGGTGAAGATATGGCTTTGTCTGTCCTCCTTTGGAAAGGGCAACTGAGCTAACTTCCTTATTTATTCCACGCAGAAGTGGCCTTTGCCTCAAAGAGAATTGGCCACCATTGAATCTGACATCTAAAGACAGCAGTAATGGGAGTAAGTTCAATTAGTTGTAGCTTGTTTCCTCTTTGCAATGTGGGTTATCTGCCTTTGCTATCAGCATAGGATTAATATTTACAATAGGAAAAATTTATCCTGGTCTCAGGGTCTTGGATGCTGCAGAAGATGGGGATGCTGCAATGAGCTGCCAGCCCAGCTTGCTCCTCAGGGGGTAAAGCACTCTGGTTTGGTTCTCAGAGAGAGGAATTAATTCTCCTTTGCATGCAGAGAGGCTGTAGTGAGATACTTAATTCCTTCTGCTATGAAATGTTAGTCTAGCTGAGTCAATGTGGCTGGCTTTGTTCTGGATGTCTGGCATAGCCCAGTGCCTTCAGACACAAGAAAGGCAAGAGAGACTTCGGAAATAAAAACTGCACTTCATTTGCATATAATCACACCGCTTACATTGATAATCTTCTAGTTTTGCACTTCAAACTGAGCGCTAGACATTTATTTGAAATGCTGGGAAGTTCTCTTCTCTTTAGCACAGGTATATTCCTATAAATAGCTTGTAGAGAAAAGCAACACAACATAAAAGGGCTCAAAAAAGCAATTTCCAGGAAAGTGAAAAACCTCAAACAGATGAAAGCCTCTCAAATGAACTACAGTTAGAGTGGTGGAAACTATCACATAATCAGCTCAAACTTTTTTTTTTTTTTTAAACAAAAAAAAGCTAATATTTAAAAAAAATCTTAAAGAACAGAAGGTCTGGTTGCTGAAATATCAATCTGAGACTACAGCTTTTGAATTTCGGTGGACACAGCCTCCAGAGAGAGGCCCTGAATATGTGCTGGATAGCCAGCTCTCCCCAGGATGGACTGCCTTAATTTCTTGTGCTTCAAATCAGGATTGTCCTGAGAGACTGAAGGCCTCACCTTTTTGGGGTAGAGTGAAGGTGTGTGAGCAACCTCTGCTAAAAAACCCATTGTGCAGTTCTATGAGGCTGCTCTGAATAAAAACCATTTCTGCCTGTGTTGGGTGGGAAGGGTGGCTGCTGAGACCAGGGTGGTTGTACAGGGACTGTACTGGGGTGGCCAGGAGATCTGTGAAGGCTGTCGTGTAGGAATTGAATGGCATCATTGTCTTGAAATCCTGTGCTTTTGGGTTCCTGTCTGACCCCAGGAAACACCTCACACACATGCATCAAGCATGTTTTGTTCCTTGCAAATAGGGGCTCTGGCCTCAAATTTCCTGGGCCAGAGGAAAATAATTTCACTGAGCCTAAACTTCCACTCAGGATTGTTCTGGAGGTAAACAATGGCAACTGGCCAGATAAGTCGATATTTCTCCTATTCCACCCTAAATCTGCAGTGTTCCTCATTCAGCAAGCCTTTTATTACCCCAGATCACAGAGAGAGTGGCATCTCCCAGCCTGAAAGAGCAAAGGTTTCCTGCAGGGGTGCAGTGGGTTGATCCTGAATGGATTCCAGGACCCACCAAAGCCTCTCTCTCACTCCTCTCTGCAGTTCCAGAGAGAGAAAAAACTGGGGAAAAGCCACTGGGGAGAGATAAAGCAGCAAAGAGTTCTCAGGTTGAGATAAGGACTGGAAGAGAGATCCCTCACCAGATACCATCACAGGAAAAACAGGCTCAAATGACAGATACTAATTTACTTTATTACTAGCAAAACAGAGCAGGATAATGAGAAGTGAAATGAAACCTTAAAAACACCTTCCTCCCATCCCTCCCTCCTTCCCAGCTCTACCTCCTGCCCCAGTGGTGCAAGGAGACAGGGAATGGGGTTATGGTCAGTTCCTCACCTCTGGCTACTCCCCCAGCTCAGGGAGAGGAGACCTTCCCCTGCTGCACATGGGGTCCACGGGAGACACCTCTGGATTAGATTCTCCAGTATGAGTCCTTCCCACAAGCAGACAGCCCTCCCCAAACTGCTGCAGTGTGGGTCACTATTCCATGGGTCAGTCCTCCAAGGACAGGCTACTCCAGGCTGGGAGCAGGGCCCCTCTCAGCACAGGCCTCCCATGGGGTCACAACTCCCTCCAGACACACACCTGCTCTGGTGTGGGCACCTCTGCAAGAGCTGGGGGTGGATCTCTGCATCCCTGGAGATCCCCATGGGCTGTGGTTGGATTCCTGCATCCCGTGTGCCCTCCATGGGCTGCAGTTGCACAGCTGCCTCACCATGGTTGCACCTTGGGCTGCAGTGGAATCCCAGCTTGGGTGCCTGGGGCACTCCTGCCCCTCCTCCTCCACTGCCCTTGCTGCCTGCAAAGCTGCTCCTCTCTCACCTTCTCACCCCACTCCTCTCTGGCAACAGCTGCACAATACCTTTTTTCTCTATTCTCAGATCTGTTCTCCCAGAGGTGTTACCACCATTTCTAAGTGACCAGCCGTGGCCAGGAGCAGATCTGTCTTTGGAGCTGCCAGGATTGGCTCTGATGGACATGGAGGATGCTTCCAGCAGCTGCTTACAGAAGCCACCCCTGGAGTTCACACCTGCCAAAGCTTGGCTATGCAAAGCCAATACTGCAGCTGGTGAGAGACTCATAATCTGCCTGAGTCTCTTTTTCCAGGCATATCTTACAGAAGAGGACACATTCTTAAGCTGTGCCAAGGGAAATTTAGGTTAGAGGTTAGAAAAAGGGTGTTTGTTTTTGTTTTTTTTAATAGAAAGTGTGATAAAATACTGGAATTGTCTGCCCGGGGAAGTGGTGGAGTTGCCATCCCTGAATGTGCTTTGAAAAAGATTGGTTGTGGCACTCAGTGCCAGGGTTTAGTCGAGGTGTTAGGGCTGGGTTGGATCTTAAAGGTCCCTTCCAGCCCTGTGGTTCTGTGATTCTGTGTGATTCAGAGTCCAGACCCAGCTCGAGGCTTTGTGTCTCCTCCAGAATGGGTAGGAGTGGGAGAGCTGCCTGGGACACAGGGGCAGCACCCCTGCTCCCACCCATGGATGGAGCTGTAGCCTGCAGCGGGGATGGAGCTCCAGAGCCCGGCTCAGGGCGTGCTGAACAGGGCTCAGGATGGGCTGGGCTGGACAGGGCTCAGGGCTCCTCTGGTGCTGGACAGCAGAGGGCAGCTGCAGCCTGGGGAATGTGTTCATCAGGACCTTTTTGGAACAAAGGCACGGCGTGGCCACGTCAGCCCTGACAGAGCCATCCTGTCCTGCACGAGGCGTCTCTCTCACCTCGGCAGGGGTGGGTGAAAGCACCAACTCTGCCTTCATGCTGCTATTGTAGATCTCTGACAACTTTCAGTCCGGAAATTGGTGAACAAAAAGGAGTTCTGCAGTGGTGTTTCCAGATATTTGTGTAGGCTATCTACTAACAGTAATTAATAAGAATTACTGGAGTAATTAATAAGAATATAAAGAAAAGAACTGTAGTTTATGATTGTGTGAACTGACTATTTTAGAATTATATTTTGCTATATTACTATAAATGTTATGGAAAGGGCTCCTCTGTTTGTGGACACCTAACTTAAGACTTAGCTTTATATACAATGTGATTAGTTATTTAATGAATGAGAGAGTCCACAAGACAGTGGAAGCAAAATTAGTATTTCAAATTATGTTGACAAGTTGGGTAAATTATTTGGAAAAAAAGGAATTCAATAAGGCAGAAAGACACATGCAAAGTTTTACACATTTATAGGGGTAGTTGTGATCACAAATGTGAGATATGCTGCAGATCTGAAAAAGGGGATCTGCAGCTTAGAACAGATTGTAAATGGAGCATGACTGCAAATGAAATAGAAGATTGTGCTACTGTAGGAAGAATGTCAATGTTATTATGGGATATCATTGTTTGAGGTTGTAGGAAGAACTACATTCAGTCTTGCTTGCCAAGACAAAAAGAAAGACAGAAAGAGAGAGAGAGAACTAGAAAGAGAGAAAAAGAGAGAGAGAAAGAAAGACAGAGAGAGAGAAAGAGAGAGAGAAAGAAAAAGAGAAAGAGAGAGAGAGAGAGAAAGAAAGAAAAGAAAGGAAAGGAAGGAANAAGGAAGGAAGGAAGGAAGGAAGGAAGGAAGGAAGGAAGGAAGGAAGGAAGGAAGGAAGGCCTAGAAAACAGACAAACACAGCAAGCAGCCTCTGGAGCACAGAAGTAGCTGAGAGTACTTAGAGCAGAGATACTGGGGTGGGGAAGGCACAAATAGGTCTTCAAATACATACATAAATGGTAGTAATGAAGGGGAAGGAAATAAATAGTCTGCTATGTCCACTGCAAATAGGAAAAGAAATTTACACTGCAGTTGAAAATACACTGTCTGGAAATTCAAATAAACCTTTCTAATGCTGAAGACAGATGAAACTAGAAATGTCCCTTCCTGAGAAGTGTTATACAAAAGCAGGTTAGACAAAATTCTGCTATCTGTGGGAATGCTTGGCCTGCCCTTTAGTTAGATGGTCTCTTCAAGCCTTTTCTACAAGTCTGTGCTCTCACATGCAGAGACTGAGGTAATTATAAAGCACCTTAGATAATGTGCCAGGACTGTGTGTTACTGCTGAGGGGGGCAGAGAAGTGTGCTGGCATACATGGAGTACAAATCAGTGTAATCCCAACAACTCGGACCTTGACATGAGCCCTCCCTTATTTTCTGCAAGTGGACAGGAGCCCCGTACCAGGGGCTGGAACCTCACATTGCTTCACTCCATGCCTACTTCAGCACAGGTTTGTTCCCTGATCTCCCCAGTGGCCGCAGATGACTGAAGTCAGGAGTTTCCCCCCACATCACTGCACTCCATGAAAAGAAATCCAGCAAGAGAGAGCAACAAAAAATGGGGAAAAGAAAAAAGAGATGTGAAAAGAATTGATGTAGTTTTCTTCATGCTTCTCTGGCAAGTGTCATCTGGAGGCCAGACTGTTCTGAAGCAGTCCTTTCTGGGTTATTGGCTTGTCACCAGGGCTGGAAAAGTGTCTATAAGAACTGCTCCTTTCTCTAGCCCTCTGAAGCAGAATGGGAATTCAACATTTCTTGGTTCAGGTTAGACCCTGCTTCCCATCCCTTCTCCCACAGAAGTGAGCAGAGTGAAGGCATGAGCACAAAGGCATTTCAGAGGAGCTGAATGCATTTCAAATGTATCAAAACTGATACTAATGCATAGTTTGCTTCACACTCCTGTTCACTTTCCACCTCCCTCTCATTTAACCCCCAACTTTGCTTTCTCCCTTCCCCCAAATCCCTTTTCCTTGGCTTTGATGTGAGCTGATGTCTCCCAATCTACCTGCATGAACAACTGTGGGAGGAAAGGAACTAGCTAAAGGAGGATAAGAAAAAACATTTAGGAAATCAGTTTTTAGGCTATTTTTCTCCTCAAAAGATGTTAGACATACTGTGAATGAGTTCTTTGAAATGTCTTTGTAGACATCCAAGCAAATTTGTAAGTTCCCAGACATTCTCCTTTGGGCAGGCCAGCATAAAGCTACCCCAAATATATTTTCCTGCTTTCTAAGGCTTCCTTCTTCCCTTCCTCTCCCAGGCATGCTGGAGTTAGTTTCACACAGAGGTGAAGTTCCCCTTTAGTGGTTTGACACTTTGTTCAACCCTGCAGTACAGCAGCACAGCTTGGGCCTTCTGGAGAGCAATCTTCAGCTTTGACAGCTCTGGGTGTGTGCAGCTGTTTTCCATCCAGAACAGGATCCAGCTCAGGATTTGCCTGGTGGGCTCTGGCTGCAGCTGGCCCCTTTGTGCCTGGTGTAATGCTGCACCAAGCTCTGGCAGGTGCAGGGACGTGCTGCAGAAGCCAGATGTGGACAGAGTGGTTAATTTTATGTATTACTCTGCGCTCATGGAAAGCAGAAGTGTCCCTGGTGGGCCATTTGACATCAAGAAACAGTCTCTGGTTTGGGAGGTTCCTCAGCTGCAGGCTGCAGTAGCCTGGAAAAGCATGGGGTGGTTTCTCTAGCCTGCCATGGATGGTTCCAGCTGTGCAGGGAGGTCCAGGCCCTGCAATCCCAGTGTTCCCTGGGCTCAGGTGCTGTGGACAGCCAGCACTGCAGCAGAGGGACTGGCACAGCGTGGACTCTGCTGGATTTCTGCCTTCTATCAGCCTGAACTGCAAAAAACTGGGGTGGGGAGGTGAGCTGAGGGGCGAGACGCTGATTTCTGTGCAAGGCTCTTCCTCATGAGGAGGCAGTGAGTTCATGCACTTGCACTTTTTCTCTGGCTGCCCACAAAGAGGAGCTCTGTGCTGAGAGGGAGGTCCAAGAGCTCACAGAAATTCCTAAGACAACGTGGCAGAGTCAAATCTGAGCTCTGGCTACCACTGAGGGAAGATGGTTGAGTTCAAAAGACCCAGGGTGAAGTTTCTTCAGATGCCTGAAAAGGCAGCCTGGCACAGAGAGTCACCATCCCTGGATGTGCTGAAAAAAAGATGTTGGCACATCCCTGGATATGGCACTCAGTGCCATGGTTTGGTTGAGGTGTTAGGGCTGGGTTGGACTCAGTGATCTTAAAGGTCTCTTCCATTCTAGTGATTCTGTGATTCTGTAATCACTGTATTGAAAGAAAACAAAAAATCAACAAACAAACAAACAGACAAGACAAAAAACCAAACCAAAACAAAAAAACCACCCTCAAACTCCCAAAACCCACAAAACAAAAACCAACCAAACAACAAAGAAACAAAAAACAACAACAACCACCACAAAACACTAAAAAACCAAAACCAAGAAAACCAACCTACTTTTAGCCTGGAAGTCCTGTGGAAACCCAGAAGCAGAGAAGTATCCCTCTGACTGCTCTGGGGGATCCTGACCTCCAGGAAAACACTGACTTTAACCCTCACCCATGGAGAAAGCTCCCAGAGTCTCTAGGTAAACTAGAATCCGCAAAAGAGTAAGAAAGATTATAGAAATTAGTGTTGTGTATCACTAGGGTGAGAAGCTTAGGTTTTAGGGTATTAAAATGGAGTCAAAATGAAGGGAACAGGGCGTTGTCTCATAGTGCTTCTTCTTCTTCTTCTTCTTCTTCATGTACTCCATGTCTTGCAGTGTAATTGACACACACACAGTGATTGGATGAGATCTGCTGCAGTTTTTAGTTAAATAAATGGACAAGAAATTATCATTGGCAAAGAAAGAAAAATAAGATATGTTTCTAGTGTTAATTGGACAAAAGTAAATATAAAGACCTTGAAACTGCACATTCATGGGCCATTTTGATGGATGTTTTCCTAAGCACTAAGTCCTGTGTGGACGGTGCCAGGTTTTGTAGATAAGATAATAATAAACCTGAAGACCGAAGAGAGAGAGTGTCCATCACATCTGTTTTCCTGACACAGAACTGACACAGTGAGATCTCCTTCAGCTGGGGAACCTCCCAAGGGCACCCAGCGTCCAGGGGCAGAACTCCCACATGGTTCCATGTAGAGAACATTACTAAATTTCTGAGTTCATGCAGAACATCTTAGAATTGGGAGTTCAAGGAAAACCAGTTTATTAAAAAAAATGTATCTATAGTCAACTCCCCCTGGTATCTGCACAGAAATATTAGTCATGGGGAATTCCTCATTTCTCAGTTTTGCAAGCTTAATGCATCAGGAAATGTATTTTATTTCTCTGACTGCATGCTGCAGTCAATGCCATGTCTCCTGTGTCTCTCCTAGATGTGCACATGATTTCTGCTCCTTTTATGTCACACTACTACTTTTTGTCACCAGCACAGGGGAAAAGGCAGGAAAATTAGTTATTTTCTCTTAATTCTGTCTGATGCATTTACTTCTCCACTGGAGACTGAGGCTTGTGTCCACAATATTTCTCCTCAAACCAAGATTTTAGAAATTATAGAGGATCACTCATGGTGACTTGTTCTTTAACCATTGTCTTAAAATTAAACTTCAAATATTTTTTCTTTTTTTTTGTGACAACTCTCTGGTTGATTGAACCTCCTTAATTTACTCACATCTATGTTTATTTTCTCCTATTTTTTTATGTGTCATTTATTCAGCCAGATGTGCTGGGAACAAAGCTTAGGCTTTGTTGGTCAGAGGCAGGCTACTCTGGTACAAAATAAAGAAACAAGAGGTCATATGAAGAAGGTCAAAAGGTGGTTCCTCCTGCATTTTGCCAGTTGATGGTTGGTAATTTGATTGTGGAGTTTGGTAACAAAACAGGTTAGTGGGAATGCTAGTGCAGAAGGGGGGACCTGGGTCCTGGGGACTTCGCCCTGCTGGGTGTTTCACTCCCACGGGGATGGGGGAGAGGGACAGACTGAATAATCACTGCTCCATGAGGAGGATTGCTGGCTGGGGTTTATTAGCCACTCACCTTCCACTCTCACTTTTCTCACTTGCTTTTCTTCCCCTCAGCTGAGAGCTGTTTTGTCAAGCTGTGGCAGTGAAGGGACATCACTGAGCACCAAGACATTCTGGATGCCCAGTGCCCATTTGAGCAGACGGTCATGAATAGTCCTGTGAAACCCCACTGGCCCTGAACTGGGAGAGGTTGAACTAGTCTGTGCTGTCACTGGGAAGATGGCTGAGGTTGTCACAAAATGTCCCAGGTCGGAGTTGATAGAGTGACATGGGAGTCCATGAATCAGAAGGCAAAGATGATGATTTTATTAAGAGCTATTGAGAGAGTAGAATATAGAAAGCATAGAGGCAGGCTGACCAGACATGCTTCAAAATCATGCAGAGAATAATTGATAAACAAAATCCCTGTACTATGCATAAGATTGGCTAACAAAGAATTACTTTCTACTTATTGGTTCAGGAAGGATCAACTCTTTAGTAAATATCAGTCAATGTTTATGAAATTCTTCCTGATGTTCTCAAAACAATCTCAGGGCCATCTTGGCCTAGGCTGTAAGCAGCCACTTGAGGTTGCACCAGAATTAGCTGTAAATGCTTTAGGGAAAATAGTGGATTTTCATGAAACCAAGGCTCCAACTGCCTGTATCAACATTGCTTAGAAACATCTTTAATGACAGAAGGGTGAGCACAGACCTGAGGAAGAGCTCTGGCACCTCCTGCCCTTATCTGTGAATTCACCCTGTTGAGAAGACAGTGTGTCTTTCTCTTGCATGCCAAAATGCTGCTGTTTGCCAGATGTTTGTGCTGTTTGCTGCTGCCTGTCCTTCACTCTGTCCCTGCCTCACAGCAGTGCCACCATCTGCAGCATCAGGGGAGCAACTGGCACACGGGCAGCAAAACCTACTGCAGGAAGAAAGAGGCTTGCACAGCTCCAGTTCACCAGGGAAAAGAAATGTCCTCCTGTTGTGGTTTCACCTTCTGCCTTCGCAGATTCAAGCTTTCAGCATGCTCCCACCTCCAGTGTGACAGCTGGGGCTGTAGGTACACAGAACAGCCCAGAAAGATCCCTGAATTCATTGGTCCTGTTTGTAATAAATACATTCTGACTATTTCACCTTGGCCTTAGTTTAGGAATGGTTATTTTTTAAAAAGGGAAGGGAAAGGAGTGTGAGACAGTGACAGATACAAGTTGTGTGCTTCTTGCAGAAAAGATTTTTCCAGCTTTTGTTTGTTTGCTTGCTTTTAGTGGTTTTTTTGCTTTCTATCAGATACATTTTGCTGTAGTTGATAACACACCAAAAATACCCAGAGCTGGGATGACTGATCCATGCTGGGGCAGGATGCTTTTCACTGGTCAGGATAACTTAACAGCAGCAACCAGTTCTGACCACCAAAATCTGTCTCTGAGTGCTGCAAAGGCTGAGCTGCTTCTGGGATCATTTAAAGAGGATGACGATGCTGATAATAAAAGGGAAAAAAGATCCCCCAGATTTGGAAAGGGCAGGTCCAAATGGCTGATGGAAATAGCAATAGTTTTCTAATGAACCTCTTATTTCCCTGTTTAGTGGTTGTATCTCTGCACACCCAAGAATTCGTCATGAGACACTTTTTCTATAGCCAGTAGATAGTTTTCTTCTTGTTGAGATTTTTTGTTTGTCTTTTTGTTTTGTGTGTTGCTTTGGCTTTTGTTTCTTAGGTAAGTTTTTTTTGGGGGGGAGGGGGGTTTATTTTTTGTTTTCTTTCTCTTTCTTTCACTTGCATTTATGGAAATTCATGTGGTGCACGTGCTGCCTCACTGGGTACTGCACTGGCTACCTTCAGGCTGGGTTAGGAATACCACAGTGAACTGAACTTGGCCTGCAGACATGGGAACTTACCTCCCTCCTCCACTGTGGCCGGTCCTCTTTCATTGCCTCACCCTGGTCATGTCCAGCTTTTCCCAGGGGAGGGGAAGCTGCTGTTTCTGCAGCTGGGGGCAGAGGAGGAAGGGTAGTTTTGCTGAGAAGCTGGACCCTGTGGGATTGTTTGCTGGCAACGTTGTGGTGACATTGGGTGACCCTGCCAAGCACCGGATTCTGATGAAACAGAACAACAGGAGGAAGGAAAACCTCTGAGAGATAAAACTGCTGGGCAGTTCTTTATCTATAAAGTGTTATCACTGAAACAGCAAGTTCTAAAGCTTGTTTGTTCTCTGGACCTCTTATCCCACTTTCTTTCCTCTGTCACAACAATATAAGGCAAAAAGGCAGTTTCCAGTTGCAGCAGGATCCTGGGACTGGCAGGACATGGAAAGTGGCACTGAGCTGGGTGATTCCCATGACACAGTCTGGAGGAGGAAGGGGAGGTAAATGCACACCTAGAGCCAATTGCATGAGGGATGAGCCTGGAAGTCCACCAGAGCTTCTTATGCATCCTTCCACAGAAGAGAGGTTTGTGGGATGGCTCCAGTGCAGATCCAGGAATGAACCATGCAGGGGGAGAGGCCAGGCCAGGCCGGTGCTGGGGGCAGCCCGTGCAGACCAGTACCATTAGGGCCAAAGCAAGGGACAAGGTGTGTGTGCTGCACCAGGGAGCTGTGTATCCCCCGTGTCCCCCCTCTGACAGCAGCTGGAACTTTTGCACTGTCAGGGCCTCTGCCAGCACTGGGGGTCAAGTTTGAACTGCACAAAAATCAGCTTTTGTGATTTCTTTCTTCCCTCTGTGTCATCTGACATGCTGTCACATGCAGCTGGAAACTGAAGAACCTTGGCCCAGAAGTGTCTCACACCCTTTAATCTCTGGCTCACACAGCCCCATGTGAAAGCAGAAGGTCAAGCCTTCCTAACATCACTTTTACCATGAAAATAAGGATGGTGAAATGTTACATAGGGAACTGTTTCAAAGGAAGGTAAAGGGAGAAGTGAGGATGTGTGTTTATGAGGAAGAGGAAAGTGTTGAAATATATCAGTGAAAATAAGCCAGCCTGGCATTTATTTATAAACAAAATCTCATGTAGATTGATTAAAAAAAACCCCAAAGCAACCATAAATGGGTTGGATTTCATAAAATGTTTCAGTGTTTTCTCTTGAAATCTGCTTCACAATGATCATGTAGAAAAATTGTCACCAGCAGCACAGTCCAAAGCTAAGGTAAGTCATTAAATTGAAATTCTGGGAATTCTGGAAAACCTTTTGCTTTGTTTGCTGTGCCTACATCTTTGTGGGAGGCCTATTCGCTCTCTTTTTTTTTTTTTTTCCTTTTTGAAAACTAGTGGGGAATGCTGATAGGTGAGGGGGTGAAGGTCCCTGTCCCAGGCAGGCAGATGGTGGGTCCCACTTCCCTTTCACTGGGGGAAGGCAGTGAGTGTCCAGGTGGTCTTTCCTTGGGCAGCCCAGCAGGAGCTGAGCACCTGAAAACAGGGGGGCTCATTGCAGGGCTTCTATTTCTTACACTGTGCTTTGCCAAGCAAGGGAGTTGGTAAAGGCTCTGCCTCTAATGAAAACTTCCAACTGTCACTGAAATAGGTCTGAGGTCCCTGATGTGAGAGGGGAGAACAGAAGAACCTTAAAAAACAAATTAAAATCCCCACCAAAATCCAGATGTGTGTATTTGGAGCAGTTTTTTTGTATTTGTTGTTGTGTATGAGCTGGGACTGCTGCAGAGTATCCATCCCCCCAGGAGTCAGGAGGTGAGATCATCTCTTGCTGCTCTCTGCCAGCTGAAAATATCATCTGCTCTTCCCAATGAGGCAAAACTTACCATTTGAGTCCAGCCAAGTGGCAAAAGAAAGAAATCCAGTCATCTTATTAAAGGTACTTATATTATTGCCCAGTTTATTTCACCTTTAAGATGTTTCAAAGTTCTGTTTCTTTCAAAACAAAACCAAGGCCAAACAAAACCAAAGCCAAACCCATGCCCTCTCTAAAATAATGAAATAATGAGTATAACCATGATTGGAGATGAAACCCTGTAACTGCAGTGGCAGAGAGCAAAGAGCAGTTGTGGGTGTGCTCCTCCCAGGCACAGAGCCTGCTCTGGCCCCTGGGCCTGGCAGAGGGGACAGGGAGCAGCCCCCTGGGCACTCCAGCCTGGCATGGTCAGTGCCCAGAACGTGACAGGAAGCAACCTCAGAGCAATAAAATAAAGGACTTAATTCTCAATAGTTACTCAGTTGTCAGTGGGGGAGTAGAAAGGTAATGGAGTATCAGCTGCATTCTTCCATTTGGCAGAATAATTAGCAAGGCAAGGAAGTGAGCAGCAATAAGAGATGTTACTGTTAAATTACAGCTTAAAGGAGAATTTTTCCTTCCTGACCCAAGACCACTCCTGGCTTTCTGCCTGCACTGGCTGGTGAGAAAATGCCTGTTCCTGCCTCCCTGCCGCAGAACCAGATCAGACCAGACAGCTTCTTTCCTTCTGCTACCAAGGGCTCTTCTCAGGAAAAATTGGTAATAAATCACCTTTGTGACAGGCAGAAGTGTAAATGCAAGGAAGTCATGAAATGGGTGCAGGAATGCAGAGGAGCAGTGTGAGCTGTGTGGGGTGGGGACATGGTACAGAGTCTGCTGTGGCACTGAGAACAGCTGGTCCTTTTGTCTCCAGGCAGTGCAATGTGACTTTTGGGGGAAATGTGGTGCTTCTGGAGCCTGTTTTATACAGCAACATAGAGCAAGGGTTTAACTGTGGGCTGTGGTACGCACCAAGGGCTAAAGACTTAGAGAATTGTTCTTGCAATTTTGAGGCTGATGGAAGTCAGGCTTGAAATACCAGTGCCAGACTTTTACTGAACCAAAGCAGGAAGCCTGGCTGGAGAGGCAAGGGCCAGAAAGGTAGAATTAGAAGAACTTGGTAGAAAAATGTTAACAGGCAGAAATTGAATTTTTAAGTTAGTAAAGCAAAGCTGCTGACAGACCGCTGCCAGGGTTTCTGATAGGCAGGGCTTTCAGCATGTTGAGGAATGAGGAGTGCATGGTGTCAGACACTGCTCCTGGCTGGTGCAGACACTGCCCAGATGGGTCAGCTCATCCCCTTAGAGTGACCTGGTGATGGCTCAGAGCCTTCATTCAGAAACTGAGAGATTGCTTCTACTTCAAGCTAACAATAATGACCCACCCAAATTTTCACTTCCCCAGCAGTGTCCTCTTTTTCTGTCTTCAGTAAAAATGTTTTTGAAGTATGTCACAGCTTTTTGGTAGCAGCTTTCACACTTTCCTCCCACACCTGACATGCAGCTGAACTCTCATTTTTCAGTCAGTTGCCCTGGCTGGCAGCAGGGTTCATTGTTAAAATGTGACAACAAAAGCAAATGGAAAGCCCCAAGCAAGAAATTCGGTGTGAAATGTTACCAGACCTTTGTGAGCACCAACATGAAACTCAGAGGGAGGTTTGGATGTGTACCTGCACTCTGGGTGTGTGTCCTGCCTGTGCAGCCACCTCCAGAGCTGCTCTGCTTCCATCTGGTTTTGTAACATATCCTATTCAGTATTTTTGACAGGTATGACACTGGTTGCATCCAGCTTTGTCATCAATTTGTAGAATTGTAGAATTATTATTATGTAGGAGCTGACAGTGCAAGATGTTTGTGCTGCCTGTGTCCTGCACCTGCTGGGAGGGCAGCATGACCTGACAAGGGCAGGATGAAGTCTTGCAGGTTGGGAGTCTGAGAGGTGGGGGTTCCAGCCCTTCTCATACCTGTGTCCTCCTCACCTGGCAAACACAGTGTTGGTGTGTCCAGGCTTGGCTCCAGAGCAGTCTGGGACATCTGAAAGGCAAAGTGAATCTTATGCTATGAAGGTTGAATTGCATGTACTTGAAAGCTGGCAGATTTGGTAAGAGGTTTTTGCAGCAAGATAAAAACAAGGCCTGCACTGCCTGGATAGCAATGCCAGGCAGTGGTAGAAGAATCAGTATCTTGTTGACAAGTGCTTGGATCCCCCTTGTCTCCCAGAGGTTGCTGAACCCACCAGAAATACCTATATATCACTGCTGCCTCCTCACTGCTTAATTCTTCTCTTACCCCTTCTCTGCTTGGGTGGGAGAGTGTGGCCAAGTGGGTCATGAATTTAGAGGACACTCTTTCTACTAAATCAGCCTGAAAGCTCCAGATGGGAAAAGCAGAAGACAGTGCGAATAAACAGAACAGTAAAAACCAGTTTTCTAGCTGGAGAACTTGAGGAGGTTTTTTGGTCCTCATATTTCAGGTGCACCACTCTTGAATCCCTGGCTGCCCTGCCTGAATGGTGAAGAGCAAAAATTTTGGAGGCTCTGCTGTGAGGTTTCTTTGGGGAGGAAGCTTGGCTGCCTCAGGCCAGGCATTCATGGTGTCTCTGTGAGCGAGTGGTTGCCAGAGGAAGAGGTGTCACTGTAAATTAGGTGGGTTAGCAGAGCGTGCTCGGAAATGTTTTGTTTACTGGCTGCTTTGTATCTCCCCCACCCTTTTTATTAGTGGTTAGTGAAGTAGAAGTGTTTTTTTTCTTGCCCATCTTAAACAGAAGTTGCTTTGTGCAGAGTTTTCACCTCTGAAGAGCTCACATCCATGCTGGTGAGACAGGAGGTGTAGAAAAACCACACTGGCAATCAGGTAATCTCTGAAATCCCCATGTTCTCATCCCCCAAATCCTATACTGGGGAGAGAATGTTAAAGATCTGTTGAGCATTACTGGGGAACAATCCATCAGGTTAGAGAGGTGCATATGTTACACAGCCATCCAGGAGAGCCACCAGCAGCAGGGCTGGACAAGCAGGGTGAGACCCTTAGGCTGAGGCAGCAGCAGACAATCCACCTCTGCATGCACAGCGCCCTTTGTCACTGCTTTGATCTTTTCAAAGAAGATGCAAGTCTAGAAAAGGGGAGAAAAACCAACCTCCTTAAGAGGTCTTTGCAGTCAGAACTTCTCCTCTTTTCCCTCCCCACTGTGTAGCAAGTAAAGGAAGGATTCTGCTCTCAGATTTTGGTGATTACAGAGCAGAAATCCCCATCTCTGTCTGAATTAAAGTGGTAGAACAGCCACTGCCCAGGTGGATGGAGGGCTCTGCTGGGCCATTGTCTGCAGCAGGCAGTTCCTTCTTTTGGCATTGCCTTGAATAGGAGGAGACACAAAGGCAGGGCTAGATGTGGGAATTGTAAGGATATTTTTGTGGCAGCAGGGCTGAGCCCAGCACGTGCAGGTGGATGGCAGCTGTCCTAGAGTGATGCTTGTATCCCCAGTTCTCTGTTCTGGTTATGCTGCACCTTTAAGACTGGTTCTGAGAGTGAAGGGGAATTTAAAAAGCGAGCAGCTTGTTTTCAGAAATTGCACTTGCTCCCCCGCATTCCTTCTCATGGGCTGTGTTGTCTGCAGCACAGAGAGCAAGAAAGAACTCTCCTTTGTTTTTCAGTTAATTTCTTTTAGCAACTGAAGCACCCCAAACTGTGGATTTTCTTTTTCTTGGAATGGATGGGCCCTGCTCTGGACTGAAATCCCAGAAGAACTCTGGGAGCTCATGCCTGTGGCCCACCAGGACCTGGGACGTAGCATTTTCCAGCTCAGGAGAGACTGATAAGAGACTAAGCAAGCCAAGCTACACACCACGAGAAGGACTTTCTGAATCTGCCATGTATTCAAAAAAGCGAGAAATTTTATTGTTTAATATTATTTTTTTTTATACTTGTGAATACTTTGCTTGTTAAATAAACAGGTTTTTTCCACTTTTCTCCAAAGAAATGTTTTCCTGAACCAAGTGGGAAAAGGACCACTTAAATCTGCTTTTTAGAAAAAGCCCTTTGGAAGTTTCCTCCCAAATTTGCCCTAAACAAAAACAAATACAGCAGCCCAGCCTGGTGTTGGGAGGTGTCTGTGGCACAGCCGAGCTCAGAGTGTGTGGTCTGAAGCTGTTGAGTGGTTTCACGTACTTAGGTGTTTACATTACAGGGTGGGATGCTCTGCTCTGCCTTAGAAAATCCCAGTGCCAGCTGGAGCTTGCACACGCTGCCCCTGGCTTGGCCAACAGGGAGCTGACCCTCCTGGACAGACAGCACAGCAGGTCCTCTCCCACCCCATCTCCCACCTTCTCCATTTAACTAATTAAGAAAATTAATTCTGTGCTAGTGACACAACTTTATTTAAGTTGATTGCTTTGGAACAGCTTTGCTACTTCTTTCTTTAGACAATCCTTTACATTTTAAGGTTAAA
The DNA here is from genome assembly GCA_013396955.1 of Regulus satrapa. NCBI lineage: Eukaryota > Metazoa > Chordata > Aves > Passeriformes > Regulidae > Regulus > Regulus satrapa. The sequence continues at coordinate 11,526 of VWZN01004525.1, read as the reverse complement.
TAGAGTCCTAATACAGAGCCCTTGTTCTCACTGCCCTGCACCAATTCTTTGATTTAATTTCAATGCCATTTGACTCAAACACTTTTGATGTAAAAAATGTCCCCAGTACAAGCAATTGCAATTCCTGCTGACCTTGTATTGTAATGATTACCATTTTGTTGCTCTTACATTTCTGTAAAGTTCTTTACAGCGAGATAAATGTGTTTGTTATGGGATTGTGCATTATTATCAACTAAAATCCAGTAAGTTATAGAAGCACCATTCTTTTTCTGCATGGTTTCTCTCTGATTTTTTAAAAAATTTGTTGATATTTGGAATAGCCTATTTCTTTGTCACAGCTACACAAACACAGATCCAAGATGGGGATGAGAGAAAAAAACAAGTCCTTTATCACTGCCTGTGCTTCTTTTGGCTTTTGTGGGAAAATGAAAGACAGGGGATTTTTGACAGGAGAAATCTATCATTTTATGCAAATTTTTGTTAAGGCAGAGAATTGTCAGCAGCAATCTAGATCATCAGATCAGGATCTGGACTGCTGTGGTTGTCTGGTTAAGAGTTGAAACATTTATCTGAATATTTCCCAATAGTAGAATGTCCCTCCATCCCACTCTTCAGAAAAGCAATGTGAAACTCTGGTAGTGAGTCCCAGTTGAACAGAGCAAATATAAAATGTGTGATGTACGCGTGCACTAATGTGTTACATGCAGGAGTTGAATTTCAGCTTCTTCACTGGCCCCAGATTTGGACTTTGCTAGCATTGAAGATGCTTCCTTAAATTCCTTGTTGACAAAGTAGTAACAAATGGCATCCAGGCAGCAGTTTGTGTTGGCGAGGATGGAGGTGAAGTGAACAAAATTGTTAATGCTCCGTATGGCCGAGCAGTCAGAGCTGATGGAGTCCATGATGAAGCGCAGGAGATGCCCGAGGTAAAGAGGTAAAAAGCATATGATGAACACAGCCATGTTTGCAGACACAATGTAGACAGCTTTCCTGGTTAGCTTTTCATTGTGACAGTTTTCATTATTCTTTCTCCTGAGCTCTGCAATGATTTGTATGGAGCAGTAACTCAAGATGAGCAGTGGCATAAAAAACCCTGTAACAATGGCACACAGTGTGATCACCGAGGGTGTCACAGAAGATTTTTCAAAGCAAAAATCATCTTCTCTTCGGTCCTCAAAGCTTTTAATGAGGGAAGTCTCACAGATTATGACCATCCAAAGGAATCCAGAGGCAAAAGCTGCCTTCAGTGGCGACCTCAGTGCCTTGGATCTTAAAGGGTACTTGATTGCAAGGTACCTGTCAGCGGCGATGATGGTGATGATACCAATGCTCATAAAACGGTTTATGAAATAGCCACCTTCCAGAACTAGACACCACCCATCTACTTTCAAGTGCTGGAACTGGGACAGAGTTTTAAACGGCAAGGTGAAGAGCAGCAAGCAGTCAGCCACAGCCAAGTTGACCATATATACTCTGGTTTCTGTCCATTTGCTGAGTTTGCAACAGAACACCCACAGTGCCAACATATTAAGGACAATGCCCAAAACCAAAACTGGGATGTAAACACATAGCTGGATAAGTGGAAATATTTCATAGGCTGTGATATCGCAACTGTTGTTGTGGTTCATTTTGGGTGTAACAAAGTATACAGTTCCTGCAAAAGCAAATTAGGTCTTTTACAAGGGAGGTTCTGGACTGAATCAGTGATTAATTCTAATTGAGAGAGTTCAGGGCTTTACCAGCCATGAAAACCTGATGTAGGGTACCTAGTATGAAGAAAAGTGACAGGGACACAAGCCTGATCAGTTGTGAATGAGAGAAAGACTTAGATTCTCCCTTGGTCCTGTGTAGGGAAGACTGCTCCTGGAGGCTGGCAGGGAAAAGGGCTTGGGCCCTTGTTTTGGCTCAGACTTTGATCAGGCAGCAGCAGAAATCCTGCAGCAAGGAGTTATGTGAGCCACAGCAAACATTTGATAATGGGAAGGGGATGCCTAAACCCAGCTCTCATCCCTTCCCTTATAGCAAGGCTCAATGGAAGCTAACTGGTATCTTCACAGCTTAAAATGTTCCAGACGTGCAGCAAAAGGACAGCTGTCCTTTCCCTCAGTCCTGAGATGTCTCTGCATTACTTCTCATTAGTGATACAAGGAATTATTAGTGTATCTCTAACTAGTTTCAGCTGCCATCAAATGCTGTACTCAGAGGGCTGCACTGACAATCGGAGTACTGGGTCTGCTCACTGCTTTTCAAGAATTGCCAAAGCTGGTCCTTATCTCAGAAGCATTACAGCAAACTGCCACAATTCCAAGACAAAAGAAACTCCCCAAGCTCAAGGCAGGAATGTAATCAGCAGCCATGTGGAAGAAGTGAGCTATGTTTGGTCTAGTGGGAGGTTTTATCACCTTGGATCTAAGGGCAATATTGCTGTTTGCCCTTCAGCTCTGGAGGAATAAATGCAGAGGCATGCTCCAGGCACAACTGTTCATGAACAGAAAAGACCCAGGATGTCTGACATGTCTTTGGGTTTTCACTGCAAGGGGAATGTGGCTCCATGGGGGAAGGTTCATGGGTCTCAAAAGCATCCCCATGCTTTTCACAAAAGTGAGCGAACCATAAGGCAGTACTGCAGCATTTATGTACATCTGTGGGTCTTGGTTAGCTTTGAAAATCATGCATCAGAGCAATCATGCCAGGAGACCTCTGAAAGGGTGAGGGAATGTGATACAGGAGATACCTGCAGCAGCTCTGTCCTCTGGACATGAGAAATGTGTTACGAGCCCATAAAATATAAGGGAAGATCATAACAGGGAGACCTAGAAAATATGTAGGAAAGGCTGAGACAGCCCTTAAGCATCCCAAAATGTGTCAGATGTCGTCAGTATCAAAATGAACCTTTGAAAAGGTTCCAGCCCTATTGGCTCCAGCCCTATCTTTCTCCATCCCTATTCTAAGTGTCCCACCATGGCTGAAAGGCAATGCCTTGCAGAATGCAAAAAACAGTGTCAGTAAATAGCCAGGAGAAATTACCTGTTCTCTTGCTGTCCTTGGAAAGAGCAAGTTCCTCCAGCCCAGCCGTGGAGTGCTATGCAGGCATGACAAGTAGTGCTCCTTGCACATGACCAGCAAGGTGTCCTCTGATCTCCAATTTCTGGTGGCTGTGAGAGCAGCAACGCTGGCCGAGAAAGCACTTGCACTCCTCCTGAACACAGGGCACAGTTTCCTTTGTCATCACCATTGCTGTGGCTTGTACCACCTCCTGTTGGCTGAGGAGCCTGCAACAGTGCTGCAGGGAGGTCTGCCATGCATCCCTGCAGCAGCTCCTCTGGTGGTAGAATGGCTTTGAGTTTTTTCCTTTGCTTTATCTTCCATTGCCTGATGTCACACTGAGCAATGCCTGCTGACCCTCCTCGCCCAACAGACTGTGCTTGGAGGAGACCCATTGCCCTGGAAGGTCCTGAGGTCTTCTCTTTGCCTTCCAGAGTGCCACCCCACTCAGACTGAGGGCAGGAGTGGCTTCTGTTGTCACACTACCTGAGCCCTGGGACAGAACAGCCCTAACAGTCCTGCAGCTGTTGGAGAGGTGAGGGCAGTGGTATGCAGGAAGTTTTGTGATTATTATAAAGTGTTTCACTCTGAATCATAGTAGTTCTTTTGTCATCCATAGCTCTTCTCAGCCAGCAATTCTGAGAAAATCTGGCACCGTGACCCTGTGACCTGCTGGCTTTGTGGCTGTTCTGTGGTTGCAGGTTCCTGCATCCCAGGGGCTGCTCTTGGGCTCCCCATGGCAGCCTATTTACCAGAAAAGCTCAGACAGGTTGATCGGTGAGCTTAAAGGTCCTGGTATTAGTACTTTGAATTGCTGTCTTGGGCACATGTATTTCCCCTTTCCACTTTCCAGGTCATGTAAGAGCAGCTTCTGGAGTATTTCTGCATTGTCTGTCTGCACATCACAGGCCAGCCCTTGAGAATAATTCCATGACAGTATACATTCAGAATATATTACATGCTTCTAACTTGCAGGGAGTGCTTTTGCCTTTCTTGGGGGTGCTTCTTGGTGGATGCTTGTGGAGGGAGAGTTTGTGCTGGGTCAGATGATTGATCTACATAGACTCCATCAATCAGAAGGCTAAATATGATTATTTATTAAGATCTATATGAAGAGTAGAAAGCAGTACTTGGAGGCAGACAGGCAGGCAGGCAGCAGCTACAAACAGTGCAGCTAGCAGTATCTCTTTCCAAAACATCCAAGGTACATTGATAGGACACCTAGCATACATTGGCTAAATTCTATAAACATCTCTATTGTTATGGAGAATTCTCCCCGATTCTCAAAACATCTCAGAGCTAAGTCTGGCTTATGTGGCAACAGATGCTTACAAGTACTTACTGACATATTAGTGTGCTCAGTTAATTGATCCCCAAACAACAGCACTTTTATATCATGGTCCTTGTTGGTACTTTAGTTTTCAAAGTCATCCAGATTCTGGGTTGTGATAGTTTCATCATTGTATAGAAAACTTTGTGTGATCCTCCAGTGTTTTTCACACCCTCCTCTTGTCTGTGTCCAGACAATCAGTAGTGGTATAAACCATGAGCAGTCAAAATCGTGCCTGGGATTCTATCTCAGCTCATAGAACCTCTCCAGTGTGATGCTTTCCATCCACAGCTTGAAGCTGTGATTGCAAGATGAGGGTCTCATCAGCCCAGGGAGGTTTCAAGAGAGGGACAAGCCATGTCGCCAAGCACAAAGCAGCTGTCTGTGAGCAGCAGGTTCACCAGGATGTGTCAAAGCAAACTCAACACCAGCTACCAGTAGGCAAAGCTAGGATAAAGTGCTGTCTGTGGAGAACTTACATATCTCCTGCTGAGGCTCTTGGGTCTGTGCCTGCTTCCTGGCCATCGCAGCATCAGGATCCGCCTCCTTCTCTCCACCTCGTCTCCCCATCAGCCACACTTGTCTGCAGCTGCTCAAGGGCCCCTCCTTCCATGCAGTCACAGGCTTTATCCCCCCTGCCATGGACCAATGACATTCCCTTGGTATTTCCCCTGCCTCTGCAGTTCTCAGCCTGTCTCAGTTGTGCGAGTGCTGTCCCCGTGTGGCACGGTGGAGGTGACACTTCTGTGTTCTTCCTTCCCTGCTGGCCGCTCTCAGGCAGGGTATTCCAGGGCTCAGCAGCACTGCAGGGTGCTGGTGCTGATGCTTTAAGCTTTAGCTTTCATATTTTCCAGATTCTGTGCTGCATTAGTGTGTGACTCTGAACTTCATATAGAGTGGGGGCAAGCTCTCCTCACAGCTCAGTCAGACACAACAATCCTTTTCCAGCCTCAGAACCAAGGACATCGCTGCTGCTTCAGGCCCAGAAAGTGCAAACAGCAGTGAATGGAGGAGAGCAATCTGGGAGGAGGGGACTGCGTAACCTGGAGCTGTAATTGGACAATTAACCCCAACATGGAAACGGACCAAAACTTCTAAAAGTGTGAAAACTCATGACCCACTGTCCATTTTGGGTGTAGCTTCAGCTGGGCTCTTGTACTGCCCAAGGTACATCCTTTGAAAGCCTTTTAATAAATACCTATTTTATTCCTTTAACACTGTCTAGCCTCTCTTCTAGGTAGCCTCTCAAAGCATCAGTGCCTGTAGAGGCTGCAGTGCTGCCTGCAGTGAGCTCCAAAGGACCTTGCACTGACCCCAGCATCCACCACATTGTTCCTGAAAAAGTGATTTTCTTAATGAAAGGAACCAGTGGGACAAAATATTCCTGTAAGGTAAAGAACCACTGGTGGAACCTGCTGACAGACAAATTGATGGGCTCCTGCCTTCTTTGCCTGCCACGGAAAATCTTTATCTCCCCTGCATCGCTATGTCCTGCTGGCTGCAGCTTCTAGAATGTCAGAGTGGGGCAGAGCCTCTGGCAAGATGGGAGTGGTACAGGTGCCATCTCCACTCATGAAAGTGATGCCTTAAGTTTTAACTTCTATATTTTTCAGACTCTGTGTTATTTAGTATAGTTCTGGGTTTCATATTGGGGGTAGTAAGATGTCTTTACAGAGTGGACAAAGAAATTCCTTCCCTCTCCTGGGACCAAGGATGACCGATGCAGATTTCAGGCCAAAGAAGTAAAAACAAAGGTGAAGAGAAAAACAAGGAGGATGGAGCTTCATAACCTGACGCTTTAATTGGACAGTTAACTCCAATATGCTAATGGACCAAAACTTCAAAAAATGTGAGACCTCGTGACCAGTTGTCCACTTTTGGAACCATTTTGGGTGCATCTGGGTTGCAGCCCTGCTAGGGCTCTTGTATTGCTCAAGGTGTATCCACAGAGGCCTTTTAATAAATTCCTGTTTTATCCCTTAACTCTGTCTAGTCTCTGTTCCACGTCAGCCTTCCAAGGGAACAAGAGAGGGACACAGCTCTGGGCTGCCCTGCAGCACCTGGCCCTGCTGTGCCTCTGCCCTGTCTGGATCTTGACCAAAAGAAACTGTAGAGTTGAGAGCAAAACATGTCAGTGTTCTTTTTAGCATGTCAAATGGCAGTTTGAGGCTAAGTGCAGCAATCCCACACAGTGACCAGCCCTGGCTGTTGGGGCTGTTTCTCCTTTCCTCTTCCCCAGCACCAAACCGAATTGCTTGAGGCAGAAAATCCTATAAGGGCTCTCTGTGCTGCAGCTCTCCCCAAGCTCCTGCAGTGATGCGTTTTGAGGCTACCTAAAAACAAAGACTAGACAAAATTAAGGGAATAAAAAGCAGTTCTATTTATTGAAGACCTTCAGGTACGTTTAGGGCAGACAAAGCCACCCAGGGGCTATACCCAAAAATGGGTGACGGGTCACGGGTTTTCACACTTTTATAAGCTTGATTAATTTGCATATTGGGGGTTAATCTTCCAATTACAGCTTCAGGTAATGAAGTTATTTACCCCAAGTTTGCTCCCTCCAACTCACTTTTGTTCAGGGCCTGAGACAGTGATGTGGCCTTGATACCCAGGCCTGGAGAGGAATTGTTGTGTCTGACCAAAATGGGAAAGCAGCAGCTCACACTGTATATGGAGTTTACAGTTATACACTAAAGAATTGCAGGATTACAAATACATGAAAAATATAAAAGCTGAAATCCTCTAGGCATCAGCAGCACCGGAGACCAGCTGAGTATGTGTGCATACACACTGGGCAGGGCATGGAAAAGCCCATACTTCCCAGTGGCCTGATGATGCCTCAGTGCTTATGGAGTTACCTGGAGACTGCCTGGCAGTGCTCACCACTGGAACAGCTGTGCTGCCCTAAGGAAACAAAATCAGACATGCCTCCAACATCTGAAAGCAGCACCCAGCTCACAGCTCCCCAGTAGGTGTCCTTCAGCCCCACAGAGTTCCAACCTCTGGTAAAAACTCAGGTTTCAGGCCTGCCAAAATGCCACCAAACAGCAAGATACTGTCTTATGCCAGCCCCTGCCTTCCATGCATAAGCGGGCCAAAAAATCTCTATCTGATGGCCACTCTCTCACCCATTCAGATTCTAGTTACTTTTTAGGCTTTTCCTTGTGGGTTGTTGTTTTTCTTTTTCCCTCAAGCCCGAAGTGGAAGCCATTATTAGCATTTTGTTTACTATCAAGGGACAGGAAAGTTCTATCTTGCAGAAATGTTGGTAAAATGCAGTGGTTCAGCATTGCTGTTTGGGGCAGCTGATGAACTTTGGCAGCTGTGGCCAGTCCCCACTACCATTTCCCATTGTGATAGGAAATGGAAAAGATTTGGGGTTAAGTGNCTCAGGGAGCTGAGGCTTTGTTCAGACTGAAGGAGGATGCCAGAAACCCATCCTAAACTTAACATGTAAACAAGATAATAATTTTTGTCTAAGACAGAACATATATCTTCAGATAATCAGAAAGTTCCTTGCACCTCTTTGGGTTGCATCTCTTTGGGCTGCACTGTTAAATACCCTGCTGTAACGCAGATCTTATATCTCAGTAGCAAAATCCTTTCTCCCAATCTCAGAATAGGTTTAGCATTAAGAGCAGAAGACTCTGATGTATGATGGCAATAAATTAATATTGATTTATAGATATATTACTATGACAGACCTTTCTTTTAATTTACAAAAGTATGGATTTTGTTTTGTTTTCATAGCATTCAAATGAAACAACAAAAAGATCTTAATGATGACAGGGATTATGAGGTCGACCAATTTCTCCTCTGCAACGAGATAAAGGAACAATTATGGGACCTGTATATGAGGCTACATGTATAAAAGCATTGCTGTTCTGTATTTCAGACTAGATGCCCTATTTGGAGCCCATTAGAAATCGAACAAGTTCTCCACGTTAACTGGGAGAAGACATGAGCATGACTGAATCTGCAAAAACAAGCAAGTTGTTTGCTTTCTAGATTAACAGCAGGTTAACAGGTTGATATGAATCCTCATCTCTTTTTTTTAAATAATAAACAAATCAACATAATCTTCTTGGAACAGGCATTCATTGTAAGTAAAGGGATATGAGGTCTCAGAAGGGAATCCTAGGTCCAAAAATACTTTTGAAAGCCACCCGTGCTGTTCCTGAAGTAGAAGTGTTTTTCCTTGCTGAACATCACTTGCCCAGATTGTAAGACATGTCTGCCAAGAAGCCTCTTGCTTTCTGAGGGTAGTGAATTGCAGCATATTTGTAGAGGGTAACAGGGGTGACAACACTCACACATCTCCTTAAGCAATAGATGGCTGTTAAGACCGGGCACTATTTGTCTCCCTGTATCTTTCCCTGTCTTTGAAAAAATAATTTCAAAGGCAGAACAAGGGCTAAACAGTGGGCAGTGGGTCAACTGGTCACGTACACACACACACACACACACACACACACACACACACACAGAGGCTACTTGCCGTGCTTGCACTGAAACACCAGCAACAAAAATTGGGACATGAATGACCTGAACATTACATGAATGACCTGAGCAGTTTCACCTGTTTTTATGGCACAGTTGCTCACCTCAGCTTCCACCCTGTTGTCTGCCAAAGGATAGACACAAAGCAGGTGGATCTAGTGGTTGGATATGAGACACTTTCCGAGCTGGGAACAGTCCTTTGTGTGTTGGTCTGGTCAGGGTCTAGTCTGTGTTTTCCGACGGTGCTTGGAACGAGTGTCATTGCATGGTGACAGACTTGTAGGGGAACTATATGTCAGCTGTCATTGAGAAAGTTAACTGGCCCTAAGTTTGCATGAGCAGAATATGAGTTTGCAGTTCCAGGAGGAAATTTTTAAGACGTTTACAAGTCAGAAGACACTGAAAGGGAAGGACCACAAGGCCAACCAAAACAAGTTGTGCCCAGGAGGTGCCTGGAGCTGCAATACAAGTGAGTAGACAGAGCTGGGTCCAAGGCACCGGGGACAGCAGGACAAAATTCAAGTTAACATCAGACCCTTCGGAGGGGTTTGCCTCTTTTTCTAGATATGCCTATACCTACAAGAATTGCAAGCACTGTGGATGGTTCCATTCCCTGTGCCTCAAAACCTGAGCAGCATTGTGGCACTCAGCACCTGCCATGCACAACACTTTCTTTATACCATTACTTGATCCATGGGTAGCTGTGACTCCTTGCTCTGGTTCTTCTCTGATCTCCTAAATATACACTTGGGGAGCATAGAAGAAAACTCTGGAAATTCCTTGGCTGCAAAATAATAGCAAAATGCATCCAGACAGCAGTTGCAATTTGCTAAGCATGCAGCTATCTTAACATAGGTTCTAACTCCTGGGATCAGAGAATGAGCTCCAGCAAATTCCATTGCAAACCTCAAGAGCAATGAGATGTGGAAAGGTGAGAAACAGACAGCAAACACAAACAAATTCACAGAAACAATGTGCACGGCCTTCTGGAATAATTTTGTCTCATGAGGGCTTGTGGCCATCTTCTTTTTTAGACATCTGATGACTTGTACTGAGCAAAAAATCACAATCCCTAAGGGAATAAAATACCCACAGATACTGTAGAATAAAGGGAAATACCTAGGTAGAATAGATTGATTCCGAAAGCAACAACCTTCCCACTGATATTGAAATGTGCGATACAAACTGGAATACATGATCATTGTTATCCAAAGTAAGCCACAGATAGAAGCTGATTTCAGGGGGGATCGAAGAATCTTTGCTTTTAGAGGAAACTTAATTGCAATGTATCGATCAATCGCAATCAGGGTGATAATAAGGATGCTCATAGGCATGTTTGTAAAATAGATGTTTTGTATGGCTGCACAGTACTTGTCAACGGGATGTTTGTGCTTGGTAAAATATAGCAGGAAAGGCAGGGTGAAGAGCAGGAAACTGTCTGCCACGATGAGGTTGATCATGTACACCTTGGTCTCAGTCCACCTCTTGAGTTTGCAGCAGAAGACCCAGAAGGCAATTGCGTTCAGGGGAATCCCCAGAGCGAGCACTGGGATGTAGACAACCAGCTGCAGCAGCACAATGCTGCCATGTGCCTCAATGTCAGTGCAGTTGTCCATGTTGGGCTGTCTCTGCAAGGAAAGAGTGCAGGCTTGAGACTGAGCTCAGTGACAGGGGCCTGCGGCTGTGCCCCCTCTCATGGCCCTGCAGCTCCTTGCGTCCCTGCACTGCTCACGTGGGCAGCCTCTGGAGGGGTTCAGCGGCTCACCAGCACCATCACTCTTTCAGCCACCAATGTTACACTGTCACACACTGCCAGCTAGGACAAAAGCAGCGAGACAGCCTTCTCTTGCTGCTGGGGCAGGGCTAAGCCTGCCTCATCCTCCAGCCCCACTATGAACAGTGTGGGTGATAGGAAAGCAGAATGATAACTATGTTATTACCTTTGCCTCTGCTGTGCCTGGCAGAGCAATGGCTCAAGAGCAGCCCACAGCAGAGATGGGCAGCGTTTCCCATTTGGCCTGGGCAGCATTCCCCTTTTGCCCTTGGCAGCATTTCCCATTTGCCCTGCACAACCCTTGCTTTGCTGCTGAAGCCACCCCATGGGTTTGCTCTGCGTCTTGCCAGACCTGAGGACATCCTCAGGGAGGATGAGCCCTTACAGCCCCGTGGCTTTGCTCCCAGGGACAGTGGGAATGCTGCTGTTGGGCGGGTGGGTTCCTGCTGTGGGCAGGATTTGTGCCCCCAAACACAAATCCATTCCTCTGCTGTGGAGGGGAATGGCTCAGCAGCCCTAGCACATTAGAGACCTCCAGGGAAAGGAGGGAAAGTGAGCATATGTGTCTGATCTCCGCCTTCAAAGGTAGGAAGCCAAAATTTTACCAGGGCAGAAAACATGAATCTGAGAACAGACTACCTGCCTTTAAATATTTCAGGGCATTTGCCACCAGAAAGGAGGAAGAATCAGACTTTGTCTACAGCTCATAAAGTACATGTGCCAGGGAATGAACGTGCCCAGATTAGTACAGTCTTTTCCAATACATTGCTAGGAGGTTCTAAACATCAATATGTAAATTGTTGTGAAAAGTCCTGATTGTATGACATAGATGAACTGTTTTTAGTGTCCGAGACTGAAATACAGATCCTGCAACTCC
>VWZN01004524.1:365235-384517 GCA_013396955.1 Regulus satrapa | reverse complement strand
GGGGGTGTCACCCCCGCCGGCCTCGCACCCTGCGGGAAGGGCCGAGGGTGACACCGTGACCCTGTCGGCGACAGCGCCGGGGGCGGTGCTCGGGCAGGAGGGATCTTTCCCCGAGCTGCTCCCTGTCTCATCCCCATCCCACCGGGCGCTGGAAGCCACCCCCGGGCGCGGCAGCTCCTGGGTGCCCCTGGGGACCCGCTGGCTCCGGGGCAGCGCAAGAGCCCCCGACAGAAAGCTCCTTCTGACGGGGGTGCCCGGGGCAGTTGCACAGCCCCGTGCGAGGTGAATACGCGAGTGGCATCGCTGTAGGAATTGCTTGGGGGTGTACCGCGAGCTCTGCTGTGACACACCCAGAGTCGTGGTGCCATCCCGCCTCTCCCCCGAGGGCTCGCCCAGACCTGTCCCGTGCTAGAGAGATGGGAAGTGTTACGGTCACCCTTGGCCATCAGGTGCTGCCTTTGGTTCTCCCTGCACGGCTGCAGTTCCAGCAGATCTGGGGCCTTCCTTTTGGGAGCATCCGAATGAAAGGTTTGCGGGCACCTCCTGATGTGGCTTGTCTGTGCCCCCTGCCTGTCTTATCACCCTCGCCGTGCTTGGCCACAGCTTTCCCTGAGACGGACTGTGTCCTCCCTGGGCATTGCCTGAGAGCTCAGCTCCTGCAGGAGATCTGAAGCATCGCCTCAGGCTGCAGCCCAGCACAGGTCCAAGCTGGTGGGTGAGTTTTGGGTGGGAGATGTGGCCACGGTGAGCCTGCAGGGGTAGCAGTCAGGCACTCGGTGACGTGGGGATGGAGTCACTCTGCTGAGAGTTCAGTGGGGGACGTGGTGTGGGAACTGCCTGCCTTGAACACGAGGATGCTGTGTGAGAGGTCAGCAGAGAAAAATGGTACCTGGGACGAGGGTCAGTGTGTGTGCTCCAACCCAGTGAGCCCCTTCTGCTCTTTGGTGTGTTGAGTTTTCTCCCATTTTCTCTCTTAGTTATAGGAATAATTTATTGTGGGTGGATTGCAGTGTTGCAGGGTGGGATTCTTTAGTGTCCTCATAACTCCAGCCTTGGGGGTACTTCAGGAACCCCTTTGTTTCATTGTGAGGGGTGATACTTTGTGCCTTATCCAAGCAGCTCTGCTCTAGCTTACTCTGCCCCGGGATTAAGGATTTGTGCTGGCCTTACACAAACCAGAGTCTCCTTTGGGGTCAGGCTGTTCATCTGATCAAGCTGGAAGTACAACTAGGGAAGAGCGTGAGAAGGAAAAAGGCAAGGGCCAACCTTTTCTACTGATTTCACAGGTTTAGTTCATCTAAAACCCATCACAGAATGGCCTCAGCAGCATCACTTCCATGTCCATGGCATCAAGCCAAGAGTGATTTGCTGCCTCTTTATTCAGGAACCTCCTTCTCCTTCAGCTGATAATGCAGGAACAGCTCCTGCTGATTGCAGGCTCTGATGCTGTACTTTTTGCCTCATTAATTAAATCTTGAGTCCTTTAAACTCATGAAGGAAGTCTGTAAACTTATTCCTGTTTAAACAAAGCTGCATCTGTGAAATGTAGGCAGTACAGTGATCATCCCAATGGTTTGTCTACTCGACTTCAGTGTGTTTCTCTTCTTACAGCAGGACTGGAAATTCAGCCATTATCCCTAAAGCAGCAGTCTGTGGATGTGGATTGGGCTGTAGCTGTTGGAGAACTTGGCTTTGGACTAGGGAGAGTGAGGGAAGGGCTGCCTGGTGTCCCTAAGGCAGAAGGGAGCAGCTGCTTTGTGCAGAGCAAGATGAGAGCAGAGCTGGTGTTTGTAATTTTGGGGAGGAAAAGTTCATTAACATCTTCTGGAATGGTTTTCCTGGATTATAAAGGGCGTGAGGAGCCAGTGGCACATGTTTGGGAGTGTGAGTTTCATGTAGTGCTAAGGAAACCCTCTGTGGAGTTATGCAGCGAAAGCTTTTCCACCTTTTTTGACAGTTAAGGTAAAGATGATTATTTAGGCAGAGTTTTCAAGGTGCCTAAGTCTGCGTTATGGACAGAAACGCAAGCAAAAAGGAGGAAAAGAGCACTGCATTGGCCGGGAATCGAACCCGGGCCTCCCGCGCGGCAGGCGAGAATTCTACCACTGAACCACCAATGCTGCAGTGCCTGCACAGCTGCCTGCACAGCTGCCTGTGCCTCCCTTCCTGGCCAAGGGCTCTGCCAACAGGAAGCTGAGGCTGAAGGGTTGGGTGGGCAAGCTGGCACCTGGAAGCTGTTCCGTAGGCACCAGCAGGGATGTGGGTCTCCTCAACCACAGGTTACGTGTTGTTTATCTCTGGATAATGAACTGCAAGTTCCTGGGGAGAAACAGGTATTATATATGGAAGTTGTGTTGGCTTCTTATTAAATCTTGGGCTGATTAAGAGTATATTGAAATGTACCATTAGTAGTAAAGTTAAATATATGAGATATTAACTGAAGCACTGTGTGGGTGGCTGGAAGGGTTCAAAACCATGGCACTCACTGTGTGTGGGCCTGGTGGGCAGCAATTCACTGCCAAGCCAGCAGCATGCCCGGTGCTGAGCTCCCATCCTGTGCCATGCTGGGGGTAAATGGCCCCAGTAACCTGCCCCATTGGAAAGGGCGTTTGAACACCTGGTAACTTCTCTGCAAGCACACAGCTGCACTGGATGGGCCCTTGAGAGAGTTTGTGAACAGTGTAGGAGGCTGCAGGCTGGAGCAGCAGGAGGGCAGGGAGCTGCTGGTGGATGTGAGCGGGGAGGACGGGAGAGCTCTAGTTTCAGTTTTGGGTTCCTTCAGTATTCCCCATTTCAGTACTGCTTTCTCTAGTGTTTGTGGTGGCTGAAAGTTCATGCCCTTGTCACCAAGGCCCTCAGCGTTTGGATCAGGCAGAACCTAAACCTGCCTGTGTGCCTCCCCTTCCTCTCCCCAGACTGGTGCGTGAGTTTGTGGCTCAGAACAACACATCCCAGATCAAGCACGTGATCCAGATCCTGTCACAGGAGTTTGCGCTCTCCCAGCACCCCCACAGCCGGAAAGGGGGACTCATTGGCCTCGCTGCTTGCTCCATTGCCCTGGGCAAGGTAGGTATGGTGTGGGTTATGCTGAGAGAACGGCAGCTCCTCTTGGGTCAGCATGAAGGGAAGAGTCGGGCTGGTGGCCCCGCAGCTCCCCGGCTCCCTCCCTGCCTTGCAGCCTACAACTGCCTGGTGTTGGAGTTTTCCCAGCTCACCCAGCCCACACCCTTTGGGCCCAGGAGCACTTTCTGGCTTGGGTTATATCTTGGCAGCTGTTTAGGTGTGGTTACAGGGCTTCTGTGCCTCTTTAATCTCCAGCAGTAGAGTGGTAAAGGAGCTGACAAGAGTTGCAGCCCTTCCATCTCCTGCTGTGCACTGCTGACACTGGCCCACACAGAAATCCATCCCTGGCTCCCTCTACCTCGCAGGCAGGAGATGAAGCAGGTGCCCAGCAAACCTGATCACTTCTCACTGTACCTGAATAAAAAAATTCCATAATAAAATTCCAAATGCATTAGTAAATCCTGCCCACCATAGATGCACTAAATCCATCACAGGCCTGAGCATTTGCAGTATGTTCCAGGGCAGCACCGTCTCTTCCCGCTCTCTGTGGTCCTTGGCTAACAGTCTCCCCGTGCCCCCAGGACTCTGGGCTGTACCTGAAGGAGCTGATCGAGCCGGTGCTGACGTGTTTCAATGATGCCGACAGTCGACTGCGCTACTACGCCTGCGAGGCTCTCTACAACATCGTCAAGGTGGCCAGGGGCTCCGTCCTCCCACACTTCAACGTGCTCTTTGATGGCCTCAGCAAGGTAAGAGACCTCCTCTTAACCCCCATGTGCCTTTCGAGGACTAGTCCTCATCATCTCCAAGTCAAACGAAGTTGCCCAAGGTTTTCTTTCCAAGCAAACTGGTTTACTTTGACCCAGACAGGTCTGAAGGACAGAATCACAGAACATTCTGAGTTGGAAGGGACCCACAAGGATCAGCAAAATGAGCAGTTTCTACACAGTAGCCACAGTAGCCACTGATAGTGTGGGTATGAAGTTGATTGTAAGATACCTTGTTCTCTGTCCTCACCTCCAGGATGTATTCTCCTGCTCCTTGTTGAATGGTATTAGAAAATGAGGCTGAGAGAACTGCTACAGGCAAGGTAGCTCTGCAGCACTTTGGCTTTGTTGGGTCTGTAATGTCAAAACTTTGTCTGTGTGTGTCTGCCTTTGCAGACTTTCATGATAACCTGCATTTCTCTGTTCTCATGGACTGCTGGTCCATGAAAACCTGCATAGCTGAGAGAAGTAATGTGTGCTTGATCTCCCCATTAGGAAGTCTCTCAGGAAAATTTTTTTTGAGCCTAATGAGAAGTTGGAGATAAAGGGACTTCTGTATGTCTGTCCCTGTATTGTCAAAGGAGAGTAACAGTCCTGTGAGCCTATTGGGAGCTGTGCTGCAGAGCAGGGGGCAGCCCAGGGGACCCACTGTTGTAATGTCTCTTTGTTTCTGTCTTTCACAGCTGGCTGCTGATCCTGACCCAAATGTCAAAAGTGGCTCTGAGCTCCTTGATCGGCTCCTCAAGGTATTTCTGCTCTCTGAGAGTCCTTGGTGTGAGCTGGAGCCATGCCCTGGCTGGGGACATGTCAGTCCCCGAGGCTGCAGCTGCTAAAGCCATCCCACCTCAGTCCTCTGGCTGCTTTCAAAACATTTCTTTCTCTCACTGACTGATCAAGGCTCTGGTGGCCTTCTCAGGCAGCTGGATGGAGAGCCTGGTGGGTTATTGGAGTGCCGTGGGTGCATTTAGCTTGTGGGAGCTGGTGGAAGCAAGGTTTGAGTCTGAGGGTTGCAGTTCTGTGCCAAGCAGCAGGAGGGCTGTTCCTCTGCTCTCCCTCCCTTGCCTAAGGGAGTCATGATGGGAGTGGAGCTGCTGCTTCAGGGTGCAGACTTGGTTCCTGTTCCTGTTCTGCGTGCTGTCGGGCTTTTACTGCCACAGACCTCCCAGTTCCTTTTCTGCTGCTTGTTTGCTGTTCAGAGGGGAGCAGCTTCCTACCAGGTCCTGCCCTTGCTCTTTGTTATCGCAGCAGTTAACCCAGTCTGCTGCTGCAAACCTTCCTGTTGGGAGATCTGCTCCACTGCACCAAGGCCAGGGACTCGGCCATGCAGCAAAATCCTCCAAGCGTGTGGAAAAAGCTGTAAAGAGAAGTCAGGGGACTCTGCCACCCCAATCCACGTGGCTACATCAGAAGTGCTTGCTCATGTGTGCAGCACAGTACTGAGGCTTGAATCAGAGAAGCTTCCCATCTTCCTTTTCAACCAGGCTGGCACACAGCAGGCAGGAGCATCCCCCTCTGGGTCCTGCTCAGCATCATTCTCTGCCTGAGGGGGATTGCCAGCTCATTGCCTGAATAAACGGCATGATTCCTTCTCCCCAGGCCTCCTGACCTGCAGACTCATGCTTGTCATCTTTTTCCTGTCACGTGGCTCAAAAACTCTGTGTTAGGGATGCTGCGTGAGCACATGCCGGCAGTCATTCTAACATCCTCTGCTTGGGCTCTGCAGGATATCGTGACAGAGAGCAACCAGTTTGACCTGGTAAGCTTCATCCCACTGCTGCGTGAGAGGATCTACTCCAACAACCAGTACGCCCGCCAGTTCATCATATCCTGGGTAGGTACACGGGCGCCGTGTGTGCCTGCCAGTCTGAACTCCGGGACACGGTGTCCCGTCAGCATCCCCTGTCCAGGCAAACTGCACATATCCACGGTGATGTGTGACCTCGGGCACCTGGATTTATTTGAGCAGAGTTTTTTTACCTGCTTCTTTAAAAGGCCTGCTCCCTGCCACCTTGTTGCAGTGGCAGGGGTATGGCACTGCATTTCTGCCAATCTGTTTGGGACATGGCACACCAAGTTAGAAAGAACACTTAAAGTGTTGCTTGTATAAATACTGTGCTCTAGAGGTTATTGTCTCCCAAGGGAGAGTGCTAGGCTAATTTCCATAAGGCAGAGGTGATGGAGAGATGTTGCTCTCCAGGAAGAAAGGGATCTCCACTTGCTCTCTCCTTTCTGTGCCAGGCAGGAGCTCTTGGTGCCTGGCTGGAGTCTGGGGAGATGTGTTCCCCTGTGCTCTCTGTTCCCCTGTGCTCTCTTTCACCTCTACTGTTGCTTTCCCAGGTCTGCCTGGGCGCGTCTTGGCAGTCATTCCAGATCCCTGCTTTGTTTTGCAGAGTTGTGGTTGGAAATGTAGCACTGCTGCAGGCTGATTGCCTGCTTGCTGTGCTAGTTCAGCTGCTTCCCGAGATGGGCAACTCCACAGTGTCCCCTTTTCCTTCCCCCCATCCCACACAACTCAGCTCTGAATTCCTCAGCATCCTGCCAGATTTGTGCTGGTGATGTTAGGTGGCGTTTCCAAAACTCACCTCATCTTTTGTATTCCTTTCTGATCTAGATCCTGGTCTTAGAGTCCGTGCCTGATATCAACCTCTTGGATTACCTGCCAGAAATCTTGGATGGACTTTTCCAGATCCTGGGAGACAACAGCAAGGAGATACGGAAAATGTGAGTGTGGCAGCTGGCTGGTTGCAAGGGCTGTGTCACATTCCCTGTTGATCCATCGCTTTTTCTATCGGTGTGTGTAACTGCAGTGAAGCTCCATGTGTGGAGTGGGACACAGATTGTCTTGGGCAGTGGATCAAAGTGTCCTTAGCAAGGGCCTCCCCCTTCCCTTGGCCGTGAAGGACGCCATACTCTGTACTGGGGGACAAACTGTTTTGGCTTGGTTGAGTTTGTCTTCCCAACACCTGACATCAGAGCCACAGAGGCTCATGTGTGGTTTTGGGATAGGCATGGAGCTCTCTGAAGAAAGTTGCAGCATGAGAACCTTTCTTGGCAAGGCATCTCGTGGGCGGAGAGCAGTAGCAAGGATTGGGAGCAGATACACTACTGGTCCCAAGACAGAGGCATTTTGAAGTGCAGGAATGTCTGTGTGATCTCAGGGAGGTTAAAGGATCTCTTGGCATTTTGTACTGGCAGAGAGTGGATTGACTGGTTTTTTAGGGCATAAGTAAGTGTTGAGACTGGCCTGGGTCTGTCCTGCTGCAAAGCCTTTCTGGATCCTCCCTATATATATATGTATATATATTTTTTTTTTTCCCTAGCATCCACATGTCAAGGAGCAAGGACTGATAGCTTTGGCTATCACCTGCCCCACTGCTCCTCATCCCAGGCACCTCCATATCCACAGAACCTGTGTGGCTGTGGGGAAGTTGTAGGAGCTGTGGGGTGCTCTAGGCTGCCATCTCCTCTGTCCTTGCACCTGTGTGCATTCTCTGCTGTGGGACAGGGTGACCTTGTCAGCCTCATCTTTCCTGCCTGTGTGCAGAAACACTTCTGCCATGCCACCAGCATCCTTCCATGTGCACCTGGAGAAGACAGTCTCCATAAGTTCTCCCTAATTGCTCTGTCTGAGGTGACCGAGCACTGACCAGCTGCTCTGCCTCTCCACAGGTGCGAGGTGGCTCTTGGGGAATTCCTCAAGGAGATCAAGAAGAATCCCTCCAGTGTGAAGTTTGCAGAAATGGCCAATATCCTGGTGATCCACTGCCAGGCAGCAGGTGAGTGCATAGGACCAGGCAGTAGCACCAGCCTCCTGGTTTGTGGTGCCCTCTGTAGATTCAGGCTAGAAGTTTTCCAGCAGGCTGTTCACCAGCTCAGCTGCTCACCTTTTGTTGTCACTGTTCATGGAAATTCCACTGAAAGGAGGAAACAGGCAGCTCTCCTGTAGTTGACACAACTGCTTTTGTAGTTCAGATCCCCCAGCCACAACTCAGGTCTGGCATCCTCCAAAATGGAGTGGCCTAAAAAATATTTGGCACCTGTGGATATCCAGCACTTCTAGGAGTCTTACTGTAACCTCTGGTGGCATTTGGTGCATAGGTCAGAGAGTTAAGGATGTGTGTGGGCTTTGTGCCAGTGCTGCACTATAGCTCCCGCGGGTCTGCTGTGTAAGCAGTGGCAGAGGGTTGCATCCAGCTGGATGTGTTTCCTGAGAAGGATCTTGTTCCCAAGTTCTGCTCATTGCATTCTTTAAATGTTGCTGAATTGGGAGTGGGTTTCCTGGGAGATAGAAAGCTATAGAGAGACTGAGAGTGGTTGCTCTTGATTAAACTAACTCCCAATGAATTTACAATGTTTAAGCTTAAAATCTGGCCTTGCATCAGCAGAGTGCTGTGGCAGTGGTGCCTTTTCCAGAATTTAGGGAGGTTGTTAAAACCCCAGCTCTAGGAATGATACTTGACCAAGACACAGTTGGAATGGGTGTGACTGAAGAAATACCCTTATGCATTGGGAAGCCAAATGGAATACTTGTAAAATGAGGAAACCTGCATTATGGGTTGAATTGGGTTAACTGCAATTTAATGACTGTGTTTAATCTCAGGTTCCCTGGAGGTTCAGGTCTTACTGATGTCCTCTGGGACTCATCTGTCACAGATGAGGGTCTCTCGAGATGGAGCAGAGGGAGTTCCTTGCTTGTAGGTGGTCCTTGGCCTGTGGAGCCAGTGCAGCCTTTTCCCTCACCTTTGCTTGTCCCATGCCTTCCAGATGACCTGATCCAGCTGACAGCCATGTGCTGGATGCGGGAGTTCATCCAGCTGGCTGGCCGGGTGATGCTGCCTTACTCCTCAGGGATCCTGACCGCTGTCCTGCCGTGTCTCTCCTACGATGATCGCAAGAAGAGTATCCTTGTAACTCACAGCTGCTCCCGTTCCATCCCTGCTACAGCAGCCCACAGGGAAGTGCCTCTTCCAGTGCCTGTTTCCCCCGCTTGGGGCACAGGTCCAGGAAAAGTTCTCCCACCAAGTGCTACCACCCACACTGGCCCTTTGGATGTGAGGGGGATTGCAGTAGCTGGGCTGGGGCAGCTCTGGTGGGGCTGCAGTGGTTTCCCTGTGGCTGGCACCTGCCCATGTGTGGGACTGCGTGTTCCTTACACTGCCCTCACTCAGACATCAAGGAGGTGGCAAACGTGTGCAACCAGAGCCTGATGAAGCTGGTCATCCCAGAGGATGATGAAATGGACGAGGCCAAGCCGTCAGTGACTATACCAGCAGAGCCCACCTCGGAGGAGTCCCTCTCCAAGCCAGAGGCAGTGACCACTGGTGAGTCCCAGTTGGTCTGAGCCAATAGAGGTGTAAGGAAGGTCAAGGGAATGTTCTCAAGAGAAGTTCTTGAGTTAGTTTGGTGTCCTGAAGCAGGTCAGAGTACATGGGACCTCTGTGCTTTATTTGGAGACCTGTTGCACAGATGATCCTCTGCTGAGACAGACATGCTTGTTGCAGGCTGCATGAGAGGGTCATTGCTCTGACCTGGAGCCCAAGTGGTGCTGCAGGGCTGCGTGCCCTGGTGAGCATCCCCATCCTCTCACCACGCTCCCCTTCAATACAGTCATCAAGTTGACCTGAAAAAGATAATTTCTAGTTTGGGAGCAGGTATCATCACCCAAAGAAGAGCTCATGGAGCTATCTTAGTCCTGGGAGAGCATCAATGCGTGCATGGAGAATGTGTGGTGGGGAAGGGTAGAGAACAGAAAGGAGAAGAATTCTGGATCCTTTCCAGATTCATGGTGCTTTCCAGACCATCTGTCAGGTATTGTCCCAGCCCTAAAATTTCCAGACTATAGAAGACAGAAGTTTGCAAGTGGGATGGGAGACCTGAAAAAGGGTTCAAGTAAAAAGAAAGTAAGTGGTCTCCATGAATCAGTGCTTGGGAGCAGCAGTGCTGCTAGCCCTCCAACATCCCTTGGATGCTGTTGTCCCGGCATGACTAAATGTTTCACCTGGCACAATGCATCTTTGTTGTCCAGGTGTGTGAAATACGTAACAATGTTTAAATCACAAGGGCTTTTTCTGAGTTCTTCTAAAGCTGCACCTTCGGCCTCGGACTTTTCTGTAACACCCTTTTGGAAAATCCTGCCGTGAGAGGGAGCAGGAGGATGGGATTAGGACTGAAGGATTTCCTTGTCCGACAGCAGCAGGGGAAGGCGGGGANGTTTTGTTTTGTTTTTGTTTTTGTTTTTTTTTATCCATAACGTGACCTCAAGGGTACCTCAAAATATCCGTCAAAATAAACAACTTAGTCTTCAATAAAGGTTCAAAAGCTTTCATTACCTCGTTCTATACAGGTTTTTTTTACTAGAAGAGATAAAGCAGAAAAATTTACTGATGTAGCACAGCAGCAAAATCTCTGTTATTCCTTACTCGTCCCAAGAATACCTTCTTGTATTAAAATCTATCACAGAAGAGCTTTAAAATATCAACAGAAAGCTTTATTGCTTTATTCTCAGCCCTTCTGGTGTCAAATTGCACCTTGAAGCAGTCAGGAGCAGCTAAAATTGTGATGCCTTTCTATGAGAAACTCCGCTCTGTTCCTTGGGTGTGCTCATGTGCTGATGTTTCCAGTGTGAGTAGAGGCTGTTGGCACAAGGGGGCACAAAGAGTCAAGTTCATCTTGTCATTCTTTGTCCCCATGCTTGTAAGACGCAGTTTTAGCACAGAGCAGAGTTTGGAAAGCTATTTGAGGCACTTGGCTTCAACATGGAATCATGCTATATGGCCAAGTGGAGATGTCCTGAGTTGGATTCTACCTTCACTCTGGATGTGGTATATTTAGGAATCAAGAAAACCAAAGGCAGCTGTGCAGTTCTGAGCTATTTCTTTGAGAATGGTTAAAACTATCAGCAGAATGTGTCTAGGTCTCTGTTCCAGAGGAGGGGACCCAGTTTGGGGCAGAGGGCTGAAGCTGTGCCCATCTTCATTTTTCTGGGTAAGTACAGTTCTGTACCAGCTTGTCTGGCAGCAGAGAAGGGCTTGACAAGGAGTGTAAAATGCTCACTGCAGGCAGAATGCATCCCTTGGGTCTCTGGACCCTCAGACAATGACTGATGATGTCTTTGCAGGTCATGCAACTCTCCAGCCTCCCAGTCCTGCTGCCTACCTTCCCCATCAACCCACTAGCTGTGTCTCCTGTTTTTCTGTCCCCAGGTTCTCTGGTTGCAGCCGACGACTCCAGAGACAGTGGTGTCTTCACAGTAACCAGGTAGGGTCTGTTTGTTGCTTCAAAGGGGCTTGAGAAGAAGGGAAAGCTTCTCAGGGTATTGAGACAATGACTGACAGATGCTGGGCTGGGCTGCAAGGCAGTTGGGGTCTCCTGGGTGCCAGCAGGGTAGATGGCTGGGGATGCTCTTGGGGCTGACTGCTTCTCTCTGATGTATTTGCACCAAAATGTCTTGACTTTATGATGACCTGAGGTGTTTCTTCCCTGAAGACACTGACCCTGTTCCATGCTGCTCTCTTGGCAGTGTGCCACAGCACAGGTCTGTGGGGCTGGACCTAGGGCCGCTCCTGACAGCCTTTTGTGGCATTTGTCAACCCTGCACCAGTTCTGTGCCCAGCACAATTTCTCCTGCAAATACCTTTCCTCCCATCCAGCTGTCTGAATCGGGGGACAGATCCATCTGTTCTAATAGCTTTCCTTCCCTCTTGCTGCCTACAGTTCCTTTACTCAGAGGTGGTGATTTCAAACACTTTAATTGTGCTGATGTTTATTTTTATTTGTTGTGATCCCCAAAATAGGATGCCTTACTTCAGCTGCATCCTACCAGCGTGATACCCATCACAGTATGTCCCAGAGCAGTGCAAGCATCAGCTTTTCAGGTTGATGGTCTGTACTCTCTGTTCCTTTTTTGCATTTTTGCACAGTCCAGCTACTCCTTGGTTTTAGTAATGCCCTTAATTTTTCTTTTCTCTTGGAAGTACAGGTCATTTCATTCGCATTTAAATGTTGGTTTATGGCAGTTAAATTATTTTCCCTGTCTTTTTTGTGGTTGCTGTGTCCTGACCCTGCTCAACCCTTGAAGTTTAGCCAGTGCAGAAGTGGATGTGCATAGGGCTGAAATGCAGAACTAGGTGGGGAAAGAAAAAGAAGGGGCTTTGAGTCAGGAGGACAAGTGATAGCCATGGCTCTGTGCTGAAGATCTTGCATGGGAGGGAGATAGGGAGTGAAAACGGAAGAGGGACAGAAGCAGGGAGGGCTGGGATGACTTTTCCCCGTGTCACTGAGAGCCGGAAGGAGAACAGCTGCTCGAGCTGAAGTGTTCTGTCAGCAACTCAAGCACCAGGGAAAACCATCTGGGACAGAAGGCAAGACCCTCCATATCTCTAAAAGACCTGGTTCTGCAGGGGGACTTTTTCTTGAGCCAATCTTAAGCCCTTTTCAACAGGAAACTCCAGGCTTTACCGAGGGCTTTACCTGCCCTGTGTGACCTCTCTGCTGCTCCAGTGTTGGGACCTGAAGCATTTTCACCGAGGCATCTCTTGTGGGGGACTGATAGGGATTGGGGGGTGGGCTGGACGTGGCTGAGGGGAGCCCTGGACACCTGCCTGGTGCTCCATCCATCGCTCAGGCTGTCTGGCTTGGTGCTGGAGCTGGAGGAAGGCAGGAGCTGGCACTCGTGGCCATTAGCAGCCATAATTCACACTGGGGAGCAGCAGCTGCCAGCACACTGAATGCCCACTGGGTGTCAAGGCAGGACTGCAGGAAGCCGTTGCATTGCTGGGAAAAGCTGGAAAAGCCTGCAAACAGAGGAAGTTGCAGCTGCCTTTTAAGATGAAGTCACTCTTTGCTTCTGTTTTCGTTCCTTCCCCCCCCCCGCTTCCCCCAGCCTCCCCCAGCGAGCAAGTGATGGAGCATGGCCCAGTGCCAGGCATGCAGCTCTCACGGCCCCTTCCCCTGCCCTCCCCAGCTGGCTGCAGAGGGAAAGTGCTGCAGCAGCAGGGAAGGGAGGACCTTGGTCAATGGGACACAGGAGATCATGGCCTGGTGTCTGCAGAGGGCCATGTTCTGGGAGGATGCCATCCAAGAAGATGACAAGGCTTGAATACTCAATACATGGATGCTGGGCACATTCCTGTGGCCACAAACTGACACACACAGCCCCCTTGCTCCTAAAATATGCTCCAAAATGCTTCCCATGTATTTGCCAGCTTTACTTGGAGGGAGTTCCTTGGTGGCATCCACTAGGAAATGGAGGCCATGTCTGTGCCAAGACAGAATGTGGCTGCTGAGAGAGCAGGGTTTTGCAGGGCTGGAGGGGTTTTGGGGTTCTCCATCCAGATGGGGGACCCCCACTTCCAGCTTCTGCAAAAATTGTCACTGGAAGTGGACCAGAACCACATTTCAGAGGCACTGAATCCTTCTCACAGCCTGGCTGATTGTACTGCTGCTGTGTTAGCTGGTGTGAGCCTGGATCAGGAAAGGGAGGTGGAAGTGTGGCTGCTGGAGCAGAGCCCAGGCTTCCTTCCGTCAGTCTGAGCTGCCACAGGAGAAGATCCAGATGTCTGTCCTGCGTCAGTGGACCAAAACAGCTGGAAAGTGCTTTTTAGGCTCTTGTAACTGCATTGGTGTTGCAAAACAAGACCTGGACAGTTTGAGACAACTTCCTGATGGTGCTACTGGGCAGAGGGTCGGGCACAGCTGGAAGCAGTTAGTGTTAGTCTGTCTGTGTGATGGGACAAGGTTGATGGGATCACAGTCCCTCACCAAACTAAATAAGGGACATGAAGTCTCCAAGAAGAGCCTTTGTGGTACTTGCTGGTGTAAGGAAGGCTTCATGCTTTAGGTGGTGGTCAGCACCATATGGATATGTAAAGTTGTGTGTTGCTCTGCAGAAAGGTCAAGTGGCTGCCACGTGGCTGAACTGCCCAAGCCCACATTTAAACCAGGCTCTTAAACGTGGTAGTTAGTGCTAACTACAAAGCAAAAATAACTACTGCTTATCTCATGCTGGAAGTTGCTGTACCCCCATGCCCAGAGCCTGATGCACCTTGAAGGTGCAGCCGGGGAGCTCATGGAAGTGGGAATACTTTGGTGGAGGCGGGAATGGTGTTGGGTGCTCGGCAGCACCCAGGGGATGGTTGGCTGAAGGCAGCATGATGCCTTGCTTTTAGCTTTAAGGCACCTGGAGAATCCTGTTCTCCAGCAGCTTGTCTTGCACAGCTTTTAGGTCCAGAGTGGCTCTTCCTGGCCCTTCTTTCCAGCCTGGAATGAGGAGATGGCTTCCCTTTGTTGCTTCCAGTTCATGCTTGGGTGGGTGAGCTGGAGGGAAACCTCAGGCACACTGCCCCAGCCCTTGTCACAGTGATCTACAGCTTGTTGGACTGGATGCCTCTGCCTAGACCTTGGCCTCATCGCTTCCCTGGGAGATCCTGGAAACTGCTGTAAGCAGAAGGAAGCTAAGAGCACTGAAATGAGAGCAGTGAAGGACAAGAAAGTGACAGCTTGTGGGACCAATAGCAGAGAGGAGCTGTTTACCTCTCTGGCCGCTGGCTTGAGCCCCTTGAGCAGCACAGCTGCCAGCCTGTACGGGAGCTGCCCTTGTGACATGGACCACAGTGAAAGAATCTGAACATTTCCACCTTCAGCGATTTTGCTGGGTTTGCCTAAAGGCTAGAGCCTGGCTTGGACCTTAACCTTGTCTGAAAATGGGGTCAGGAAAGCAGCTGGGCCAGGCAGGAGGCCAGGAGAAAGATGACAGCTCAGGCATTGGCAGAGAAAAGGTGACTGCTGAGGAGAGAGGTGGCAGAAGCCCTTGAAGAAAGGGGAGAAGTGAGAAAACAGGATGATAAAGAACACGGAGGGAAAAGCATTGTTGTGGGTTGAATATAGTGGGAAAGTAAGGTCAGCTCCCATGCTGGAGGGTGCTTTCTGAGATGGAGGGGTGTGCTGGGGGATGGATCTTCTGCCCCACCACTGAGCTTGAGCAAAGGCTCCCAGCATCCAGAGGTGAAAGCCTGGCACAGCCCCCATCATCGCTCAGTTTGCCCTGAAAACATGTTCTCACTGTCACAGGCGAACAGCAGGGGCGGTGCCAGGGCCACGCTCATCCTCCGGAGGAGAATCTGGGGTAGTGGGTTAGATGGAAGAGATTGCATGTGACATCTGCCCTGCCGCAGATGCCGGCGCTGGGAGGCGGCGTGGCAGGCCCAGAGGATCACATTAACGCAATGCCATTACTGCTGCTCCCCTCCCTGCTGCCTGGGGATTAGGGAGAGCCAGGCTGAGCTGCGAGCCCGGCTCTGGAGCTGCAGCAGCGCTCAGCTGCTGCCATAACCCCTGGAAAGGGGGGGGAGCCCATGGTAGCCTGGTGCCACTTTATCCCAGAGGATTGGTGAGAGGTTTTTAGCCCGATTTCCCATGTCCATCAGACCTCTCACCTTTCATGGTGGTGCACGGGTTTTGTGCTGAGTAAAGGAGCTGCTTCTCCACCAGCAACCCCCCTAAAAGGTTTATCTCAGCAGCTGTGGACAGAGGGTAGCTGGTGAGGAGCTTTTCCGAGCTGCAATCCCTCCTAGTTGGGAGCTGAGCCCAGCGGAGGCACAGGGCAGTGGTACACGGTGTGTCTGGGGGCTGCCCGGCTCCAGGTCAGCCCAGTGCTCCCAGCCACCTCCTGGGGTCCACTCAGGTGGGTTTTGACCTGAGCCACACAGGCTCTCCCCAGTACTGCATCACAAGAGGTGATGGAAAAGGGGTTTTCACGCATGATTTTGGCACAAGCCAGATTGGAAATTGCTTGTAGAAGCAAGTTTCCACTGTGCTGTTAGAAGTCCAGCATCAGCAGACTTAACAGTGCTGTGGCACCCTGCATCCTGCCCATTTACCTCACAGCAGCATGGAGCTGGTGGGATGTGACAGCATCAAAGCCACCTCCAAACTGCCCAGCTTCAGGCACCAATTCTCCATGCTGTCCTTTTGGTCTCTTGCCTCTGAAAACATACATTACCCTGAGGTTTCTTTTTCCCCATCCTGTGCAGGCAATGTATATATTTGGCATGGAGGTGTTACCAGGTCAAGGTTTCATTCTCCTCTTCCATCTGAAGCCCTGTAGTGGGAGCACAGCGGGCTATGCAGCTGCCATTGGGAGATGGTTTTGTAGGAAAAACCGAATACAGTGTTCATTCAGGCTGGCTTAAATGAACAGGCATACTGCTCCCTTGGACATCTCTCCCAAACTCCTCATGCTCTGGGTCCCTCCTTCCCCTCAGTTCTGTGTGTCTGAGCATTTGGCCCTCGGCTGTTGTTTTCAACTTCAAAGTGAAATGCAATTTGCAGCCCCCAGCATCTGTTATGTGAGGCAGATCAAGCAGTCAGATCCCCACAGGGCTCTGAGGGGCTGCAGCCTCCTCGTTTTGCCCTTACAATGTGTGTCCTGGGGAAGATCAAATCCTATTAAGCCACAGCTCTACTTGCAAATTATACCATGAGAAATCTGCCCCTTAGGATTTCTTATCAAACAAGATGCACAGCAGCTCTGTGCGCGCTGGAAAAATCTGCAAGAGCCTGGTCCAGCCTTGAATAATTCAGTAGCTTGGGTATGAGAGGCGTGACATGGCTCTTGAGTGCAGCCTCCCCTTGGTGGTCTTCTCCAACCATCTTGGTTCTAACCATTATCTCTCCTTAAATGAGTCTCCTGTGACAGATAATTCCCATATTCTTGCTGTTGAGGTGGGGAACCATGAGGTGGATTTCAGGATCACAATCAGGACACAAAAATGCTATATCATGACAACTTCTGTGTTGGGGTCATCTGTCCTAATGCAGGTCCCAGCTATTTTGGGAGAAAAACTGAGGGACCAAGAGCTAAGAGTCAGCAGCAGCTGTCAGTTTCTAACAGAGACAATGTCCTGGCAAACTAAGGGAGTTACTTCCTTTCATCTCTTTTTTATGATGAAGGGTCATCTTGATCTTTTGGGCTGGCTCTTGGGAAGCAAGATGAAGGTCTCAAGGCAGGGTTATAGCAGAAAGCTGCATTCCAACCTCACTGCCAGGCAGGGCACCACCTGCAGTTCTCAGCATAAATCCACTGGGATCAGTGGAATTTGGATGCATTCATCAGATTGGAGTTTGAGTACACATGGGTTAATGTTCTCTTAAGCTGTTTGAGCTGGTCAACCTTGAGGGGGATTCTGAGTGCATTTTATGGATCTCTAATCTTTGAACCCCAAATCTGGCAGCTGTGCTGTGGACCAGTTTCTCACACAGCCATGCTTCTGTTTTCATTTAGAGTGGTGCCTTCCCATGCATAGGTACCAGCTGTTTTGGGAAAAGTGGCAACCCTTAAAGCACTGAAGATTTCTGTTGCTTCCAAAGCATTATAAAAAGGAAGAGTGACTATTTACATAGGTAGACAGTGAGAGGACAAAGGGGAACAGTTTTGAATGAGAAGAGATTTAGATTAGATGTTAGGAAGACGTTCTTTACTCACAGGATGGTGAGGCACTGGCATAAGTTTCACAGAGAAGTTGTGGATGGCCCATTTCTGGAAATGTTCAAAGCCTGGCTGGACTAGCAACTTGAACCTAGTGAGTTGCATCTAGCGAGGGTTTGAGCTGAGGTGTCTGATGCAGCCTCTGGAGTGTTGTAGACTTCCCCACCATGGGAGGAATGAGTTGGATGGTACAGCACTGAACAGCCTCTCTTCTTTCCATGCAGCTGCGAGAGGATACAGGTGACCCTGAACCTGGATGGAATAGTTCAGGTGCTGGACTACCACCTTAGTGATACATCCATTGGGATGATGACCAGAATTGCAGTCCTGAAATGGCTTTACCACTTGTACATCAAGACTCCTCGTAAGGTAAGTTGGGGACTCAGCATTCAACTGAGCTTGTCAGCTCCCAGCCCGTTCCATTGCCTTGATAGCAGTGCAGATTGTAGTCATCTTGGTAGTTTTGCAAATGTGTGTCCACCTGCCTTTTCTGAGAAGGCTTTTCCTGCCAGATACCCTGTAGCTTGAGGGAGAAGAGCTCTCCAGCTCAGATGGAAAATGCTGGTGAAGCTCTTGGCAGCCTCCCTCAGGGCAAGTGTCCTGTGGCTGACATGACCATGCCTGTAGGACTGATGCCACCCATCCTTCTGCTTCCAGATGTTCCGACACACCGACAACCTCTTCCCCATCTTGCTGCGGACCCTCTCAGATGAGTCAGACGAGGTAAGTGCTGCAGGTGCTGCAAAAATCCTGGAAGCTTACTGCCTCCACATCTAGCTGGGCTTTGGGTTTTTTGGTGGAACTGAGGTGTTTTGTGAGGCTTGGCCAGTGTTGGCACTGAGGGGTTTTACCTTGTTGGCCAAACTGAAGAAGACCCAATGCAGAGCCTGCAGGTACTTGCCCAGCTGAAAATCCTCCTGTCTTGGGAGTTCTCTGATGTATAAACATTGCTCTCCATCTCTGAGAGTTGATTCTTCAAAGCCTGCTCCTAAGAATCCTTTTTGCCTGCCTGGGAAGGCAGATGTGGCTTCACTCATGAGGCTGGGGTCACGGTAAGATCCTTGTTGAGTGGGAATTCAGGTGCCTTGCAACAGCCTCTGTAAAGATGTGAGGACTGTGTCCAAGCTGGCACTGCCAAATCTATATTCATCAGGTGTTTAAGCAGCACTCGCTGCTTCGAGAGCAACAGCAGCACTGCCTGGCAGGGCTGCAGTAGATGCCCACTGGCATCAGGTTGGCTGGGAACCACTCAGCTTGGAAGATAATCAGGCAGCAAACTGAGCCAGCTTGCTCTGCTCTTGCTCTTCATCTCCCATCTCCTAAGGTGCTGCATCGTTTTCCCTGTTTCCTTATCTTGCTTCTTCACCCCTCTTCTCTGGTTCCAGTCACCTCAGTTTTGGTGGTGGTGTTGTCCTATCCCTCTCTAAGTTGTTCCCTGGAACATTTTGGTGCTTGGGACATGCAGCATAGCCCACAGCTGGCCCAGGCACTGGTAGAGGTTCCACTATCAGCTGGATCCTCTTGCCCAGAACTACAAATGATCCTGGCTGGTTTCTCATCCCAGACCTTCCTCATGGAACAAAAAGCACACACTATGCTGTGCCTTACATGCTCGGAGCACCAAACCCCAATCCTGCAATAAATCCCACGTGTGAGAGGGTCGTTAAGAGCGGAGGGAAGGGAATGAACAAGTGAGGGAATGACTTGTGAAGACAAGCAACTGCCTGGCCATTTTCCATCCCCTGCTGCTTACAGTGCAAACCTTTCCAAAAGAGTCCCCAAGCACACATCTGCCTTTGCAACGCTCTAGAAAGCCTGCATCTTGCAGATAGTCTCTCCAGCTTGGCAGGAGATCGCAGTGAGTCATGTTGCAATTACACTGCTTATTAATATTTGCAAAAAAAACAGTGAGGAAAGGACCCTGGTGGTGCATTTCCTCCATGTGACATAACTGGGAATGGCTCAAAAA
>VWZN01004524.1:335062-358032 GCA_013396955.1 Regulus satrapa | reverse complement strand
AGGGGTCATGTTTTCTAGCATGATTTAAATAAAAAAAAAAAAGACATAATTGGCTTTTTGTTTTTCCCAGGGGAGGGGTTTTCCATGTTAGCTCAGAAACTAAAACTCCTATATAACTGCAGGTTTTCAGAAAGATGCGTTGTGAGAACACAGGGAAAGCCTGGGATATTGTGCTGGTGGGCAAAGGGTGGTTGGTATGTGCTGTGCCAGGTGTTGGGGAGTAAAAACATGGCAGGTGACCCTTTTTGGCAGCCTTTTTGCTCTGCACAGCCCCGCTGCACTTGGAGCATCAGGGATGGCTGATGAAACATCTCAACTCAAGGACGTTTGAATGAAGGGGGACCTAAAATAGCCTGAGACTTGAGAAGGGTTGAGGATGGAAAAAAAAAAAACCCACCCAGTAATAACTTCTCCAGAAATGCTATATATAGACCGATTTGGTGACTTCTGGAAAAAAAAGAGCTGTGAAATCCAAATAGCAGCTCTGCCTTGACATTCTGAACTGAGCCTTCCCTGGGATGCTGCCTTACAGAGGGGAGCTGGCTGATGTGTGCCCCCAGAACATCCTTGTGCTCTTGCTGGGATTGTCCCAAATCTGTGGTTATGAAGGGAACATAAAACCCAGACTTCCACAAAGTGGGACAAGGGGAAAGCAAGCCTTATTCCTGGTTGTGTACATTTGGTTTCATTTCATATGCATCCTTGGGACTCTCAGAGCAGAAACAGGGGTTTTTTTTCTCTCTTGTCTTTCCTGCCCATCCTCTCTGCAAGCATTTGAAATTTCCACTTGGAATTTTGTAGGTAGCCCTCTCAGTGTGCTGGAATTTGGTATTTGCTTCCCACCTCACCCTCTCTATATGCGGGTTTGGAAAGGAAAGCTCACCCTGCACCATCCCTCTCTCCGCAGGTTATCCTGAAGGACCTGGAATTGCTGGCTGAGATCGCTTCTTCCCCAGCAGGACAGACAGAGGAGGGTCAGGGTCCCTCCGACGGCTCTGATGTGCGACCTGGCCCAGCGGAGCTTCATGTCCCAGCCAGGGCTGGCCAGCTGAGCTCCTCCAGTGAGTGCCCCTGTGCCACAGCTCCGTGCCTCCCCACTCCTGGGCTCTCTCCATGTTCCATGGTACCAGTCAGGTTTGCTCAGGCAAAAGCAGAAGCTGCTTTTACAGTAATAAACCAATGTCTTCATCCCCACCCAGCCCCATCCCCCAGTTTGGGGATCGAGTCTGCCATGGCACAGACCAGGGCACTGCTTTTATTTTTACTGCTCTTTCCCCTAGTTCATGTTTTGGGGATTTAGGGCACAATTTAGCAGCAGGATGCTCCAGAGGCCAGTGTGGAGAGATGTCATTGTTGCCCTATTTTTTTTTGGGACCTTGGGTTCCAGCCTCTTTTCTCCTTGTAAAAGCCCTCAGAGCCCTAGAATCAGTGCAGGATGAGATGCTGGCTGCAATCCCAGATCTCCAAAACATCCATAGATCTGCAGAGGGATCCCTGTGCCAGGCTGCTCACATTGGCTATGAACTGTTATGTTGCTCTGAGTGTCTGGCAAAGCCTCAGGAGAGAGATGAAGAGGAACAACGATCCTATTTTCAGGGGACTTGAGATATAAAAAAAAAACAACAACCTTTCATTAATTATCCTGACACATGGGGAAATTTTTTTCACCTTCCCTTGTCTGTGGTTCATGCTTTACAGTTGCTTGGCTGCTCCTTGTCCTCCTCTGCTGCTATTTAAGGGCCTCCCTGTTGTACTCCCCAGGCCAGGTCGTCGCAGCCAAAAGCACGTTTCATGTGAGCTTTGGACTGCAACCCAAGCACTGAGCCAAGGCTGCCTCTCCCTGTGCAGGATGCAGCCACAGGGCTTTGCAAAATCACCACCAGAGAGAGAGGCTGTGCTTTCCTATCCCCAGACTTTTTTTTCTCTGAAGATCCTGAATCACTCACCTCTCCCTGGGCTTATAAATGTCTGCGCCAGCAAGCAGCTCCGTTCTAGGGCTGTTCAGGGTGGGATTTTTTTTTTTGCAGATCTACCTGTTTCCTGCTGGCAGCTTTATCTCTGCAATGAA
Organism: Regulus satrapa; assembly: GCA_013396955.1. Classification (NCBI taxonomy): domain Eukaryota; kingdom Metazoa; phylum Chordata; class Aves; order Passeriformes; family Regulidae; genus Regulus; species Regulus satrapa. The sequence continues at coordinate 355,964 of VWZN01004524.1, read as the reverse complement.
GAGGTGAGGGCTGCAGAGCTGGTGACCTCCCCAAGCCCTCTGCAAGTCTCATCCATCCTCCCACTGTCAGAAGTGAGACTGCCTGGGTGGAGCAGCTCCTGCAGCGCTGGCCAAGCAGCTGAGGAGCTGCAGTTCAGCTCACACTGATGGTTGTCTGAGGTTTCCTTCCTTCTGGATGATCTAAAAATAGCAGGCTGGATGGCGTGGATCCTAACGATTGCCGTGGCCCCTGTTAGCTATCTGGAAGAGCAGCTTGGCTTCACTTACTCAAGTGTAACCTTTAAAAACAGTCTGCCTCTCTCCTCCTGGAGTAGATCTGCCGGAGCCAGATCCCCAGGGTTGGACAACTTGCCCCACACAGGTCCCATTGGTCTCTGGCTTCTTCACCTATTTTCCTCTTTCCTATAGTGTACCAGAAAATCATTCCTTAAGAATTTATTTGGAGCTGAGCTTTGCAGGGTCACTGGCTTTTAACCAAAGGCAGATGCTTTTGGAGAGGGAAAAAGGAGCTGGTTCATTGGCCTTGGACGTTTATCATGGCCCCAGTCCCGTCTGGCTTTGACCACCCAAGGCTGAGACTGGATGGGCTGATGGGGACTCCCCCCAGGGAAATTGAGGGTCACAGCTGGGCCAGGACCTTCCTGGACTATGCCTGGAAAATCAGAGGGTCCTGGAAAATACTCCTTTTGTCAGAGGATTGCTTGAAGGTAGGGCTTTTTCGAGCAGGACGGTAGCCAGTGGAAATCCCTTTGTCTGAGCGTGGTCCTGAGTGGTGAGAGCAAGTCAGCCAAAATTCTGCCCTTCCCAGACAAAAATTGTGAGGTGCTGGCACGAAAGAAAGTGTGTACCCCTTTCTGGAGTCACTGTTTTTGTAGTGGGATATATGGGATGGTTCCCTAGGGTGCTGTATTGGCAGTAGGGTGGATGCTGTTGCCCCTTAGAGTGGGGGGTGCAGGGTTCCAGCACTTCTCCCCAGGGTTAAATCTCTCCATTCCCTTCATTCACTTCAGGCTGAGTTGCCATTGATGCCAGCACTGGGAGGAGAGCTGCTGAGCTATCCCAGCCCCAGTCTTCTCCTATCCCAGAGGCCCTTCCAAATGTGCAGTTGATGGCTTTGCAGGTAAACAAGCAAGGTTACCCTTTGAAATCCTTGAGCTCATGGCAGATTTCCTGCTGTGCTCTCTGTCTTGGCTCTCCAGGCTTTGCTAGCCAAGCACTGAGGGCAGGAGTGGAGGTGGAAGTGCCCCCTCGGTCTTCCCCACGCTTCCGCTCTCTCCCTTTCTTCCCTCGGGATGTGTTTATGCAGTTGTTTCCCTGCCATTGAGTTCGGTTTCCTTCAGATGCTGGTTGATTAGTCAGGAAAGCCGTGTCCCACTTCCGCAGCCCGTTCCCAGCTCCAGTTTTTATTTAGCCGCTTTGTTCTCTGGTTACATAAGGTCAGCTGCCCTCGACGCCTTCTCCAAGCACAATGAACTGGGGCCAGCCCAGCTCAGCACTGCCGGGGAGACCCAGCATCTCCTCCCGACCTGCTCCGACTGCCCAGGCGGAGGATGGCTGGTGTTGGCCTCCAAGACTGTCTCCTTGGTACGTTCTGCCCGCTTTTCCAGGGACACGGGCTGCAGGGCTGTGCCCAAGAGCTTCCCAGTCTTTGGAGGGATGGTGTAAATGCCAGTCTGGTCGATACAATGGGAATCCAGCTGCCTGCTTTGCTTTGGGAGTGTCTTTTCCAACCCTGTAGAAGTTGGAAGTTTCCTGTCCCTGTAGAGGCAAGTAGCAGATGACCTGAGTGGTTTTCACCGCAGGTCAAGGAGGTGATTCTGTGTCTTTACTCCACTCTGGTGAGACCCTGTCTGGAAGACTGCATTCAGATCTGGGGTCCTCAGCACAGGAAGGACATGGACCTGTGAGCCCAGAGGAGGTCACAGAGATGATCAGAGGCTGGAGCACCTCTGCTAAGGAGGCAGATTGTGATTTGAGATTGTTCAGCCTAGAGAAGGTTCCAGGGAGACCTTAGAGCTTCTTCCAGTGCCTGAAAAGGTTCCAGAAAAACTGGACAGGGACTTTGGACAAGGCATGGAATGATAGGAAAAGGGGAAATGGCTTCAAGCTGAAAGAGTATAATTTTAGACTAAGTATTAGGAAGAAATTCTTCATTGTGAGGATGGCAAGGCACTCAAAGAGGTTGCCTAGAGAAGATGTGAGGTACCATCCCTGGAAGTGTTTAAGGCCAGGCTGGATGGAGCTCTGATCCATCTGGTCTAGTGGGAGGTGTCCCTGCCCGTGGCAAGGGGGTTGGACTAAATATTCTTTAAATGTCCCTTCCAACCAACCCGTTCCATGATACCATAAGTGAAAGCACTCCAGCCTGGACTACAGCTCTGCTCTGCACAAGAGACAGAAGCTCATTCCAAAAGGATGCCAGACCAACTGCTGCCTTGCACGGGGTAACTCTTGAGCACATCTCTTCCTTCCTTTTTGCACTGCTTTGTAAGGTGAAGCAGTTACAGCCCTTTGTTTCCTCTCCAGCTTGGGCCGGTCTCTCCCGCCTGGCTTCCTGCCGGAGGTGGTGGGGACACTGCTGTACCCTCTGAGCACCTCACGCTGGAGGATGTTTACCAGGAGTCTGACTCTGTTTGTGGATTCTATAATGTGCTTGAGGTCATTGGTTTCCACGGGCTGACCATGGATATCGCAGGAGTCAGTGGATTACTCTGGAGGAGACTGCTAGAATTCCTTGAGAAATGTAGTCTGTTGAGTTCAGTCTTGCTGCATCCCTCCTGGAGAACATGCAACTTTCCAGAGTGGAGATATTCTGTGTTAGGGGTTTGCTTTCGACATGTCTTTGGGGGCATTTTATTCTCAGTGAGCCAAACCACTCCCTTTTTGTTGTCTGTTGCTTCAATTGTGTAATCATAGATCTGCAGAGGTGCCAGCATATGACAAGGTCTCACCTCCAGACAGTCTATAAAATGTTAGAGCAGCCTCTGAAAACATCAGGTGAGATCCTGTAGTGTGGAGGAGGCCCATGAAAGGTAGAGAAGAGAAAGTGGCCTGTTGTCAGATGGGTCAGATTTGCTAAACTGCTGTTTCCAGTGTTAGAGAAGGATAAAAGTCAAACCCTTCCTTACTCATCCTCCCCACAAAAGGCAGTGAGGCAGCTGACATCACATCACCAACCACTTGCTCTTGAAGGAGCCAGTTTCCAGCAGTTTTTGCAGGATCAGGAGTGTGACAGCAGGGAGCAGAGGAGCCAAGCAGGCAAGAGAAAAGAGGGTTGTTTCTGAGTGCTCTGAGCTCAGCGGTCTGGTTCCTGATGGTTGATGGCTGTGGCATCTCTTTTTCTACTGGCATGAAGCTGTTCAGGAGGGTTGACTGTCAAAATCTTCTGCCTCTTGGGGAGGAGAGGAATTTGAAGGAAAGGGTGATCTGTTTGTTTTCCTGGATGCAGTGTAATAATGGAGCTGGGATACTGTGGAAAACCCCAGGAGAGACCATCCAGATGTAGTGTTAACTTGCCTGGCTTGCCTCCAGCTCTCCAGCCCTCCTGAGATAGTCACAGCATACAGCCAGCCAGAAAACCTGGGGATTCCCAAATAACAGCTGGGATTACTGATTTGTAGTAGTGGACAACAGAAAAGTTTGTATTATAGATAATTCATTCCTAGCCAAGCCCTCCCATGGATTTACGTTGCTGGGCTGCCTCAGTTTCCCCAAGACGTTGTGAGGAATTTGTTGGGTGAGGCGAGGAATGAGGTGAAAAATAAACTAGCAGAATGAATATTGGTGTGGAAATGGCCCAGCAAAGGCCATTGCTGCTCATTCCTGCATGCTATCTTCCATATATTTCACCTTTCCATGCAGGAGACTCAACCCACTCTAAGCTCACCATGAAGCTTAACCATTCCTGGCGTGCATCTCTGCTGGATACTTTGTGCTCCTGAGCAATGACTCTGCTATACCCCTGATGCATTTTTGCTTATTGATTTACCTTAGCAAAGAAAAATGAGGCAGTAGTGGACTGCTAACCTTCCTGGGAAAACTGTCAGGATATCTTTGCCTGCTGCCTCCCTCCAGGGCAGCCATGAGCACAGACCCTGCATAAAGAGGGGAGAATCAGAAGCAGCAAAAGCCTCATTTGGCATCAAAGTACGTACCCCAACCCATCTGGCATCCCCTTTCTATCGAGATGTTGAAGTCTTAGGAATTACAAACCCATGCCTGTTTAGCCAGGTAGGAAGGGGAGAAACATCCATATGTGTCCAGGCAAAACCAGGCTGAGCACAGCCTGTGCAAAGCAGAATTTTGATGGGTTTACTTCGTCAGCAGCATCCTGTGCTCTGGAGAGGGGAGAGCGGAGGTTTTCCAGAGCCCAGCTGAGCTGCCGACATGTTCACATCTGTTTCCAGCTACGCCCTGCGCCGGCTTTCTGGGAGGAGGAGGAGGGGAAGGATTTGCCTTTTTTTTACGGTTCTATTTTTATCCTTCTCCGCGAGGCTTCACCACTCCGTGTTTGCAAAAGCTAAAATTCAAAACATCCTGGGGTAGGCTGCCGGGGGGGAGACGCTGCGCAGATTCCCACGTCGCTGCCCGGGGTTTCGCCGAGCACCATCTGGCAGTGCCGACTCCCACGCCGCTGGCGCTCGGGCCGGTTGAAGGCTCACGGACCAGCTCCGGCTGCCACCGGGTTTATCCCTGTTGCTCCCAGAGGAGCTGAGGGAGATCATTCTCTGGGCTGAGCTGGAAACGTGATGCCTTGGGGAAAGCACTCGGGTGGGAAGGATGCTTGGCCTCGCCAGCTCTTCGCTTACCCTCCCTATATCCGAGCTGAAATTGCTTCAATTAGAGATTGCGGTAAATCATTTTAGCTAAACCACCGCAAATACCCTTGTGGATACTCGTTAACCAGCTTACCCAGCTTTAGCTTGCTTCGGAAAGGAATCAATGCTGCTCCAATCTTATTTCAATTTGGTTTCAATGGAGTTAAGCAAGTCCACACTGGTTTTAATTAAGACTGGTTTGAAACCAATTATAGTAAATTAATAGAAGTTACGTTTTATGCCAGGGGTGAAGTTCAGAATTTTGTGGCTGAGATAGGAAAACCCAAGTTCGTGTCAGAGTCTGCCAGGCTCACCTGGAGCAATGTGGGGACACTTTGGATACTGTAGGTCTCGACACAGCTCAGCCCATCAAGCAGCCAGACAGCCTGAATGTTCCAGGGTGATGTACAATATATATTTATAAGGGCCTTAATATAGATCCCTAATTGCCTGTCTCGGTTGATTTATAGTATGGCCACGCAAGCGATGGGAACAGCATGAGCCGCTGGTGAGCGCTCGGGGATGCACTGGGGGTTTGCAGACATTTGCTGTGCTCTGCTCAAGCTGGCACCCATGGCTGGGGGAACAGATGTTGGTATTGACTCGGATGATCCAAGAAGCCCACTTGTGTCCCTGGCTCTGCCCCAGTCTATGGAGGGAATCTGGAGAAAGGATTTTTTCGCCTGGCGTCCTGTGCTGCAGGAGGTTGCTGTAGTCATTGATAAGACGAGGTGTAATGGTGTAAAACTGACAGGGAATATGTTTAGCTTAGATATCAGGAAGAAATTCTTTATTGTGAGGGTGATGAGTTACTGGCACAGGTTGCCAAGAAAAGCTGTGGCTGCCCCAACCCTGTAAGTGTTCAAGGCCAGATTAGATGGAGCTCTGAGCAACATGGTTTAGTGGAAGGTGTCCCTGCCCATTGCAGGGGGGTTGGAACTAGATGAGCTATAAGAGTCCTTCTGTGATTCAGTTATAAGGCCCCAGGCTGATGTGGATTCACCGCGGCCATAGAGCTGCAATTCCCACATGCCTTTTGTCGTGTTTCACTACTCTGATGATCCTCTGAGCCCAGAATTCCCATTTGTTCCTATTCTAGTGGATGTCTGAACTGAGTTTCATCATTCCTCTGAGCATGGATCTTGCTTCTTCCAGCTCCCTCCTCCACACCAGATTAAAAATTTTAAAAAAAAGCAGCAGAGCTGTGACGTGCCACCAGCCCCAGCTACGTTAACAACAGATCTGCCAGGTTACGGATCTGCAAAGTCTTGCTTCAGGGAAAGGGGGAGAGGTGCGAGCTCCAATTAATTATGCCACAGTTTTCTTAACACTTCTTCCTGCTTGTCTCTCGTGCTTCAGAGAAACACTTGACAAGCTGCTCCTACAGTTCTGTCAGGCTGGGAATGCCACTGTGCTGAGCTGTAACCCGCAGGGCAGCGAGCTGAGCTCCGGGCTACGCCAGGAAGGGTTACACCATAGCACACAAGGTGCCAGCCACTTCCTAGACATCCTGTAAACAGAGCAAACGGGAAGTTTGGAGGATTGGGAGGCTTTGGAAAAGAACTGCTTTGCCTGCTTCGAAGAGGTATTGCCTGTTTAAAAACTCCATCTGAGGTTTGGTTGAGCCTTTTACAGCCTGGCAGACTCCTACACGCTGGTTTCTCACTCCCAGCATCAGCCCTAGAGAGCACTGGCAAGGCAGCTCTGGCACGGTATGCCACAGTGGAAGCCTTCCTTAGGGACATGCAGGCATAGCTACTGTGCACTGTGTGGACAAAGGATGGAGAAATTATCCCTCTGGAATTTAATCTCAGTGCTCCCAGGGGCAAAGGATGGTGAAGAGGCTCCCTGGAGTGGGACATGCAGACTGACATGCTTTCTTCTCCTAAGAAAAACAAGGCACAGACTTGTTTTCACCATCTCTGTGTCCCAGTCCTTCCTTGCTCCCAGGCTGGGCAGAAGAGTCCAAGGTTCAGAACCAGTCAGTGAAAGAAAACAGCAGTACTGAAAGTCCTGCAGACTGTACCTGGGATCTGATCTCCAGGGCAGTTCTGACTTTTGGATCCTCAGCTGATCCAGCAGGTCATTCCCAGTTGAAGATGCAGGAGATGCTGCACCACTTCACAGTACATATCTGAAGGTGCTTGTGGCTAGTCTGTCTTGCAGTCATACAGCTCCTGGGCTTTGTCCTGTGCACAGGAGAAGTGCTGGTCCTGTCAGGGAGGAGAAGAATTGCTACCTCCTTCTCCTATTTTTACTTTGGGATGTGTTTTAGGATATGTAATGTTTGGCTGGAAGGCATAGTAGGTGACAATGAGGCACAAAGCTGGCTTTGCTTTTTGGAGAGAACGCTGTGCCGTTGATGCTCCTGGGGGGCTCAGAGAGACTATTTTTGGGGTCTTGAGAAGGGAGAAACTCCAAGATCAGACCTTCCCCCAGACAAGCTACAGCACTGGAGCATTGTTATGTGGTGGGAATGAAGGTGGGATATCCTAGCTGCTGCTAGCTCATGTTGCAGCGCAGCCAGGTTTGGATGCCTCAGCTGCTGAGAAAATGGGCAAAAAATATCACTTTTGTATCTTTGAAAAACAGTTTCTGCCTGGTCTTCACCTGCTTTCCCAGGCTCTTGCTGGGAGGCTGGAGGCTGAGCTGCAGGCAGGTGCAGTGGGAAGGCAGAGCTGCCCCATGTCACCTCTAGGCCGTGTCTCTGCTCCCTTTTGAGCAGTGCTGAGCAGCTGTAGTGATGACACGTGGGGCATGGCTGTATTTTCATGCCGGGTACTCCCTGCCTTCGAACAAACACACCTTTGTTCTGGAGCACATTGGCTCGGCTGGATCCCTTTTTTTTTTTTTTTTCCTTTGCCCAGATCATCTTCCCTGCAGCTGAGGGGAAACATGATGTGATGCTGAACACTTGTGCTCGGGGAGCTGCCTGCTTCAAAGCCTGGTTTGAGGTTACAGATATACCAAGGGGTGGGTGAACACCCAGCTCCAGCGGGAACAGGACACTGGGTTCTGGTCAGGATGACCTTGTATTTAATTTTCCTTTTTCTTGGCTCTCTTAGATGTTAAATCCAAACCTGGGTTTGCTGCCCTGTATGTATCTCTCCAGTGTGTATCACTGGGAGAGTCAGGATAGAAAACAGACCAGCAGCTTTTCCATCAGCTTTCCTGGGCTTTGGCAGCTTAATTGCATCTTTAATTGGCTGCTCCATGCTCCGCTGAGTGTCCGTAGAAGCAGACAACATCCATAAATCAAACTGTTCAGGTTTCCTTTGGTTATCTGATGGAAATAGTGGGTGGGGAATAGCCTTGGGGTGCTCGTGTGTGCTGGCTTCCCTCCTTACCACAGTTAGACGTGGCTTTTCAAAAGGAGAAATTAAGGGAGAGAGAGCTCCCCTTGTTGCAAAGTCGCCTTTGAAATGCTCTCTCCAAACATTTGCTTTGAGCGCTGTCCTGCTAAATAAACCATCTCCCCTGGGGTTTCACTGTGGGAAAAGCAATCTTTACCTGCCAGCTCCCTGCTCTTGTGTTTGGAAGGGATATTTCCCTGAACTCGGAGCTGCCCCTTTCCCTGCCCTCCATGCCAAGAGTCTCAGATCAGGACAATCCCTAAGCCTGGAGCTCTGCTGGGGTTTGGCCAGTTCTCTATGCCAGCCCTGGGGCACACTGTATATGACACTTGCACCAAGTGCCTCCTGCTCAGGGAAAATCACATCACCGGGTGTAAACCAGTGTCCTTGCTGTGGCCCGGGGCTGAATCTGTGTCTGCCACTGTGCGTAGTGTGCCACTACATGTGTGTGTGTGTGTGTGCACACTGGGCTGGGGGCATCTGTGGTTTATGGGATTGGATTACAGACTCTTCAACCCACCAGCAATCTGGTGGTTTTGGGATGAGTGTACATACCATATCTGAGGAGGTGGGATAGGCTCAATTTAGAGCCTCAGGCACTCCTTCTAGCAGCTACTAAAGCTGAATAGCTCTGGCATGAACTCCCAAAAAACCCATTTTAACCCCAGGTGCTGCTTCTAGGGCTGTAGCCACTATAAGAAGCTTTCCCTTGGGCTGGAGAAAACTAAGACAGGGCTGGCTCTGCTTGAACCAGCTAGATGTGGTTATATGAGGCTTGAAAATTTTTCCATGCCCCTGCCCTCGTCTTCTCAGTGCCGTGACCATGTTTTGGGTGTCTGCTCTCTCATCAAGGATTTGGTAGCAGGACCCTAGCAGCTCTAATTTTCTCTCCCCTTGCCTCCCCAGGTACAAAAGGCCTGGAGTGCTCACCCTCCACCCCCACCATGAACTCCTACTTCTACAAGTTCATGATCAACCTGCTCAAGCGCTTCAGTAGTGAGCGGAAACTCCTGGAAGCCAGAGGAGCCTTCATCATCAGGTCAGAGCACCCCACCAGCCTCCCTGAAGCCCTTGAGCACCCCTGGGGCAGGTGGGACGGGGATGCCAGGGTCAAGCAGCCCAAGTACTACATTTGCTCAGAGCCTAAACCGAAGATTCCTCAATCTTCCCTCGCTCTCCAACAAACGGTTTTGGAGCAAACGGGGTTTGCCTTTCACATGTCAAGGCACCATATTTCTGTCTCCCATCCCCGGAGGCAAAGTGGCTCCTTATTAAACAGTGTTGTCAGAGCCTGTTTCGTTAAGAAACAACCAGACCAGCCGGAGCACGAAGACAGGCTTGCACTCGGAGTGCCAGGCTGAGCAAATCCCTCCAGCCGGCTTGGCGAGATGCTCACCCATCCAAGGACATGTGTTTCAATGCATAGAGTTGGTAGATTTTACTTCAGCTTTTTAAGGAGCTGTGGCAGAGGCTGGAGAGCCAAATGTTGTGAAGGCTGGAATGCCAAGTGTCGTGGCAGCTGGCAGGGAGTCATCTTTATTGCAGTAAAATCTGGGGCAAGGGATATCCATTCCTCAGCTGGGAAATAACAGGGTTAATGGTCGAGGCGAGGTGGAGAAATCAGTGAGGAGGTTGATGGAAGCAGTTGGCAGGACCCTGGGTTTTCCTCCCTTGCTTTCAGGGATGTGGCATCAAAATGAAGGGGGGAGATCATGAACTACAAGCCACACTTCTGTGGGAGAAGAGACACACCTCTCCAAAGGCACAGGGGTATGCTGGGTGTGTTGTATCTGCTTGGGCAGCAATTTTTGCCCAAGTCTGGATTCATCCCAGAGACAGTATCCCACTTACAGTGTCCCCTCTCATCTCCCCAGTCAGCACAGCCCCTGGGATAAGCCATCCTTGGCAGGGAAGTGGCCTCATGCTGTGTTAGGGAAGCAGGGTGACCAGAGTGACAGTGAGCCTGGGCAGGGTCCAATTTAAAAGCTCTCCTGTACCATGGCCACCTCCAACTTTTTCCCTCTGGCTCTGGCAGGAGGAGCCTTGGCTGGCAGGCCCAGTTTTTCCAGCAGCCAGCCAGAGGTGCAGTGGGACTGGCTCACAGCAGCTCAGCAAGCCAAGTCTTTTTACAATGACTCATGCCCCAAAAAATCTGGTAAAGCAAAAAAAAAAAAAAAAAATTCAAAAATAGATTACTCTATCCTTTGTCAAGTCACGTTATTGCTCATATGGGGTAGGTGGAAGATTGGAGCCAAATCGTTTGCTGGTTCTGGGAGGGTGAGCCATGCCCTCAGGTGCCAGTGATTAACTCTGAAACCTACTGATGGCAGGTAAACGACTGGTGTAAACTACATCTCTGCTGCTTCCAGAAAAAGCAAGATGAGAATAGAGGAGAAAAACTTTTACAGGACTCTCTGGCAAAGATTGATCTCTTGCTGGAGAGACTCAGTGAATGTGGGAGCCTCATGGAGCTATTTTTAGCCACTTTTCAAATTGAAGCCGTATGTGCGTTCCCACGTTACATCCCTCCCCTGTCCACAAGCCAGCTCAGCTGTTTTGCACAGCAGGGTGAGAAGGCAGCCTCATGTTTGACTTAAGAGATGCTGGTGATGTTTCATCCTGAGCTGGAGAGCACAAGGGGGATGCTTGAGAGACTGGGACAGCATCTGCTAAAGTGTGGTCCAGGACCACTGCTGCCTCTTTCCCAGGCTGGCCTGGGAACACTGAAACAGGGAAGGAAAATAGACCTGTTACATTTAGGCAATGATTTCCAGCTGAAGGATTAGTGTTCACAGGGAAAGGGAAATGGGGGACAGGGGTTTTATTCAAGCACAGCACAGCAGTTTTCCCTGTCACGTTGCTGGTGGGCAAATTCAAAGGTCCGTGAGGTCACGCAGGGGGTCTGTGATTAAAGGTAGTTTATTTCTAATCCAACTCAAGTTTGTTCATGCTTGGTTGCTGACTCTGAAAGGACTTTAGTCACTGTCCTGGTATGTCCTTGGAGTCCCAGAGGCAGTGGTTATGGTACGTTGCAAGCTTGATGATGGAAGTGGGGTTTGACCCCATTCTGCAGGAGGTGGGACCATCTCTTGCTCTGTAAGGACCTGTGGTCCCCAAGACACGTAGAACTTCTCCAGAGCCTGCCTGATGCTGAGAGGTGGGTGGGAGAAGTACCTGCAGCCCTCGCTGGCAGAACTCAGCCTCCAAGCCTGGCTCAGGCACAGGGGCTGTGATGAGTGGCCTCACCATCAGTAACCCCAGTCCCAAGGTAGATATCTTGAGATGCTTTGCCAGAGAAGACAGGGTGGAGCTAAGTGGAAACACAGGCTTCCTTCAAAATAACAGGGAAACAGCTCCAAAAACTGCTATCATTCATAAGGGAATATCCAGAGAATTTCTTCTTCTTTGCCTGTGACCACCAGGCTGGGGGATAACCCAACACTGGCACGTGGTCCCTCTGCCAGCACTGTTCGTGCATCAAAGAGATGGATCAGTCTGCTCCCTTCCCGAGTGGGATCCAATGCCCATCAAACAATGGTGTGATGCCTCCTCTGTGCCAAGGGCTTTAGGATTAGGATCCCCTCAACCCAAACAGTCCTCACAGAGAGAAAGCTCATGGCTGTGGCAGAGCTCACATGCCAAGCTCAGCCCCAGCAGGAGGAGTTGGACTTGATAATCCTTGTGGGTCCCTTTCAAATTCCTGTCATCTATGATCTGTGAGAAGGGAGGAGCAACATCCAGGAGAAGGCTCTTCAAAGCTGTTTAGATGCCTCATGAATGTCTGGGCAAAGGATTTGCCGAGGGGATTCCAGTGGTATGAATCCCGCAGAGTCTCATGCTGTCCCACCCCTCTCTCCTGGAGGAGGGAGGGAAACCTGCTCCCATGATCTCTTCCAATTTTTTTATTTTTTGGCTTGGCATCAATTTTATGCATTGCTGAAAGTGCCAAAAACATCAAAGTGTTCCTTTGGGGGCCAATTCTCTCCTACTGTCAGTTGTGACCTTTATTAGGCTGGAAGCCAGTAAAATTAGTCTGCCTTCAAAACTAAGAATACCAAGTGCTGCCTTTTCCTCTCAAGCCAGGCATGTGTGCACTCAAATGTTGTTTCCAAAGTGTTGTCAGAGGCAGGAGCATCAGTGTTACCTCCCACCTTGATAAGCAAATCTGAGGCCTTCCACCCTTCTCACTAATTGCCCTGTCTGGCACGTGGCCGTCCTGGATTCACCAGAGCCCTTAAGCAAGAAGCAAATATTCCCATTCAGCTGCTGACCTCCCGACGATGGCTTGGAGCAGCAGAAAAATGCGGAGGAGCTTCCAAAGCATCACATGGCTCCTTGGAGCAGCACGGCTGTCCTCCAGGCAGGAACCCTGTGGAGGGAAAGCTGCTTGGCCAGTCAGGAGGCAGGCAGCAGAGCGGCACCGAGCTTTTCAGCTCACACTGAGATTTACAGGCTGGATTTAATGCCTCCTGGTTGGTACCAGCACGATGGGATGGGGGGATTAAGGGAGAGGTTAAGCCCTACTGCACGGACATCAGTGTTGCTGCTCAGAGCACACTGTGAAGATAGGGCTGGCTGTCCTTGCAAGGAGCTGTCTTCTCCCCTCTTGTACCTCCCCAGGACTGGTTGTGCAGCTCCTGTGCTGTCCCCAGGGTCAGTCTGAGCTCCAGAAGCTGGTTCAGCTGGCTAAGTCAAGCCTAGCACCGGCTAAAAAAGCAGCCAGCTTTTTGCTGCTCTCTGAGATGGAACAGCTCAGACATTCATGGCTGATGTACCTTGCCACAGCAAATGAACTCTCCGGGGTATGGGACGTGCTTGAGTGGCTGGAGACATCCCTATGCATGTCATGTGTGGATGCTTTGAAGTGCAGGGCTTAACTTTGAAGCCCAGCAAAGCCATCTTCTTGCAGAGCAGTGGCACCCTGGGGCAGAGAGGACGCCTGAGTCAGCACTTTGCTCCCCAGGCAGGGCCCGCATGCAGGGGTTGTCTCAGCTTGTTTTATAGAGCTGTTAAACAAACCTCCTCACTGCCTGGCACCTTCTCACAGGGTGCTTTTTGAGGTTAAGCTGCTTGGAAGAGGCCCTGGCATGACTTTTTAACCGTCTCGCATGTGATGCACGTGGTGGAACTTGTCCATTTGACTGGGGATGGTCCTTGGCCTTTGAGGGTATGCTTGAGCCCTGTGGGGACTGGCCAGGAGGGCTGGCTGATTCTCCATCCCCTCTGGAAGACATAGGCTGGAGCATATAAGATTGTTCAGCCAATTCATGGCATTAGCTGGAGATCTGGAAAATCCCAAGTCTCGTGATGGGGCCACGAGATTTATAGTTCCAGCAGATGGGAAAAGTTCACCTGGCTGGAAATTCTGACTGTTCTTGAGATCTCAAAGCCCTGCTGGGATGAGGCCAGTGGAGAGCTGGATAATGAGGAGGGCAGAGCTGAGGACAAACCCTGCCAGGTCACACTGGGTGCGTGAAGAGCTGTACATGATGCCCTTGGGGCTGGGTTGATCCGTCCCTCTGTTTGAGCATTACAGGGCTCTTCTGCCTCTGAGAGGCTGGGGCTGACTGTACAACACCAGTTTCTCCACAAAAAGTAGTGAAAAAGACACAAAGTGAGTTTGAACCTGCTAAGCGGGATGAGGAATCAGAGAGGAGGGAAGCAGAGGGCTGGAGGAGTGTGGAGCACAGACATCCCTGCGATGCTCTTGGCAGGCCGGCAGTGAGGTGCATGTTAAATCGCTTTTGACTGGCCTGCCTGGCATTCCCAGGGCTGTGCTCTCCGTCTGGGAGAGTGGGAAGGGAAGGGCTGCCTGCCAGCATCTCAGTGAGCGGGGCTGTCAGGAGCGGAGTGGGATGGGGGTTTAGCTGCAGGTTTGGATAGCAAGGGATGCACTGGGGATCCTGAAAAGAGCCAGTGGGTGTTTGTTTTGGTAATGAGGGAGTGCCACAATCACAGGATGCCTCTATACTGCAGTGAGCTGGTGTCCCCCCAGCCCCATCCTGGCTCCCACCTCATCCCTAACCTTGTCCTTTCCTCCTGCTGTGCTGTCCTCACTTCCCAACCTGTCACTAGAAGAGGGGCTGGGGCTAACCAAAATCCTCCTCTTCTCCCAGGCCTGGATGCTTTGAGCTCCTGTGGACACACAGGAGTGTTTTCCTTGGCCAAACACCCAAATACCTCCTGGTGATCTGAGGCACCCAGTGCTGGGATGCAGGACCCACTCCTGCTCCTTCCTTTGGATGTGCTGATGCCACTGTGCCCCCTCCAGCTCCCATTGCCAAACCAATGCCCTGAAAATCCCTCTAGAAGTGAAGCAGGGCTGGAGGGGGGACACGTGTCACCTCTTCCTCTCTCCCACCCTCCATGCCTCTGCAATGCAGAACAAAACCTGCGTTTGTTTTTGCGGGAACCGTTTGGCTTGTACTCAGCAAAGTAGAAAAAAAAAAGAAGGGGAAAAAAAATGGAGCCTCTTTGATAAACTGTGATATGAACTCGGGTAAAATCCAAACAGCTGTGAGTGCTACAAGGGAAGCTTCTGTGTCGGGAGGCAGCGAGCCTGCGAAAATCCACTGCTCTGCCTGCCAGGATGCTCGCTGGCCGCCTGCCCTCCGGCTTTAATGAACTGTGCACTCGCCATCCCCCTCCTCGTGCCTCGCCGAGAGGAGGAACCGGAGAAAGCTTTTTCGTTTGGTTTTTTGTTGTTTTGTTTTTTGGTGTTTTTTTTGTCCATTTGCAAAGCAGAAAGAGGGACTCCCTCCCACCCAAGGCCCCAGCCAGGCACAGGGTGATGTTGGAGCAGGGTGGTGAACATGCCCAGTTCTGCAGAGGTCAGTGGGCTTCTCCTTGCTCATCTCTAGCCCATTCCTCTGTGCCTCCCTTTAACTCTCCCTCCTCCCCAAAACCTCCTCTCCCCAGTTTGCCATGCCTGGAGATCCAGAACAGTGTTACAGTGATGTGGTGGCAAACAGGCTCTGCTTTCATGCTTTCATGCTTTCATGCTTTCTCCTTCTGCCCCAAGCTTGCACCATGAACTCCCTCCAGGCTCTCGTCAGACTCCTATGGGATTTTGGAAGGAAGCCAGCAACCCCACTGTATTTCAGAAAGTCCCCACTTCTCAAATTGCCTCTTTTACATCACACAGTGGCCTCCACAAGCCAATGGGAACATGTACTAACTGAAGTTTTAATTCACTGAGGCTCTGGGATGTTAATTCTGGGCTCTCTGATACCCTCCCATCCCCATAAAGTAGGAGCCAGAGGGGGAAAATCCAGTTTCCCCCAGGGTGGAAGTTGGCTCTGGAGTCACAAGCACCAGCAGTCACCAACAGCATGGCCTTCACAGGGGAGGAGCCTGGTTGCCCTGTCAAAAGATTATCCCTGCTGGAAGAGCAGGAGCTGGGCCAGTCCTGGCCAGCTCCCTCCTGGGGCTCTATCCCCAAGGAAGGACAGGAGATGCCTCCACTGAGCTGCAGGGAATGGATGAGCTGGAGTGCACCAGGTCCTGGAAATGAGTCTGCTGTGCTGACCCACCAAAGCTGCTCCAGCACCAGCCGTACTTGGAGTTGCTTGGAAGGATTTGATGGTTTTTCCTGTAGAAAAATGGGAACCACATGTGAGCGGCGGTGCCGGCGTGGGCTGGGACTAATTTGGGTCAGTGAAAGGGTGGAGGGGAGGAAGGGGAAATGTGCGTAGGAGAGGAAAATCCTCGCAAAATGGCCAAGTTCCTTCAAAGGGCAGGTCCCTGGTTAGGGATATCTGCTTCCTCCCAGCACTTTCCCTAGGATCACAGCAGGAATGCTGTGAAAAAGCAGGCCGTGGAGGGAGGGAGCTGGGAGAAGGCGAACAGGATAGTTCCCTTTCCTGGGGAGAGGATCCCACAGCTTCCCTGCTTGCTGACTGTTATGTTCTGCAGAGGAGGGATTCAGCGCAAGCAGTTTCTAAAGTGTCTCCCAAATTTTGCCTGGCTGATGGGGTGAGGACCCTCATCATGGGGAAGCAGCTTAACCTGTCTGATCCTGTTTCTTGGGGCTTTGGTGTTCTGATGGTGCTTCCTTTTCTCTCTCTGCAGCTGTGACAGCTCGGTTTATTCATCTTTGTGGGGGGAAAAGCCAGGACTGGAAATCAGGCTGAGTAACAGTGTTTTTTCCCCCACCTGTCCTCCAGGGGATCTTGTTCAGTTATCCCCCAGGTGCAGGGCACACTCAGTTAAAAACTGAGAATAATTCACCTCAGCCAGTGGGTCCAGCTGGGCACTCTGCTCCCAGGATGGGATGCCCTCAGATAAGATATCTCTGAATGAAATATCTTTAACTCCCCACTGAAAGCATAGAGATGTGCAAAAGCCACCTTGGTTAGAGTTCCTTCCATAGAGTGCTTTTTCCCTTCGTGCATTCCTCGTGTTCAGCTGCACCTGGAGCTGGTCCCCTCATGGCACTGGGTGCTCTCTTAGGGTCCTGGCTGGGTGGGGAGCATCCATCTGCTCTCCTCTCATGGATCTCTGGGCCTTGAAGGGTTTGAGGGAGCAAGGCTCCTCAGGCTGCATCCCTCCTTGGGATCCCTCCAAGGATCCTGGCTCAGAAGGCAGGGCAGGCATTGTGATCCAGTGCAGTGCTGAGAGGCAGCGGGCCTGGAGGCAAGCCTGGCACTAAAGCTGAAATTGCATCTGGGGTGTCTAAACCGTGGCATCAATGGGGTATTTTTTCAGCTGACACTTGAGTAGAAAGTGCAGCAGGGCTTGCTCAGTTATGGGCACGTCCTTCCCTGAGCTCCAGGATGGGCTCGAGTTGTTGGCAGAAGAGACAAGGCAGCTTCACCTCCCACCCCAGGGTACACTTACCCCTGAGCCATGGGGTCACTGCCACCTCTTCCCTGTCCCTCTTTTCCTTCCTGCTGGAAAGCTTCACCCTCAGACACAGAGTGTATTCCTGCCACAGATTATCCCTCTGCTTTCAGAGGCCTAGAGATAGCCAGCAGGACCATTTTCCCCAAAATTTGCCTTCTCTACATAGGAATCCAAAGGCTCATCTATCTCTAGGACAGCAACCTGTTCCTTGGCCATGCTTTTAGGAGCAAAAGCACTTTTATTTCTTCATCTTAAAGCAGAGTGATGGGGAAGGGTGAGCAGGGACCATAGCTCCCATCTCTGTACAAGCTGTGCATACCCTAAACAGGATCAGCCTCTCCCAGCTCATGTTGCCACAGTTTTAACCTATTTTATTTGCAGTGATGATAAATTATAGGGGGAGAAATAAGGCGCCTGTCAGTGTTATTGAAAATTAGGCCACAGCTGTCAGCCTGAAAGGGAAGCAGACGTCTCAAAGGAAGGATCTAATGCTGCTCTACTGTTCTCCCCCATTCCCAAGCCAGCCCCTACCCTTCCTCCCCTTCCAAAAAGAGCTTGCCTGAGAACATTGGTGCCCAGTGTAAGTGCCCCTCTGGGAACAGGTTCTTCAGTTGAACATGAGTTGTTCCTCTCAGCTGACATGGTGGCTGGAGCCAGACACAAGCTCTAATGCTGCTGCTGGTGCCTCCTACCTGGGGCTTGAAGCCCCAGGAGCTCAGCACAAGACTTGCGTTTGCCATCCATTTTGCCATCAAGTCACTGGCAAGTTTAAAGTTGGAAAAGAAGTGCTTTGGAGAGGTAATTTTTTGCTTTCCTGGAGGGTTTGGAAGGGGAGGTTTGCCTGTTTTTCAAGTGAGCCTTTTGTAGACGTTCCTACAAGATTTTGTAAGCTTTTCAGGTTGTCAGTGACTCATCAGTGCAGGTGCTCGAGGTCAGGTTGGATGGGGCTTGGAGCAATCTGGCCTGGTGAAAGGTGTCCCTGCCTATGGCAGGGGGATTGGAACAAGATAGTTTTTAAGTTTCCTTCCAATTCTATGGGCAGGATAGCTTTATCCATAAGTCACTACAAAGTTTCCTCAAGGAAACTCCTGGCACACACCAGCTCGAGCAGCTGGAGGCTGCTGCTGGTGTCTGTCAAGTGGGCTTCACCTTGGAGGAGCTCTCACATTCATCTGTGTTGTGCTAAAAGTTGGGCCATACCTCGGGCTGAGTTTCCAGATTTAGCTGTCTTTTAGCTTCTGGCCCATTCCAAAGGATATTGCTCTTGCTCCTCCTCCTTGCCACAGCCCTGTTTCCCTCTTCTGTTTGGTACACAGCTGCGGGCTTTTCACTGATGATAAAAATGTCCAGCGGTGTTGGGTATCTGCCTGGAGAACTCAAGGTGATCTCGTTGAAGGGCACTGTTCTCCAGGCATGTCCAAGGTGGGAACAAGGCTGGGTTCACCACGAGTCAAGGTGGATGTGCCCACTTCAGGCCAGACTGTCATCTTCAGTGGGCAGCGGGGCAGCCAGCCAGGACAGGGACCTCCCAGTGGCCTGATGTCCACGGGGAGCATCAGGATCCAGAGCAGGATCAAGCTGCTGTTTCACCAGTTGAAGCTGGCCTGAAATAATGTACATTGGTGCTGTGTTTCTCTCAGGCATCCCTCTTGGTTGCTCTGGGGATCCCCAGGGATCCCTGGGAGCGCCTTGCCCAGAGCTGAGCTGGCACCGGGCTCCTCCGGCAGTTGTCACATTGTCACACTGATGGCTGCTGCCAAGCAGACGCTCCGTGGGAGGGTTTTCTTGTTTGCAGTGAAACATTCTGCACCTTTCCCTTTTCAAGGGAAGGCATCGCAGGGCTTGTCTCCCCCAGCTTTACGAGATCTACACATCTCCTTCCCAGATCCACACATCTCCTCCCAGGATATGCAGATCTCTGGTCTGCAGCTTTCACCGAGTTTCCCTGGGGAGTTTGATAACCAAGAAACCAAAGCTGATGAGGGTCCTTCTCCTCCCCAGACCTGCCTCCTGCAGAAGGAGCTGCCCTGCTCCTAAACCTCACAAACCCTTCAAAATCCCTTACATGAAATGCTATGAATTTTGTAAAGCAGGAGCTGCTGGGGTTGCCATGGTTTCCCTTGCCTGGAGGAGCAGCTCTGGAGCCTGGATTCAGGAAAGGGGGGAATTAAAATGGAGGGCTGGGATTTTCTTTGCTGATACGGAGGGAAAGGATGGGACAATGACATGTTCCTTCCCCACTTGCTCTCTTCTCCTTCTCCTCTTCCCATCCTAATTTTATCTATGCTTCCTCTGCAAATTCCTGAGGGATCCCAGCTGCTGGGCCAGGCTGGGGATGCTGCTTTTCCTGGCAGGAGAATTTCAGGGGCATGGGGATGGGCAGTGGGTATCACAGAGGCTGTGGATTCCCTGGTTAGGTGGGTTGAGCCAGGGCATCTGCTGGGGAGCCTGGGGTGTGGAGGAAGGGTGGGGGAAAGCCTCTGGGAGGAGAGAGGAAGGGAGCAGAGGAAGAGGAGGGTTGGGAGGAAGTATGGAGGGGCTCTGCCCTCCTCACAGCTGTGGAAGTTGTTTTGAGACCCATGAGCAGAAAAGTGGAGCAGAACCTCTCAAAGCATCAGTCCCAGGCCTCAGCCAGCTCCTTCCACAGCTCAGGCTCTGTCCCAGTTGCTAGAAGTGGGACGAGACATGATCCTCTCCCTGCTGGGGCCCCGTGTCTATTAGCCCAGAGCTAATAAAGCAAATCACTGGTGCTTAATGAAGAAGCACCTGCTTAATTGAACACAGCGGGATGGTGCTCAGCATAGGCAGGCAACGGGACGGGACTAGTGTTTCCCCCCAGGCACCCCACAGATCCCAGAGGAGGAGATGGTTCTGCACTGAGACTCAATCTCATCTTACTTTTTTTTTAGATTTTAGGGAAAAACAAACGTTCACTCTCTTTGAGCAAGCACTGGTCTGGCCTGAGCCTCCACCCCCCTGTTCCTGCGTGGTGGCTCAGGGCAGGGGATGGGGCTGAAGCAGTTAAAGGGACGAGCGGGCAGGATGGGAACTCTGACAGCTCCCTGAAATGATGATGTTTAGATTAGCCGGTTTCCAGGCATCGAGTTGTCAAAGCAAGAGGGCTGGGAGGGACGCCGGGGCTTGTCCTTAATTGGAGATGTGGCTCTAAAGCCACCTCATCTCACCAGCATCCTCTGGGCTCCAGCGCACTGCCCTGCAGCAGCTCCCTGCCCCTGTACAATCCCTGTTCTGCTTGTTCCCATACCTCATCCCACCCCACCGACCACGTGCGTGATGGGAATTCGTTGTGATTGACATTGCTGTGCTGGCAATTTGATGGCTGCTACATCAGAGACACGGGGACCCCACGGTGATATGGCCACCCAAAGCTTGTGGTGACCTCTGTGGCTCTTCCCTTGGCCAGCCTCGTGTTGTCAAGGAGTCCCTCAGGCAAGGGGGCGGGCAGGGTCCTGTGCCTGCAGCAGGGGCTGCTGGTGACCTGCTGGGTCCCTTGGGAGCCCTGCAGTAGCTCGAGGTGTCCCCCATCGTCGTGCTGCAGGAGGATACTGCCTCCCATCTGCCTGCAGCCACATTCCTTGGCTCCATCAGAAAGGCTTGAATAACCCTTTTAATTTAAGGAGTTAAATTTTAATGGCCTGGATACCACATTTCATTATTGCCATATGCCTGCGCCGCCGGCTGCGTAACGTAACCAGGAGATCCTTGAGGACTCTCTGGGTCCCCGTGGGCAAGGGGATCACATCATGCACAGGGAGAGCTCCAGGGAGAGGCATCTTGCTGGAATCTTCAGGGGGATTAAGCCAGTTCCTTCCATCATCACATTATATATGTGTGTGTGTGTGTATATATATATATATATATATATGG
>VWZN01004524.1:324549-334899 GCA_013396955.1 Regulus satrapa | reverse complement strand
TATATATTTTTAAAGAGGTGGCTTGTTGGTTTGTTTGTTTGTTTGTGGGATGTATCTATCCAGGAGGTGTATGGTGTGTACATATAGAGGGTATGGCTCCCACTCTGTGTCCTCTCTGCCCTGGTCCCTTCCACTGGCATCTCAATTGAAAGCCACCTGTCCTCTGTTCAGCCCCCTTCCCTGCCTCCTCCCAGCCAGCCTGGCGTTCCCCTCATGCCATCAAAGCCTCCCAGGGAATGGGCTCCTGGGGACCCTCCCAGCCCACCAGCAGCCGCCGGGTGCTGGCAGTTGGGCTCAGCTGCTGGCTGCTGTCACAGAGGCCAGCAGCTGCAGGACCAGCCAGTTGTCCCTTCCTTTGGGGACTGCTTTTGAGGTATGCTGACCGAGGGGCTTTGTGGAGGGGAGTTGGAGTTCTCTGCCTGTGCCATAGGAGGATGCTGTGCACTGGCAAACTCACTCTGCTGGTGGATCCCAGAGAACCTGCTGGAGTGGGACAGCATCCTCGTCAGGTGACACGGCTTTGAAGCAGAGGGACAGTCTCCACACAGCTACTTCTCTAACACCCCGACAGTTTCCAGTTCCCCAATGCCACTGAAAGGAGAGGGGAGAATCCCAACCCTTCCCCACTAATCAAAACCAGGCCTGAAATTAGAAAGCAGCTCACATCCAGGCTCACTGTGAGCACAGCATTAACCAGCCAAATGGCAGAGCTCCTATTTATGGAAAGTGAGAGCTTTCCTTCTCCATGGAGGACCAGTGGAGGGGGAACCTGAAAGGTATCCCTTTTGTCTTGGGGGAGCTTTGGAGGTCACTAAATTGCCATCAGCGCTCCCTGGCACTATTTTTCTTGTTTAAGATCTTGCTGCCTGGAAGGTGTAAAACACTGGCTCCCCATCAGCCACGAGCATTGCAGCCAGTCCCAGCTGTAGTGGCACACCAACCATTTCAGTGTTGAGAATAAAACTGTCCCAGTGTTTGTCCCTGGAGAACCCATTCCTTCTTTGGGCACATTAAACCATCCCACTTCATGGTTCAAGTGCCCAGCATGGCTGCTGGAGGAAGCTTGGCAAGGATGGGGCATCCAATTATCCCCCCTTGCTGGAGAAGGGTAGCATGGAACCACCTTACTTCTGGGCTGGGCTTAGTCCTGCCCAGGCTGGGCTTGCTTTGCTGCAGCTGGCAGTGCCTGGATCCTGCCTGCAATGCTGAGCTATTGATTTGCTTTTGGCTCCATCAGGCTGGACTAAAAGCCTCTGCCTTTCCCTTTCCTCCCTCCATGCCTCACTTTCCCACCGCTCTCCCTCCTCCAACCAGCCCGCGTCCAAGCGGCGAGAAATCAGGGAAGCGTTTTCATCCCCATGAATGCAGCCAGTTACGTAAGAATAATTGGGATAAATGAGCTTATTTATCACAGCCCGTTCCATTTTAGCGGGGTCCAGGGCGATCGCCGGGCTGGGTTACATAAAATCCCGCACAGAGCATCTCATTGTCCGGCGGCAGCCACGCGGGATGCGGGAGCCGCCGCCGGAGAGCAGCCAGGGATGGCTGAGGAGGGAAGGGATTATTTGGCAGGACGAAGAGATTGGGAGGAAGATGGAGGGGTTTCTTCTTCCACGTGTTGAGGAGGGAAGATCTGTTCCTTCATTCTCCTCCTGTGTGCCCTAAATCACCAGGCTTTAGGGTATGGTCTTTGGAGTCTAGCTAAGGCCAAATAGTCTTCTTCTGGTTTGTCCTCAGAGAAACGAGGGCTGGAAACCCACATTCTTCCTCCTTCTCACCCCAGGAGGTAAAAACATGATTCAGGCAGGGGAGGTTCAGGTGTACCTCCTACTTCCCAGCCAAACTGCCTAGCTAGTGAACACCTCCCGTCCAGCAGCCCAAGAAGTCGCTCCTTGTTTTGCCTCTTAATCCTCTCGGGGATGGCTCCAGGGGGATTCTGAATCCAGCTGACATTATCTGGTGGGGAACTCTGTTTGGTAGGAGCTGGGGGAAAGCAGAGTTGCTCTGGGGGTGCCTTGGTGCCCTATCAGTCCATGGGAAAATGTGGTGAGCCACAGAGCATCCCAGTTTCAGGAGAAGCTGAGATGCTGGGGAGCTGGGTGGCCTTCCCTGTGTCTCTCCAGTCCCCACACTGGGGGTCTGGGCTGGCACTGGGCAGCATTTCAGGTATCCTCAGGCAAACTGCCCAGGAAGACAAGAGCCTGGAGAAAAACAGGAAATCCCCAAATCCAAACAAGTGTGGAGAAAAAAAAAATCTAATGGTTTTTTGTTTTGTTTTGTTCTGGGCTAAAAAATGTTGAAAATCTTGGGAATGCCTCAAGGTTTGTTAAGCAGGACATTCCTGCTGTGACCCAGCCAGGCAGATCAGCGTGGGCCGCAGTGCTGGTTACACTGCTTTGGGGAAAGCACTGCTGGCAGGATATCCAGTGGAGCAGAGACATCTTCCAGCTTCACCAGCTGGATCTCCGGAGCCACTCAGCACCGGATCTCGTGGCAGCTGGAGCATGGAGGAGTTCAAAGAACAGCCTCTGGCTCCAGAGCTGCTGGGTTGCACAATGTCAGGAGGAATTGCTTTGCCCCACTGGCTGCACTCACTGGGATGTCCAGTCTGACTGGACCATCACATGCCATCTGTAGTGGTGCTGCTGCACACTAGTCAGGCTGAAAAGTGACACTGAAACCTCCTGAGGGAGGTCATGGGAAGGCTTGAGGTGGCACGAGCCCTAGTAGTGGTGCCAGCAAGGTCCCAAAGCAGTATGACCAGGGGCATGTCTTAGCCCAGCTATGTTTTTTTTATTCTTGTCCTGGTGTAACTGCATTGTCTAAATGCAAAGCCCACAGCATCTTCCTTCTGATGCCACCACACTCACCCAACCTCTGATGCACCCAGATCTCCTCCCGGGTCTTTTCTGGAGAAGTGGGCTCGCATCAGGGATTGTCCTCATTAACCATCCTCCCCTGGTTTCTCTCCCCTGTGATACACAGGCAGCTCTGTCTGCTTCTGAATGCAGAGAACATCTTTCACTCCATGGCAGACATACTGCTTAGGGAAGAGGACCTCAAATTCGCCTCTACCATGGTCCACACCCTCAATACCATCCTGCTGACGTCCTCTGAGCTCTTCCAGCTGAGAAACCAACTGAAGGACCTGAAGACCCCGGTATGGGCAGCAGGAGCAGGTTTAGCAGCTGGAGGGGACATAATGGGGGTGGTGGGGACCTGGCAGCCACCTGAGAAGGTGTCCTCCTGCTCAGTCCCTGCCTGGTAGGTCCTAGGGTTAGAGCTTGGGCAGCCTCTTTATTCATCCACCTGTCAGGAGCTGAGGATGGGCTTGGAGGATGTGACCAACTCTGCCCAGCTCTTGCTTTTCTCCCTGGAATGGGATGGGCTTACTGAGCCCTCAGGCAGCTGCTGCCTCCCTCTGTCTGCCCCCCCATGGGCCATGGGACAGATAACAGCAGGAGAGTCCCACAACTGTCCCTCCTAGGAACTGCCCAAAGGATTTGCTGAGCAGCTGCCAGCAGCACCAGTGACATCCAAGGAAGAAGAGGAGAAAGATTTCTCCTCTTCCTTCTCCTGCTGAAAACCAGAGATGCGGGGGTGTGCCCTTGAGTGGGACAGCATTATCCTCCAGCTCCTCATCCTGTGGTGGATGCAGCAGCCCTGAGGGCCACCTCGTCATGCTGTCACTCCAAAGCATGATATGATCTCTGTCTCCTGAGGCTGAAGCTCATGCCAGTGCCAGGTGGACTTGGTGGGTCCAGAAATGTCCCTTTGTGCTTTCGTGGCACTTGCCAGCCTGGCGGGTTGGTGTTGGGTACCTGGGCTCTCCATGCCATGTCCGTGCTCCCAGTGGTGACCAAACCCCCACGGTTCTCTTTTCCCAGGAAAGCCGTAACCTCTTCTGCTGCCTGTACCGGTCCTGGTGTCACAACCCTGTGACGACTGTGTCCCTCTGCTTCCTTACCCAGAACTATAAGCATGCCTATGACCTCATCCAGAAATTGTATCCTTTGGGGATTTTCTGCCAGGGTGGGGCCAGAGCTGGCCCTTGGTCCCTCTGTGGCAACCAAGGTCACCCTGCAGGCCAGCCCAGCCTCCTGCCTGCAGCCCATCATTACCGGGGCAGGGCAGCCTGTGCTGGGTATGTGCCAGCTCCCTTCCCCTGGTGTCATCCCTTTTTTTGTGGTGAAAAGAGAGGAGGGCATGCACTGACTGAGCCCTGACCTTTGCCTGCTCTGGAGGGGAGGCTCCTCAACATACTCTTCCTCCCAGGAAGATGAAGGCTTTGGCCTCCTGGCCTGGTGAGGAGCAGGCAGTGCCCAGCACGGCACAATCCCCGGTGAGTTCACCATCTGCCTGCAGCAGAATGATTATTTTCATGTGCCAGCAAAATCCCCAAGCCTCCCTGAGTAGTTTTCCAAGCGAAGAAGCTCAATAACACGCTCAACTTCCCAGTGCACACTGGCATTCCTCCTGGGAGGCGCACCATCCCCGTGGGCCAGGAGGGGTAAAAGCAAGCGCCCTCCCTTGAACACTCATCCTGCCTGCTCTCAGCTTTTTGGGCAGCCTGCTCATCTGTCTCCCTCCGTCATCCCTTGGCCACCCTACAGACCTTTCAGCCCTGCCTGCGTGCAAGCCCTGCCTGTTCCCTGCCCACTCGTATCCCACAGGAGCTGTGGATGCAGGGAGGCTTTGGCAAAGCCGTGCTCCGCACCAGGCATCGCCATCTGCTGCCGCTCGGGCCACCTTTTCCCAAGGTAACATCCTTAGCAGCACATCCAGCGGGGATCTGGAGGTCACCGTGGATTTCCTCACCGAGGTGGACAAGCTGGTGCAGCTCATCGAGTGCCCCATATTCACATGTAAGGAGGAAACCCCGGGTGGGGAAGGGGCGGCGCGCGGGGCTCCCCCTCCCCGCGCCCCCATCGCGGGCGGCGGCCGCCGCACGAATAAATAGAGCAGAAGTTATGAGACTTCTTGCCGGGAGGTTTGCCCAGCACTGGAGCTGCCCGCTGGGAAAAGGGCACGCTGGCAGCACGGGGTGGGGGGGCAGCGTTGCCCCCCAGATATAGGTTAAGGGAGCGAGCAGCACTGGCATCCAACGAAAGGGATGGGGGAAGGGATGGGGGAGGTGACCTGGATCACAATGAGCATCTCCAGGGGTGCACAAGGAGGGTGTCAGATGGGGGAAACCCCCTGCGCCACCCTCAGATGCACAGGGTGGTACTGTGGGTGCTGCTGGGGCCTTTAGTACGAAAAAGGTTTGGTTTTTTTTCTAGAAATGAAGAATTAAGCCCTAAAAAACTAGCTGATGTTTTTTCTGCAACATCCAGCAATGTGAGGCCCCCATTGGGTAATGTAGCAGTGCCTGACCTGGGCCTCAGGGTGTGACACTGGGAGCCAGGATGGTAGCAGGGTGACCTGTGGCTGAGGGGAGATTCCTCATTATGTCAATTTGCTCCCCCATGGCTTCTCATTGGAGGTATATCAGGGCTCTGAGATTGTTGGGAAATGTCCTGGGAAGGACTCTGTGGGGCACCTATATAGGTCCAGGGTGATATTGGGGAATATTTAAGGGGAGAGGTTCAGAGCAGCTGGGCAGCAGAGACCCTCAGTCCTGCTCCCTCCTGTAGACCCTGTCCCCTATCCCCAGGGTGACCCAATGGGTGAGGCACCCACGTGTCTGGGGTGGTTTTGCATGCCCCAGAATTATTCACTGAGGGTTCCCCAGCCCACTCACCCGAGTTGGCACATCTCAAGATTGGGGACAGATGTGTCCCCCATAAAGGGGCATCCCTGCTGATGGCTCCCTTTCCTGGAGGACACCAGAGGTACAAGTGACAACCGGGAGGTGAGATGCTGAGACACAGACCCTGCCCCATCTCCTGGGCTGACCCTTCAGTTGTATTTAGGGCTCCAGAAGACTTCTGCCATGAGCACAGCGAGGAATGGATCCAGAGGGTGGTTTTGCCTGTACTGAGCAGAATTGAGGCCCAGCACATGTAACCCTAGGAACCAAGTGGAGGGAATTCCTTCTGCTCCAGAGAGTCCCCAGGAGGACTGGGATGTCATGTCCCAGGGTGGATATTTCTGCCAAATCTTCAGAAGCTGAGGAAGCCCAGTCCCATGTTGCATGTGTGTTCTCAGGCAGACAGCATGGACAGCATCAGGGGTGAGTGGTATCAGGAGTGGCAGACTGAGCAGCCAGTTGCCCCCAGAGGGCTGGGTCAAAGAGAGGGACTTCCAGACAACGTGAGACACCCAGATGGACGGGTTAATGAAAAGGGAGAGGGGTGCCATCAGGTGCCATTTGGGTTGGCTGGCAGAGGCTTAGAGCCTCTCCAGGATGATCAGAGGGGATGGGAGGAACCTGCTTTTGCAGCTGGAGATAAAATGCATTTTCCTCGCCTTCCCATCCTCTTCCGTCCTGTCCCAGATCTCCGCCTGCAGCTGCTGGATGTGAAGAACAACCCCTACCTGATCAAGGCTCTCTATGGGCTGCTGATGCTGCTGCCCCAGAGCAGCGCCTTCCAGCTCCTCTCCCACCGCCTCCAGTGCGTGCCCGACCCAGAGCTCATGCAGACCACGTAAGTGCTGGGGGGATGGACCGGCATCAGCATCGGGGCTGGATCAGCTGTTCCCCCACAGCTGAGCATCCCTGCCATTCCAGGCTCAGCCCCGATCCCAGGCTCGGCCCCATGCTCTGGCTTTCACCCCCCCCAGCTCCCTTGCGGCCGTGGCTGCTCCTTGTCCCCATGGCCGGGAGTGCTGGCTCGGGGGGTTTTTTGTGTCTATATTTGGTAACCCTGGGAGGGCTGTGCCTCATCCACAGGCATTTGGCATCCGGGATGGAAAATTTCACTTGTGGGGTCGCTATGGAAACGAGCAGAGCTGGGAAGGAGGTTTATGGAGAAAGACTTCAGCAGCTGGGGGGGGGCTCCCAAAGCATCCCCCCTGCAGCCTGGACAGCCTTCACAGCACCCAAAAGGAGCCTGGCACCCTGCTAATGCCTCCGGATGGCTGCTCCATTCCCTCTCCTGGCCTTCAGGGATCCGTGAGATGTGCAAGGGCGGCATCTCCCTGGGGACCAGCTGAGCTCCTCGTGCTCCCTGCCCAGGGGTGCTGCTAGTGGGATTTGCTTTCCAACCCTTGGCTAATGAATAGTGGGGGGGCTTGATGATAAAGCTAGCTCTGCCTTGGTGCAGCCCTGGGAACAAAAAGAGCTCCCAAGATGGGCAGGTTTCTGAATTAACCCCCCGCCGCTGTTGTTGCTCCTTGGCTTTTAACTGCTTCCCTGGGATGGCTTTTATCCCTCATGGCCTCCGGCGCTGAGCTCCTGCCCACAACCCAGCACTGGTATTTAATTGGGGGGGCGGAGAGGGGGCTGCATGTGCTCCCCCCTCCTTTTTTCTCCCCACTAACCCTGGTAGTGGGGGTTTTTCGTGCTGTCAGACGGCCTGAGCATCTGATTAACTCTGACCTACATTCCTTCAAACACCGAAGCCGGCTTTCATAACCGGCCAGCCCCAGCTGCCCCCTCCCCAGGGACATACCAGGGCCACCAGAGCTGCCTGCCATCTTCCCCTGGGCATCCTCTGGCTGGTGTCTCCTCCTTCCTTGCATGGGGACAGCACAGGATGAGTATCCATGGCTGGAACCCTAGGGAGCCTGCATTTGGAGGCTCAGCCATGGGTGCTCATCCCTGGGGGCTGTCCCTGCTGCCACCAGCTGTTTTTTGCTTGCTTAAAAAAAAAGACATGGAAACTGAGGCACATGGCCTTGGCATCCTTACCTCACTGCTTTTGACTGCAATGGGTTGGGATAGTGGGGAGTATGTGTCAGAGGAATTAAACCTATTATGTGGGGCCAAGATGCAGATGTCCCTTGTCCTCTCCTTGTCCCAGGATCGCTTGGGCTCTATCTCATACCTTTGGAGGAAGAAAATATGACTTTGGGGGTATTTCATGAGGCACCAGCATGACTAGAATTTGCTGAGCTCAGCTTCTTCAGGACAAGCTTTTGCTGCCGGATGCTCACTGTTCCAAACATCTCCATCCCCTTCCCACCCTCACTCTCTCTTCCCACCCTGCAGGGACAACACCAAGCCCAGCACCAGCTTCAAGAGAACAGCAGCCTCCAACATTGACTACACGGAGCTGCTGCAGCACTTTGAGAAGGTCCAAAACAAGCACCTGGAAGCAAGACACCAGCGAGCCGGGCGGGCAGAGCAGCTGGACCGGCGGGTGGTCCTCTGAGCACCCTGTGGCCACCACGGGTGTGCACGGTTGCTGGGACAGGGACCAGGGGACACAGACTAGGGAACAGGCACACCGGTTGCTGGCCAGCGGAGGCTCTGGCGGCTTTAATGGAGATGGGCAAGCGCTCGACACAGGGCTGGTTTTTCCCTCCACTGTGCGTATGGATGATGGGGGACCCTCAGGCTATGCCCAGCTTCTCCTGTGGGTCCTGGGGGGACATGAGGAAGGCTTGCCCGAGGAGAGGGCCAGGGTAAAGCACCTCGTCTTCTCTTGCAATGGGGCAAGGAAACTCCCCTTTGCTTTGCTAATGCCTTCCCCGTGACTGTCAGCTGAGGGCCCAGCCTGCTGCCAGCAGCACCGGAGGAGGGGAAGGGAAGACGGGAGCAACCCCTGGCCTTCCGCCCTGGAAAACAAGCACACGGGGCTGCCAGCCACCTTTCACCACCCTGACTTCCACCCTCTGGTTCCGAGGCCCTGCTGGAGGTGGCCAGTGGCATCTCACTCGGGGACACACTCCTGTGCCTGACACTCGGCCCCCTCCCTGCATTCACACATCCTCTCTGAGTCCCCGGCTCTTGGCAGGAACAACTGCACAGCTTCAACTCCCAGCTGGCACCGGGGGGACACGGGGAGCAGTGGACCTAACCCCAGACTCCATTCCTTGTTCCTGCATTAAGCTCCCCATGATAAAATAAACAAGCAATGCAGAACAGCCCATTCCTTGTTGCTGGGCTTCCCATCATAGTTTTGTTCCCAAGCGGAGCCAAAAAACCCGGCAAAGGTAGGGGACGGCATGGAGCATCTTGCCTGACCCTGTGCCCCAGGCTGTCCCAGCCCTGCCACGTTGGCTCACCAGCAAGCAGGACTTCCTCCGCCTGCTCTTTTTCCCAGAAGGGAAAAAAAAAAAAAACCCACCACTGAAATTCTTCCAGGCCACAGTCACGAAACCACAGCACAGTGACAAGCCTTTTCCTGGCCCTGAGCAGCTGCCGGTGTTGCCTTCATCCTGTCCTGTGGCACTGAGGGACCCCGGCGCATGCCAGGCTACCGCAGACTGGGGGGACACCACTGCATCCCCTGCGTGTTTCAGGCTCCCCCTTGATCCCAGGGAAAGGGGGATTGGAGGATTTTGTGGAGTTTTTATGGCTTCTGGCCTGTTTACAGGGAAGATGTCTCTGGCAGTGGGTTTCCCAAACAGCCCCATACCAGCGCTGCTTTGGCCAGGATAAAGACATTCCTGTCATTCCCAGGAAAGGGCTTTCCAGACCCAGTCACGGCGGGTTAATTTTAACAGCCAACCCTCCAGAATGCGGGAGCATTGGCTTCTCAGGCTGACCAGTTTCTCAGGGTGCTGGGGGATACCTGTTGCTGGACCCCTGGGTCACTGTCTGTGCGCCAGGGCAGGCTCTGCCTCACTCCTGCCGAGCTCATTGCTGCTGAGCAGCCTCTTTCTGCACTGGGGGACTGGGATTATGGAGAGAAATTCCAGCCGGCTGCTGGAGTGCTGAGCCATAATTGTTTCCTTATGGGTGGCTCTTGACCAACACCGTCCAGAGCAGTGTGGGCATCATCAGCATGGGATCATGACTACTTTCTGGCAGGAGGGGGAATAGGTGAAACCCTTTCCCCAGCTGAGTGTCGCTGCACTGTGAGGGGTAGGGAGGTTTGTCAGGGCTCAGCCTGGCACCCCCAGATCCCAGGAGGCTGGGGCTGTGGGAAGGGTTTATCTGCTGGCAGGCCACGCATTTGCCATGGCTCCCTGATAATCGAGTGCACGGACACATTTCAGAGCTGTCGTGTAACTACTGCGGAGGGACTTCACCCTCCAGCACATCTTGGAGGGTCAGGAAGGCAATGGGGGTCAAAGACCCTTTGGGGAGAGGCGACATCCCCCGGCGCCTCCAGAGGTCTGGGACTGCCCCCGGGCATCCCATGGCATCTCCAAGCGCAGTGTCCTCGCATACTCCCTGGGGTTCTCCTGCTCCTCACCCAGCAACCCAAGATAATCCCGGAGGTTCCTACACCGCCACGGCAGCAAACCTCGGCGCTTCCCACACCACGTCTCCAGGCATCCCTCGGGTATCCCTCC
>VWZN01004524.1:313052-324195 GCA_013396955.1 Regulus satrapa | reverse complement strand
CCCGCACCATCCCCCCCCATCACCCGGCTTCCCCGGGCAGCCCCCGCGCTGCCGCCGCCGGTGCCGGTCCCGCGGTGGGTACCGAGGCTCTGCTGCCCAGCCGCGAGATGGGCATTGGAACCCCGCACTGGGTATCGGAGCCCGAACATTAGCCCCACAGCGAGTGTCGGGGTCCCACATCGGCTGTCGGAGCCCGGCACGGATGGCCAGAGCCCCACATCAGCCCCTTGCTGGGCACCGGAGCTCTGTGTTGGGCATCGGAGCCCTGGAGATCGCAGCCCCCCCATCATGTATCTGTATATCCACCGTTGGATATTGGAGCTCCGTTCAGGGGATTGCAGCCCCACATCATCCCCAGACCCATCACTGGCTATGGGAGCCCCGCTCTGGGTGTTGCAGCCCTAGATGTGCCCTGTTATCTTCCTCTGGGTATCAGAGTACCATGTCGGACACCGAGGTGTCACACTGGGTGTCAGAGCGTGGCGCTGGGTGCCAGAGCCCCACATCAACCTCATAATGTGCATCGGGGCCCTGCATTGGGCATTGGAGCCCGTACTGGGGATCCTGGCCCCGCATCAGCCCTGTATCCATCCCCAGCTGCCGGAGCCCCTTGTCGGGTGACACAGACATCACTGCCCCTCGCCAGGCAGCACTGGCCCCACACTGGGCATTGCCACCCATTTCAGGCAAAGGGTTGTCCCTGTCCCCCCCACCCCATGCCCAGCCTGGATTTCTGCTGGACCCAGTAGGGTTGACACCAGTGGAACAAAAAGGTCCCCCAGCTCCTTGATCCCATTTCCTAACCCGGGAAGAGGATATTGCCTCCACCCTCCCTAGGAGCAGGATGGGGCCACGTTTAAAAAAAACCTTTTTGTTTGTTTGTTTTCATTAAAAAAAAATTAAAATGCTGGGGGGCATTTCTGACTAGGGACTGAGTGGGGAGGAGGGGACCAGCCATGTTTCTTCATCTCGGGGGGCCAAAATTCCCACAGCCAGATCCAGCACTGGGGTTTAGCCCTAGTCATTTTTGGGAGGCAAAAGCTCTCTTCCTCCTCCTCCTCTTCCTCTCTTCGTGCTGCAGACCCGTCCAGACAATGCTGTCATTGCCAANCTCCAGGGAGAAAATCCCAACTCTCTCCAGGGCAGTGGGATCCAGGGCTGGTGGGAAACGGCTGCTGGGGTGGTCAACTCCCTCTCCCAAATTCCTTTACTCCAGCCACGCTCTCCAGGCAGCCTGGCTGAGTCTCCCGGGGGAAGGTGGGGGCAGCACCTGCCTCAGTTTCCCCATTCCCCTGCTGAGGCTTCAGAGGGGATAAGCCAGCCCAGAGCTGTCACCTCCCAGTGACGTGCCCAGCACCATCCAGATGCGGTTGGACAGGGAGCCCCTCACCCGAGGAGACTGGGCTCGGTTCAGTTTCATGCCGTTTGAAGGTGGGAAAGATGAAAGAAAAATTATGAAAAAGAAGGAAAACCCCACCACACTACAGCTGGGGCTCAGCTCGTGCCCTGCACAGCCCTGGCCGAGTGCCAGTGGCACCTCAGGGTGTGCTGTCCCCATCTCCCAGCCACGTGGGTGTCCTGGCACGGGCACTGGGGGACAAGTAACTGTCTGCTTGAAGAATTGCTGGCATTGAAGGGCAGTGATGTGCTCATGGTCCTATGCTGACCCCTGTGCTGATCACAGGGCAAAGGGACCTCATTTTAGTGGCGGATGGCTTTTTCAGCACTCTTGGCCTGTGGTGGGGAGAATTTGTTTGTTGGTGACAGTCCCTAAGCTGGCTTAATTCCTGTGTCTCTCCTCGTGTGCTCGGTGTCCCTGAGTGACCTTGGCATGTCCTTGTCCCCATTGTCCTCATCCCCGTTCTCCTCATGCCTGGCATCAGAGGGGTTTGGGGGCATCACAACCTGCTCCATTCTACCAGGGAGCCTCACTTGTCTTGCCCAGGGTGGCCAAGGAAGGTGGCCTGGGGACAATGACCCAGGAATGGTGGTCCAGCCCTCTGGCAATGACAGTCCCTGGGGACCCACAACCAGTGGGTCACTGCCACAAGTGGTGTGTGAAGTGGCACCCTCAAGCCCTTTCTTTGCTGACTCATTAAGAAATAGGGGCTTTCATGGTCCCAAGAAACAATGCTGGCTGGTCTCATGCCCCCTCAATGCAAACCTTGTCCCCAAAGCTGCCACGGAGCCATAGTGCCCATGGGGATGTGTGAGTCCCAGCCTGGTGGCTGCCCTAGGGGACTTTACAGATGCCTGTCACTGCCATTGGATGGCGACACAGGATGGCACCAGGATTTTGTCACTGGGACAACAGGACCAGGATTGACCTTGCTAGGAGAGCAGCGTGGCACCAGCACCAGGATGATGACACCTGGACTGGCCCTCCTGGGATGGCTTTGCTGGGATAGTAACACTGGGAGCAGTTTCACTGGAACAGCATTGGAATGGCCTTGCCAGGACGGTGGCACCTGGATAGCTTCACTGGAATGACGGCACGGCTGCTGGCCACGCAAGGCTGGCACTGGAATGGCCTTGTCGAGACAGCACTGGGATTAACCTCACCAGGACAACATGGACTGGCCTTGCTGGGATGGTGACACTGGGATAGCCTCGCTGTATGGTGGATCAGGATCAGCCTTGTTGTGATGGCACCAGGATGGCCTTGCTGGGATGGCGCTGCAGCTGGCATTACTGGGAGAGTCCTCACTGGAATGGCACCAGCATGGTCTACTGGGAGTGGCTTCACTGGGACAGCACTGGGATAGCCTTGTGGAAACAGTGGCACTGGGATGGCCTCGCTGGGATGGTGGCACTGGGACTGCCCTGGGATGGCTTCACTGGAATGGTTGCACCAGGACAGCCCTGGAATAGCCTTGCCAGAAGGGCAGTGGGACTGGTTTTGCACAGATGGCCTTGCTGGGATGGTACCAGAGTGGCCTCACTGGGACAGCACTGGGGTGGCCTCCCAAGCACCTGTGCCCTGTCCCTGTCCCCACACAACGGCCCCATTCAGGGCTTCGGGGACCCCGACCTCCCCTCCTGCCCTGTTGGTCCTTGGGCTCAGGGGAGGTGAGGACTGGAGCTCTCCATGATAGAGGTTTTGCCATCAGTGATTTGTGGAGAAGCTGGGGGTGCTGGGGGTGTCTCCTCTACTGCTGACCAAAGTCCTACAGATTTTTCATTTCATGCCCTCAAATTTCCTTGAGCCCCATGAGGAAGAGATCACTCAAAATCCTGAAGTCTCCATGGTCTATAAGTTTGGGTAGCCAGATTGGAAAGGGCAAAAAAACAGGAGGGAAAAGAGTTGTGCTCTGCCTTTATTAGCCATCAGAAAAGCTATTGAGCTGCCCTGTCTCTCTGCACCCCTGAAGGGGGGACCTGCCCTGACTGGGGAAGCGATGCAGGGGGTGAGGGGCCCTGTCTCTCACCATCACCCTTCCTCCTTGCAGAGCTCCTACCCCATATGGGAGGATTTCAACTCGAAGGCCACCAAGCTGCACTCCCAGCTCAGGTGAGTGGCCAAAGGGCGGGTGGGACATGGGAGACTCCCCTCCTCACTGGCACATCCCAGTGTGTCCTGCACCCACTGAGCTCCCCCCTCACTCTCTCCGCCTCAGGACCACGGTGCTGGCCGCAGTTGCCTTCCTGGATGCCTTCCAGAAAGTGGCCGACATGGCCACCAACACCCGAGGTAGGGCCCTCTCTCCTAGGGGTGGGCGTCCCCAGGCTTGTCTGGGCAGGGGGACAGGTGGTGAGTGTCCCCCGTGGGGTGTCCCCTGCCCACATTTCTGGGGTGGACTTCAAGCAACAGCTTCACCATCCACAGAGAGGTGTCCAACCTGTTCCCACACCAAGGTGGAGCATTCCCTGGGAAGCAGCATTGGAAAGATGGAGTGGGGAGGGAAGGAGGTAGGCATCCATGTGGGTGCTGCTCCTTA
This sequence comes from Regulus satrapa, assembly GCA_013396955.1. NCBI lineage: Eukaryota > Metazoa > Chordata > Aves > Passeriformes > Regulidae > Regulus > Regulus satrapa. Next base: position 320,257 of record VWZN01004524.1, on the reverse strand, counting down.
CCACCTACGGGTGTTTAGCCACATTTTCTGGTGGGCTGAGACATTTAGGGTAGCTCAGTCCTACACTGTGGTCTCCTGTACCCATCTCTGTCCCCTGGGATTTACAATCCACCTTCCTTGTCCCTGGCATCCAATCAGGAAGTTCCCAGGGGGGTCCCAGCTGCTCCGGGGGTCTCCAGGGAAGGAAAATTAGCTACAGGGAGATTTAGGAGTCCAAGCTCAACTGTTTTGGGGACAAACCCCAACTCACCAGGGAGGCGAGTGAACAGCCAAGGCTGCGTGTGGGGTCCCCCATTACTGTTGGGGAGTGAGGGGGAAGGATCCATGGACCCTCTCCGGGTGCCTGCTGGCAGCGAGGAGCCACTTCCCACTGCTTGGCTTCTGCCAAGCAGATGGTCCTGGGCTGGTTTGCAGACTGGCGGCATCCAGGCCATCTGGAGCCACGCGAGGAGGAGGAGGAGGAGGAGGACGTGGAGGCAGCAGCTTGAGCCAGGATCAGCTTTGCCTCCAAACCCACTAGCCCACTGCACCAGGGGGATTAGGGCTCCCCCAGCTCCCTGCCAGCCCAGGCAGCCAAAGCAAGGAGGAGGCTCAGGGGCAGTGCTGGGGGCAGCTGGGGACCAGCACCACAGGAGTCAGTGTCACCCTGTAGTGCTGCTACACCTGCAGGGCATTTTGGGACGGTGGGAGGCAGAGCAGCAGCATGGGGAAACTGAGGCACTGGGTGGGGGCTGGCTGCTGGCCTTGCACACAGTGCATGAGAATCGGATTAGAAGCAGCAGGAGCTGGGATAAGAGCATTAGGAGCTGGATTAGGAGACTCCCCCAGTTCAGGAAAAGGCCCTGGCCCATGGGTTCCCCTATTTCTATAGCACTGGAGGGCTGAGGGGTGTCCAAAACTGCTGAAAAGGGATGGGAGGTGTTTTTGGAGGCTTTTTCAGGAGAGAGAAGGGCTGAATGTCACTCTGGTTTGCACCCAAGCATTTTTCATTGTCGTTTGTCCTGGGATTTGGCAGCAGCACTGCCACCATGTGGTCATCCTTAGGCTTCAGAGTTAACAGCGATTTCACCTAAAAAAAGATGCTCCTGCTATCTGCTGCTGGCAAATATCCCCCCGAGGAGTTTGGACTCCCTTTTAATCCAGTCAGGATTGTGCCTGGAGGTGCGGGATAGAGCTGACTGCCTGGAGCTAAGTCAGGGTACCTTATCCCTCCCCTGGCCCCAAATTTAAAACAAACCAAGAAAAATTTGGAGCGGGTTCTAATTTCAAAGCCTCCAGAAGAGATATTTAGTGTTTCATGTATGAATTAGTGGATGATGGTGTATTTATTTTGTGGATTTATTGTGGGGGAAAAAACAAGCCACCCCCTGCCTAAAGTGTCCCCAATGCCCAGTGCATCCCAGCCCTGCTCCCTCTGTACAAACCGGGCTGTCCCGGTTGGTGGGGGTGTCCCTGCCCCTTGTCAGCGGCTCTTTGCTCCCCACCAGGTGCCACAAGGGACATCGGCTCGGCGCTGACCCGGATGTGCATGCGGCACCGCAGCATCGAGGCCAAGCTCCGCCAGTTCACCAAGTAAGAGGCACCAGGATCAGCTTTGCCTCCAAACCCACAGGCGTCGGTGACACGGCCTGGCCAGGCTCATCCCTTGCTCAAGGAGGGGGTGCTGGATGTTGGCTGGGCATGGGATGGGGGTTCCCCCGGCTCCGGCGCTTTCCCTCACTCTGCTTCTCTCTCCCTGCTCCAGCGCCCTCATGGAGAGCCTGATAAACCCTTTGCAGGACAGGATTGAGGACTGGAAGAAAACTGCCAACCAGCTGGACAAGGACCACGCGAAAGGTACGGGGGCGACGGGATGGATCCGTGCAGGGTGACTGCACTGCTGGGTGGCTGCGCTGCTGGGCTGGGGCCCCCACTGACTGCACTTCTGCACTCCCAGAGTACAAGCGGGCACGCCATGAGATCAAGAAAAAGTCCTCTGACACCCTCAAGCTCCAGAAGAAGGCTCGCAAAGGTGAGAGGGGGTCTCCTGGGGGGGTGCCCCCAGCCAGGGCCGGTATCCCGGCTGTGGCACTGCCAACCCCGGTTGGGCACTAGGGGGGTCCTGCTGCCCCCCTGTAGAAAGGGAGGTGCCAGCACGGCCCCGGGGGTGGCGGGGAGGCGGGGCATGCGCCCCAGCCTTCGGCCTCTTTTCACACGTTTTCTCTGTCTCCTTCTCTCTTCCCTCCCCTCCACATCCTTCCTGTAGAGCTACTTGGTAAGTGAACCGCTGCCCCCTACCACCGGCCCCCTCTCTGCTTCCTCATCTACTCCCCCCAGTCTCCCCAGCCTCTGTCTGTCTGTCCGTCCATCCATCCGCTCCCTGTTCCCACCCTCACCCTGCTTTTAGCTTAGCTTAGCCTGCACCCTATATCCTGAGGTGATGCCAGCCCCACCATGTGGCAGCCCAAGGGGTCCTCTGGTCCCAAGTGCCAGGGATGGGGATGGGGTGGCAGAGGAGACCCCTGCCCAGGGCTGCTGTGGGGTGAGGATGCTCCTGGACCTTCCAGGGATATGGGCACAGGGGGAGACCTATGGTATCTGCTGGAATGTGAGGATGGGGTGATGTCCCCAAGCTGGGGGAATGGCCTTGGCTTGGCAGGGGCACCGCCAGCAGACTGGGGAGGGGGTCAGGAGGGCCCAGCGCTGACAGTGCCCCATCTCACAGGGAAGGGGGACCTGCAGCCCCAGCTGGACAACGCGCTGCAGGACGTCAATGACATGTACCTGCTGCTGGAGGAGACAGAGAAGCAGGCGGTCCGCAAAGCCCTCATCGAGGAGCGGGGCCGCTTCTGCACCTTCATCACCTTCCTGCAGCCTGTGGTGGTGAGTGTTGGGGGCTGGGAGCATCAGGGGTTGTTCCTTCTGCCCAGAGGGTGCTGATGCTCTCTCTTGTCTGTCCTCAGAACGGGGAGCTCACCATGCTGGGAGAGATCACCCACCTGCAGGGCATCATCGAGGACCTGGTGGTGCTCACTGCTGAGCCCCACAAGTTGCCCCCTGCCAGTGAGCAGGTCAGTAGGGGCGAGCCAGGGGTCAGGGGAGCAGGGGAGCATCTTTGGGGAGACTTAGACCCCATCTGTCCTGCAGGTGATCAAGGACCTGAAGGGCTCTGACTACAGCTGGTCCTACCAGACGCCCCCGTCCTCGCCCAGCAGCTCCAGCTCCCGCAAGTCCAGCATGTGCAGGTATGGTGAGGTGGGCTCCACACCCAACCACAGCCAGGAAATCCAGCCCTCTTCGTTAACCTCAGTGGGTTAATGATGCTTACGGCCTTTGGGGATTCTCACAAGGTGCATGTCCACCTTCTCATGTCCATATGGGCGAGTGGCTCCCATTAATGTGGAGGGATTGGTCTTGATGCACTGGGCAGGGCTGGGGGACCAATGGGGCAGGATGAGGGCCAGAAACATGCCCTGTCCTCTGGGGTCTGGGGACGATGTGCCTAGGGGCAAACATACCACCTCTGTCACGTCCCCCAGCCTGTTCCCTGTCGCAGGGCCACCCCAGGAGGCAAAGGGCCACACCCCCAGGAGGCCTACATGCCTCCGTTTCCCCAGGCTGGGATGTGTGGCAGGGCGCTGGCCATCCTGCCGCCTCCGAACCTGCGTCTTAAATTCTCTTTTCCTTCCTTTGTCGTCCCCACCGGCGTGTCCCCGTCCCCCCGGCGCCCCCCCAGCAGCGTTAGCAGTGCCAAGGGTGGCATGGCGTGGCCCGGCGGGGCTCAGACCTGCTCACCCAGTTCCACCTCTGGCGCAGCCCCCCGCCGCCGCCACCCGCCTCTCCAGCGTCTCCTCCCACGACTCCGGCTTCATCTCCCAGGACGCCGCTTATTCCAAACCACCTTCCCCCATGCCCTCGGACATCACCAGCCAGGTACGGGGAGGGTGGTCCATGCTGCCCACCTCCGTGCCTCAGTTTCCTCTTCCGTAGGATGGGTGGGTGGTGCTGGGTGAAAAGCCAAGGGTCCGGTGCCGATGTGATGAGTCCCACCCTCAGAAGTATTTTTATCTTGGCAACTTTTAGTTGGTATCACAGGAAATAAATATTGGGAATATTTGAGGGTGCCTGCCATACTTGGGGGCATCCTTGGCCACACGGCAGAGAAACCCTATCCATTCATTCCCCCAGGGATGAGGCACAGGTATCCCTCTCTCTGTACTGTGAGAACAGGGTGTTTCCCAATCACCACAGCCGTGTAATACCCAGTTTGTGCCAGTCACCCACCAAGCAGCATGAAGCAAAGCTTTCCTTTCATGCTTGCACCATCCCCAGTGCCAGGCATGCTCCAAGATCCCCAGGGATTTGCCATTCCCTCCTGTCCATGCTAGCTTGGCATCACCAACGCAGCAAGGTCCCCACTCCCCAAAATACCTGTTGGCTCTGCATGGCTTGGGGTGAGAAGGGGGAAGGGTTGAGGCAGTGCATCGTCCCAGTTCTTGACCCCGCTGCCAAGGTCGCATCCTGCTCACCATCCCGCATCCACCGCCAGAGGGGAGGAGGGCTGGGGGCCCCGCTCAGCCAGGGAGCTGTGGGTGCTGCTCCAACTGGGGTCACGGCTGTGGCTTTGCTTGCTAACTGCCTCTTCTCTCACCTTCCGGCTCTCGGCTCGTCACGGCACAGCAGAAGTCCTCCAGCTCGGCGTCCTCAGAGGCATCCGAAACCTGCCAGTCAGTTAGCGAGTGCAGCTCCCCCACCTCGGTTAGTCCTTGCCATCCCACCAGGGTTGCATTCCACACGTGGTTCCCCCCTCACTTCCTGGGGTTCAGCCCCCGCACCCTCCCCCTCCCTTCCTGCATGGGGCAGAGCATCCTGAGCAGCACCCGTGGCTTCACACGGGGGACATCAGCTTGAGAGCTCTCCTGCCACGCTCCTGGTCCCGGTGCCACCAGCGTGAACCGCGTGCCTTGCCCGTTGCAGGACTGGTCCAAGGCCAGCCCCTACGACCAGCCGGTGGTCCCTACGCTGCAGCGGCGCAAGGACCGCGTGGAGCACCTGCGGGAAGCTGAGATGGGCTCTCCTGCCGCCGGCTACCCGGGCGTCGGTGGCGAGGACGCTCCCCGGCCCCGGATGTCGCCGGCTACGATTGCTGCCAAGGTACCGGCTGCAGCAGGGAGGGCTCAGAGGTGGGGAGCTCCTGGGGACTCCCAAAGGAGGAACCAGGGTGCTGACAGTGCTCCTTGCCCCAGCAGCATGGGGAGGAGGTGTCCCCTGCCGCCAGTGACCTGGCCATGGTCTTGACCCGTGGGCTGAGCTTGGAGCACCAGAAGAGCAGCCGGGACTCGCTGCAGTACTCCAGTGGCTATAGCACGCAGACCACCACCCCCTCCTGCTCTGAGGATACCATCCCTTCCCAAGGTACTGGCACCGGGGGTACCTGGGACCACCTGGAGTGGGGAAGGTCGCAGCAGAGGTTTTGGTGGTCCTGGAGCACATCTGTGTGCTCTGGGTGTCAGAGCACTGGGCTGTGGTCAAACTGTGTAGGGACTGGTGGGGTGCCAAAATAACCACAGCTTTTCCTGGTTATTTGGGTGCTACTTGGGGCTCAGTGGGTGCAGTTGTGCTAGGAACAGGTGCCATAACAGGTGATAGGGTGATGTGTCTGTGCACAGAGGTTGAGTACAGGTGGAGATAGTGGCAGATGGTAGGCGATGACAGCAGAGTCAGTAGTTGGAGATCAAATAACCACATCTGTCGTGATGTTGGCATGATGATGGCTGAGCCAGTTATGAGCCTGTGGTGGTGACAGTGGAGATTGGCTGTGATCGTGTGCTGATGGCTGTGATTGGGGTGGTTGTGGTGGTGACAGTTTGGTTGTGATTTCAGTGTGATGGTTGGGGTGATTGTGGTTTCCCTCCACTGGTCGTGTTTGGGTTTGATGCTGAGCATGTTGTGCCAGCAATGATGGGGACAGCAGTGTTGTGTGAGCATCAGAGCAGTTGAATTTGGTTGTTGCTGAGCTTTGATGTGGCTGGGGCTGGCTTTGATGGCAATGTTGGGCTTGGCTACCCACTGCCACGCTGACGCTGCTGCTCCCTCCCCAGGCTCCGACTACGACTGCTACTCGGTGAACGGTGACGTGGAGTGTGACCCCCAGAGTGATTTCGACAAGTCCTCCACCATCCCACGCAACAGCAACATCGCCCAGAACTACCGGCGGATGATCCAGACCAAGCGTCCCGCCTCCACCGCCGGGCTGCCCAGCGGCACCAACCTTCCAGCTGGCACCACCCCGGGGGTGGCCACCATCCGCCGCACGCCCTCCACCAAGCCCTCGGTCCGCCGTACGCTCTCCAACGCCGGCCCCATCCCCATCCGACCCCCCATCGTCCCCGTGAAGACCCCCACGGTGCCCGACTCCCCTGGCTACGCCGGCCCTACGCGGGTGGGCAGCGAAGAGTGCGTCTTCTACGCTGACGATGCCTCTCCGAACCCCCTGGATTTTGCCAAAGCTTCGCCCAAGCGGCTGAGCCTTCCCAACACCGCCTGGGGTGGCGGTGCCATGGAGATCTCTGTCTACCCCGGGGCCGGCCAGCACCTCTCCGCCGAGGAAGAGGAGGACCAGCAGTTGGCTGCCAACCGGCACAGTTTGGTGGAGAAGATTGGGGAGCTGGTGGCCGGCGCCCACGCCCTGGGGGAAGGCCAGTTCCCCTTCCCCACCGCCCTCGTGGGGTCCGGCCCCAGCGAGGAGACCCCCGCGCCGCCCCCCGCGGCCTCCATGGACCCCCCGGCCGAAGACATGCTGGTGGCCATCCGGCGCGGGGTGCGCCTGCGCAGGACCGTCACCAATGACAGGTCGGCCCCGCGGATATCGTGATGAAGCCCCGGCCAGCGGGGACCTGCCCGCCGTGGCCAACGCACCCCCGGGGCCACCGCTGCGCCTCCCTGGGAGCCCCCCCCCGCCGGCACCCGCTGCCCTCTCCCTCCCTCCTGCTGCCCCCTGCTTCCTGCCCCTCTGTCTCCTCCCGCCCTGCCCTCTCCCTACATCACTCCTTCACTTGCTCTATTTTTGGCCCTCTTTCTCTTTTTCTCCTTTGCTCCTCGTCTTTTTCCTGTTGTTTCTGCTTTTTTCTTTTTGCTTTTTTCTTTTCTTCTTCTATGTCACTTTTCCTTCGCTTTTCTTATTTTCATTTTCCTATTTTTCTTCTTTTCCTCTTCTTGTCCTCTTA
>VWZN01004524.1:271701-312654 GCA_013396955.1 Regulus satrapa | reverse complement strand
CATCGCAGCCCCTCAGCCCCCCCTTAGGAATAACAATTTAGTTCTCCCCCTTTCCCCTTCTCCTGACCAGAACCGCTGAGGCCAAGTGACAAATGTTTGGGTTTGGGGGAGGGGGGGGTTCTCTTATTTTGTACAGAAAACAAAAATCCTTTGGAAAAGAAAAAAAACTGACTTGTCTTTCGACTGAAGTAACTTTTCTGGTGCTGTTGTTAACTTGGTCCTTATTATTTTCTCTTTTTTTTTTTTAATTTATTTTTTCCCCTCGTGTTCCCGCCTCTGCCACCGCTTCCCCTCTCCCCGTCCCTCTGCCACTTTTCTTTCTTTCCTTCTTTCCTTCTGGTTTTTTTTTCTTTTTTTTTTTTTTTTTTTTTTTTGGTGGTAATTCCCCTCTTCCCCCCCCCTCCCCGTTTTCCATAGTCACTGCTACAAGTAACGAATGCACTGTGAAGATTCCAGTATTAATAAAGGTTGTACTGTAATTAATAGCCTTGCCTGCACTCCTATGGATGTTCTGGTTCTCTTGGGACACCCCAGGAATGGGGAACAGGTGGGAAGGTACCATCACCCCTTTGGGGTTCCCATGGCTTGAGGGTGGTGGGTGTTTTGGGGTATGGAGGAGTGCAGCAACCCCATGGTCGAGGTGCTGGGTGACCCTGGGATGCAGAAGAACATCCTGCTGCCCCACCCCTTCCAGAAGAGGGGGTGCAGGCGGTGCCCCCTACCTCCACCCATCCCAGCAGCACCCGCAGCATTGCCACCTCCCGGATTGTCATTGCCAAACCTCGCTGGGGCAGCGCAACCGGCTCTGGAGAGCGCTGGGGATGGAGGGGCTCAGCGTGGGCAGTGTGCTGCTGACCGGCTGTGATGGGGGGCTGGGCCTGGCGCTGCTGAAGGGGCTGCTGGAGCAGCCCAGGCCACCTCAGCACCTCTTCGCTGCTTGTCTGGACCCCCAGGGCAAGGTAAGGAAGGCACCGGCACGGGGTGGGGCGGGACTGGAGGGGAGTCAGCCCTGGAATGGGTGCCTGGGGATGCCTCAATTCCACCTGGAATTGGGAGGCTGAGTGCCAGCCAGCATCCTGCACGATGAATGGCATGGAAAAATACATGTGTGTGTATATATATATAATACATATATATGTATTAAATATTTAAATTCCTATGTATGTATTAAATATGTATTTATTTAATTTTTTGTGTCTCTTGGCACAGGTATGTGCCTGATGGGGAGTGCAGGGGGCTTGCTGGCAGCCCCTGTGCCGGGGCCATTGCTGCTGGGAGCTTTGAAGCTGCCAGGCTCTGCCAGGTGCAGAGAAGGAGCCACTCGCCCCAGATTGCTCCCACTGGATCTTGTGGTAACCCGTGGGCTGTGACATGAGAGGCCACCCTCTTCCCTCTTCCCTGGCACAGTGCAGGGCACCCCCCTCACCCCACGAGCTTCCCCAGGTAACCCCTTCCCCCGCTTTCTCCACCTAGGCTGTCAACGAGGTGGCTTTGGGCTTTCCCAACGTCATGATCCTGCCTCTAGGTAAGTGCTGGGGCGGGAAAGGGATGAAGCTTCTCAGGGTTTAATTGCAGCCGTGGGTGGCTCCAGGAAATGCCGCCAAGCAGGCGGGTCCCTTGGATTGGCTTAGCTCAATCAGGTCACTGGTGGGACCAGGAGGATGCTCCAGTGGCTGGGAGTTGCCTCCTGGCATGTCCTACAGCCAGGGCTGTGGCCACCAGCCTGTCCCCAAAGCCTCCTGCGGTCCCCTTACAGATGTGACAGACCCCAACAGCATCAAGGCAGCGGTCGGGAGGGTGAGGGAGAAGGTGGGGAGCGCTGGCCTCAACCTCCTGATTAACAACAGCGGCACCACGCGCCGCAGCACCTTGGCCACCGAGACAGCAGAGAACATGAGCCTCGTCTACACCACCAACACCATCGGGCCCCTGCAGACAAGCCAGGTGAGGACACGGGCGAGGCCTGCCCCAAACACTGGGAATAGGGAGGAAGAGGATGGTGATGCCTGAGATCCCATCCCCTGCAGGCCTTCCTGCCCCTGCTGAAGGAGGCGGCTGAGGCCGAAGGGCAGCGTGAGATGAGCTGCAACAGAGCTGCCATCATCAACATCTCCAGCATCCTGGGCTCCATCGAGGTTGCGGAGGCTTGGGAGGAGAGGCAGGACATCTGTTACCGCTGCAGCAAGGTACTGCCACTGGCAGGATGGGGAGGAATTTGGGGATCCCTCTTCTGGGATTCCCCCCACCACTGGCCATGGCGTTGCCAGATCATGATGGTAAGAGGGGGAATTTGTCCTCCCAGGCTGCTCTGAACATGCTCACCAAGTGCCTGGCCCTGGAGTACGGGAGCAGTGGGATCCTCTGCGTGTCTGTGGATCCTGGACATGTCACACCTCCCTTGGAACGGGGAATGGTGAGTGATGCGAGGTGCATGGCCATCCTAGCTCGGCAAGGTCCCAGGGCTATCCATTCCTGGGGGCATCCTTTCCCAGGAGCATCCCTTCCCAAGGCCACCCCTTCCCACGAACATCCCTTCTCAGGATCATCCTTCCACCAAAAAATCCCTTCCCAGAAACATTCCTTCCCACAGACATCCCCTCCCATGGCTACCACTTCATAGGGCATTTCTCCCCAGGGACATCCCTTTCCCATGAGCATCCATCATTTCCTGAGGTGTCCTTGACCATGAACATCCCTTTCCCATGAGCATCCATCATTTCCTGAGGTGTCCTTGACCATGAACATCCCTTTCCCATGAGCATCCATCATTTCCTGAGGTGTCCTTGACCATGGACATCCCTTCCCTGGGCACCCACATCTGTGCAGTCCCTTGGTCCCACAGTGACTGTGCCACCACAGCAAAGGTTCAATTCCAGGTTCTCCACCCAAACCACCCAATTTCTTCCCCATTTTTTATTTATTTTCCCATCCTGATGGTGTGTCAGCAGAGGGCACCATGGTCCTGCACTTGGCTGTCCCTTAGCCTCCTCTGGCTGACAAATGAGTCACTTTTTAATTAGGAATGAAGAAATTCTCCTCCATCCTTACAGCATTTAAATGAGGGACAATCATTTTCCCCATCCCTCGGCAGCTGGAGCATCTCCAGCTGCTCCAAAACCAACCCAGCCAGAGCTGGCATTCCACAATGCCATGGGTGGGACTGGGGGATGCTAGGATGGAGAATCTTGGGTCACTTTTTCCCTTGTCCTTGGGTGTGACAGGGTCCAGTGACAGTGGAGGAGAGCGTGCGGGGCGTCCTGCAGCTTCTGGCCCAGCTCTCAGCCACCAGCAATGGCACCTTCTGGGACTGGAGAGGGCAGAGGCTGCCCTGGTGAGACCAGCATCTGCCCACTGAACTTAAATAATTAATTAAAGTGTATTAATTGCCATTTCCAGGCTCACTCTGATTCAGGGCGAAGGGGAGGTTGGGCAGGGGAATAGAAATGGCAAGGCACATTTGGGGGATGAGATTTGATTTGCTGCCCCCTGGCCTGGGATGCTGATTTGGGCCAGGGCAGCATAAGCGAGGATGCTCCAGGTGTGGTCCTGGATCCAAGGCATCCCCTGGGGCCAGGAGAACCCCCTGGGTATCCTCACTCCAGAGCCATAAGCCACACTGCTTGATGGGGACATCCCAGCCAGCTCCCAAACTCAGCCCTTGTCCTGCTGAGCCTGCCCGCCCCAAAACCAGCTGGCCTTTCCATGCCCACCCCAAGGATGCCACCAGGCATTTTTCTTGCTGGTTCAAGGCCAGAAAAGGTTCTTCCTATTCCAGCAGCTGGGGGATTCACAGCAGGAGATCTCCCAGGTCTCAGCACATTCCTAAAGATGTCTTTTGAAACCTGGGCAGGGCATCCTGGGCTGACTGTCCCTGAAACCACTGCATGGTACACCAGGAGATATTGTAACCAGGCCCCCATTCCCAGTCCTGTGAGCACATTCCTGTACAGGCTCTCAGCTGACATTTCTGAAGCCATCTCTCAAAGGAGAGATCAGAAGCTAATGCACAATATCTCAAGTGTGCTGGACACACAGGGCTTTGACAAGCCCATTGCTGTGGGGATGCTCAGGGAAGCTTGGCAGGGGTCCAATTGCAGGGACAGCTTCAGTTTTCCCACAGTGGGAGAGGCTGAAGGTTCCCACGCTTGGCATGAGGGAGTGGGAAGTGGGGGCTCAGCCCAAGGGCTGAGGCAGCCCCAGGTAGGTCCCTGGACCGCACAGGGGCTCTGTCAAAGCCAGCAGGGTTGGGAGAGAGGGTCCCTCCAGTTAAAATTCTTATCAAGCAGTGGATCAGCACTGGTGGGTTTTATATGAGCTCTCTCTGGGCTCTATATAAACAGGAATCATCACTAGGCATGAAGGGAGGAGGAGGAGGAGGAGGAGGAAGATGTTCCTCCACTCATGCTGCAGTGCCCATGGACTCATGAGCCTAAACCACGAATACACCAATTAAGGTCTCTGAGAGCTGATGAGGGTAATTAACTAAGCTGTAAAGGGGGCAGGCAGCCAGGTAGCCCCAGTCCCTCTGGGGTTCCGCCTGCACCGTGCCACCAAGCACAACAAACAAATCCAGATGTTTCCTTGCCAGGGAAGCAGCTGGGGCTGATGGAGGCAGCTTGGCAGGGGTCCCTTTGTCAGAGTGAGTCTCTCCCCTGCAGCGTGAGGGAGGAGACTGACACCCCAAAAGAGGAGGCAGTGGAGGCAGTGGGGTTCTTTTTGCTGGTCCTTTATTTTGGGTAAGGCTGGAGGCTCCCGGGACCCAGTCAGAAGCTGAGCTGCAGTGCTAGAGAATTAACTGGTGTTTAATGAAAGCTGAGGAAAAAATACAAATCGAGAGAAACAGGGTGATGCCCTCACCTGCCCTGTGGGCGGGGAGGGCTGTGTCCCCCCAAGAGTCGCCTGCCACAGGGGGCTGTGTCTGACCTCACACCCATGCAAAGGGTTGGAAATCCAGACGTTTGGGATGGACAAGATCCCACAGCCATAAACAGTCCCACAGTCCTGGAAGGGGTTCAGTTTGGTCCTGGAAGGGGTTGTGTTTGGTCCTGGAAGGAGTGGCATCTTTCCCACCTTTGCACCTTCCTTGGGAACCCCCCATGGGGCTCTGGGAGGAGCAAAGCAGAGGCAGCATCCGAGGCTTCAGGGCAAGGAGGTGTCGAGGGAGGGACTTCCACAGAGTTAGGTGGACTCCCACCGACCTGAACAGAGGGAACAGGTGCCATGGGGTGGGACAGGGCCCCCCTGCGAGGCACCTCTGCTCCCCAAGATGGGGCCTCCCACCCTGATCCCCAACTCACAGGGCACCCCGTAGAGCATCCGCATGACCTTGAGGCAGTTGTCCAGCAGTGCCTTGGGGCGCACAGCCTTGCTCCGGCTCTCAGCGCCCGCGCTGTGGATCAGCTTCACCAGATCGGCCACCACTGTCTCCACATCTGTCTGCGGGGACAGATCACCAGGATGTCACCAAGGCCCTCTGAGNAGCCCATGGAACGCCTCGGAGCCCCCACAGCAAGGAGGGGGTGTCAGCAGCCTCCTGAGCTAACCCCCGATGAGACAACCCAGCAAAGCTCGCTCTCTCCACGGAGGCGCTGCAGAACCTGCCCTGCGGCACAGGACAACCCAGCCACGCTTTGGCTTCCCACTGGTGACCCAGCCGTGACAGGCCACCCACATCCAGCACCCAAACGCAGCCACCTTGGATGTGGCAGCACCCCCCAGACCCATGCAGGCCGACTGCCTTGGGGCTCACTGCCGAGCCAAGGACCCTTGTCACTGCCACCAGAGCAGAAACCCCCACTGTCAGTGAGCCATGGACAGTCACTGCCCATAAGGCAGGGTCCCTCTCTGCCACCAAGTCCTCCGCGGGTCACTAAGGTGCCCTGGTTTGTTCCACCGACAGTGACACTTGTCACATCCACACTGGGGAGGGATGGCCAGAGAGGTGTGTTATCCTTCCAGGCACCCTGGGCAATACCCGCGGTCTGCCCAGAGACACTGGGTAAAAAGAAACAGTCGATGCATTGGCCGGGAATCGAACCCGGGCCTCCCGCGTGGCAGGCGAGAATTCTACCACTGAACCACCAATGCCAGATGTGCGGGGCGTCCCGGCCCTCCCCAGACGGCCGCCCTGACCCAAATCCACCGCAGCGAGTGCAATGCGGGCACTGCTGGCTGGGAACACACCACACCCACAGGCAGAGACAGACACGCACACAGACACGCTCAGAGGGGACCCCAGCACAGCTCTGACACCGCGGCTCCAGCCACGGACACGGCGCTTCTGCTGCCTCATCAATAAGGAGGGGGTGTCAGCCGCCTTCAGAGCCAACCCCCTGATGAGACAACCCAGCAAAGCTCGCTCTCTCCACGGAGGCGCTGCAGAACCTGCCCTGCGGCACAGGACAACCCAGCCACGCTTTGGCTTCCCGCTGGTGACCCAGCTGTGATAGGCCACCCTCATCCAGCTCCCAAACACCTCCGCCTTGGGGCGCAGCAGCACCTTCCAGCCACAAGCAACCCATGGCTGCATGGAGCCCAAGTCAGGTGGAGGGGATGGGGGCTGCAGGGTTGAAAGGCAGGACACTGGGCTGCACTGACAAGGAACCAAACCCTGGCATTTGAGGGGGGGAGCACAATAATTGTTCCACTGAACCCCCAATGCCAGATGTGGAACTGTCAACAGCTGCCATCTGCCTCCATGGCTTAGGCACCCCTGACAGGAGCCAGCACCTTCCACTACTCCTAGCCAGGGACCTTCACTGCCACCGACATAGCACCCCTTGCTGTCATTGAGCCAGTGTCCCTCCCTGCCGCCCAGCCAAGGTGGTCATTCACCAAACCATCTCCTTTGTCTGCTCCCCAGTGTCACCAAGCCAAGGATACTCACTGCAGGCAGAGCTGCTGCTGCCACCCTTGGGGGCTGAGCACCCACGCAAACTAGAGTCAGCCCCAAGGGGAGATGCAGAGGAAGAACCTCTACAGAGATGGCCAAGGGAGCACCCACAGGAGCACCTCTGCACTCCATGGACACCCTGGCAACTGCCAAAGGACAGCAGGGTGCAAAAGGATGCAGCTGCTGCATTGGCCGGGAATCGAACCCGGGCCTCCCGCGTGGCAGGCGAGAATTCTACCACTGAACCACCAATGCCAGATGTGCACAGCATCCCAGCCCTCCCCCACACTCCCAACCCCGCNGCTTCCCACTGGTGACCCAGCCGTGACAGGCCACCCACATCCAGCACCCAAATGCAACTGCCTCGGGGTTCAGCAGCTCCATCGTGGCAGCAGAGGCTTGGGCAGAGAGGCAGGACCATCACTGGGAAAACAGGGATGAATTCATGGGCACCTTCTGCCTGATAACCCACAACCGTGGTGGTGCCACCCCCTGAGGAGGGCGGTGTGTCTGACAGTCCCATTAACCCCAGCCGGTCCCCCATGGGGGGACGGGCTGCAGACAAGAAAAAGATTAATCTGCTGCATTGGCCGGGAATCGAACCCAGGCCTCCCGCGTGGCAGGCGAGAATTCTACCACTGAACCACCAATGCCAGATGTGCAATGCTGCTTAGGCACTGCCCCACGGGCTCGCACCCCACTCCCGAGCTCTGTCTTTGCTCCCTGTCCCTGTCAGCCTTTCTGCAGAACCCACACGCAGGCTGTCCCCGTGCTGCCCGTGCTGTCCCCTCCCGGGTGCTCGTGTGTCCTCCCAGCACGAGTGTGTGCTGCGCCCGGGCTGGGGTGCCAGGGGGGATCCTCACCTGCTGGTACTTGCTGTACTCCTCGCCCAGGGCGTCGAAGAGCTGGCAGAGTTCCTGGGTGTACTTCCAGGATGGGTGCTTCTCTGGCAGCACCTCACGGATCCGCAGCACCGCCTGGGAGCTGACATGGAACCAGAGGTACCGCAGTGCTGCCTCCGACACTGTCCCGTTGCGCTAAAGGGCAAGAGGGTGAGAGCCATGCAGCCCCCGTGGGTCTCTGGAGCGCTCCCATCACGGGACTGTCCCCTGCCACCATCTTACCAGGCGGGTGATGTTGGACGGCCTCAGCACCTCCTCATACTGGACCTGGACCGTGTAGTCGATGGGAAAGTAGTGTTTCTGGAAAGGCAAGGAAGAGCATGGGGGCTGGCAAGGGGCAAAGTAATGGGCACATCCTTGCCAGCCTCAGCATGACACCGGGGAGCCCGTGCAAAAGCCTTGTGATGTGGAGACGAAGTAGCTCTGGGCACAATTTGGCACAAATTGTCCCTGGTAAAAAATACAGCACCCAGCACTCAGCTACTGTAGAGCAGTGGGTGCTGTCCCCACCATGTGCCCCCTGGAGAAAACCAGGGCCCTGCAATGCCACATGTTCCCCCCACCTCCCAAAGCTGCGGTTACCATGTACTGCAGGCGCATCTCGTACTGCAACTTGTCCTGGAGCAGGCGGGTGAGCTCGCATTCGCCCGGCGCCGCGGCCTCCAGCCCCAGCACAGCCAGGACACCTGGGTAGCCAAAGCCAGTGGCATCAGCTCCCTCAGGGACACCCACTGAGGTGACTCCTCAGGCCATCCCCCCTGTCCCCCAGCTGTACTCACATAGGACGGCAGCGTAGCCCTGCTGCATGTTGATGGTGGCCGTCAGTGGAGCCCCAGGCTGTGCCTACATGGCTGGGGCTCACCGGGAGCCTCCAGGGCAGTGGCGTGGATGGTGTGGGGACAAGGGACAGGTGTAGGCTCCGGGCACTGGCTGCTCTCCGGTAGCCCCGGGCAGTTGTTCCCTGCCATGGATGGGGGGTTAGTCCCCCTTCCCGGCAGTCCCCGCTGGCTTCTCCTCTCCAGCTGGTGGCAGGGAGGCAGCAGGTCCCGGGGCCGTCACGGCGTGTTGGCAGGGATGCGTTTGCAGGGGTGCAGGAGCACCCCCGGACTGCAAGAGGGAATCTGGGGGAAGAGAGCCCCGGCTGCAGCCCCAGGGCAGGACACCCGCTCCGAGCCCCGGGGGCTGAGGGGAAGGGACAGCCCCGCGTGAGCCTCGGGTGGCCAAAAGACTGTGGGTGGCCGTGTATGCTCGTGTCCCGCTTGGGGCAGGGCTACCAGGGCTTCCCTGATGACACCCTCAGGGGATTTCCAGGGAAGGAAGGGGATCAGCCCAGTCCCGTTATCCCAGCTATGAGTTAGTCTGGCCTCAGCCGAGGAACGCCGAGGGCACGGGGCTGGTGAAAGGGCCAAGCCACCGCATGCTGGGTGCTCTCACAGAGGTGTCGTGTCCCTACACCCCTGTGAAGGGGGCTCTGCCATGCCCCCACGCTGCGGAAGGAGACCACAGCGTGTCCTTGTGCCACATCTTCCACAGCGTGTCCCCTTGCGAAGGAGGGTGTGTTGTGTCCGTGCCATATCCCCGCACAGAAGGGGCCCCATCTGCGTCTCCACACCATGTCCCGGTGCCAGGGGGGCCACGCTGTGCTTCCCCCCCCCCTCCCCACGCGATGTCATGTCCCGAGGGAAAGCAGCCGTGCCGTGCCCCCACGCAAAGGCGCCGCGCAGCGTCCCGGCGCCAAGGGGTGCCACCCACAATCCCCAGAGAAGGGACTCTCCCCGTCCCTGCCCTACGTCCCTAAGCGAGCACGGCGGGGGCTCTGTGCCCCGTGCCGTGTCCCCCGNCCCCAGAGTGGGGAGCGAGAGCGGGAGGTGCCCCCAGGGTACGCAGGGAGCCCGGGCTGGGTGCTTGGCTAACCCTCGTGGGTAGCTCGCTGCTCATCGCGGTGCTTTGCTGTCCCAGCTGAGTGCTCCCGGCGGTGCTCAGCGAGCCCAAGTTCGGTGTCCCGGGATGCTCAGCTGCTCAGTTCACCCAGCCACGTACCCTCAAGTGTGCTCAGCTCGTTCAGCTGAGTGTCCCCAGGGTGCTTGGCTCATCCTGCTGGGTCCCTCCCTGTTCCTCGGAGCACTGTCACTGCACCAGCAGGGAGCCCGTGGGTGCTGGTCTTACTGTGGTGCATGCTTCCTCCACGCCTCAGGGTGCTGAGCCATCCCTGCAGGGTGCTCACCCAACCCAGGCAGGTGCCTACATGGCCCCCGGGGTGCCCAGCTGATAACTCTGCACAGCTCTGCCGGCACCGGGACCCCCAGGGTGCTGGGCTTTCCTGGCCAGGTGTCCCAGGGCACTTACTGGGCTGAAGACCCATGGATTGCTCCCCATTTTGGAGCAATCAAAGTGGGAGTCAGCCCAGTGCCTTCCCAGCATGGGCCCGGGGGGAGGCTACACGGCAGCACTAATCTCAGAGGGGCTGAGGTATTCTTGGCTGGCTCCAGGCCAGCAGGACTCTGCTCCCTCTGACCCGAGTCCACGTCATCCTCTCAGGATGCTTCAGGGCTGAACTCCTGCCAGGAGCGAGGGAAAAGGGACATGGGACATAGTCCTCCCCCACATCATCCTGAAGAGCCCCTTGGCAGAGCCACTGTGTCTGTGCTTGGGGCTGCTGAGCATCCAAAGGGTCAGCAAGAAACATCGGCTATCAAAGAGTGGGTCAGTGCTCCCAGGGAAACGCGTGGGAAGGAATGCACTTCTGCCTGTGAGAGCGCACTGGGATTCCCCTGGCACGGAATCAGGGCCACTGCCGTGCTCCTGCCAAGCTTCCCCTGGTCCTGGCCAGTCTTAGACACGGCCCTCGCCTCTTTCCCAGCACTCATCGAGGGGCAAGATGCTCAGCTCTAAGCAGGGCGGGAGCTGCTCCAGCTCCTCACTCAGGTGTCCGCAGGGATTTTGCCCGCAGCTGCTGCAGTCGCTGGAGGAAGCCATTTAATAGCATTCCCTGCCCACGTACTCATCAGCCTGGCAGCCGGGATGGGGCGAGGAAGAGAAAGTGCGGAACTGCGCAGCACTGTGCTGGGGGCGGTTTGCTCTCCCTGCCTGCTCCAGGCTGGAAATCAGTGCTGGGATGAGCCCAAGGCAAACAGCTTCCCGTGCACAGCCCCGGGAGCTCTGCTCCCAGGGCAGCAGGACCCCGGGCCCCTGAGGCTCCAGGGGAGAATCCTCACCGAGAGAAACCTTCCTTGTCCCAGTGAAGGGGAGCTGGGGGCTCAGCCAGCTCCCCATGGCTGGAAATGGGTCCCACCCAGGCTTTGCTTTTTACTAGAAGGTTTCTCACCAGGCACAGCCAAGGACTTAAAACCTTGTGCTTGGAACCAGTTTGGGAATATCTCAACCCCTTCCCCGCTTTCACTTTCGGGACACCAGCAGGACAAACACCAAGGGTCACTGGACCTCTGCTGTAAGTGCCCTCTGATCCAAAGCATCACTCCCTCGGGAAGGACAAGGGACAGGGAGCACAGGGTGAGCACCTAAAGTCCATGGCAAGCCAGAAGCTGGACCCCACCATGCTCAGCTCCCCTTAGCCCCCACTCAGGCCAGGGAAGGGAGCACAAAGCCCTTTGCTCCGCCAGCAGGGGATGGGTGGGGCTCCACGCACCATGTCCGTGCCAAAGGGTGCAGCCCTTCACAGAAAGCCCCTGCGACGTGAGACAAGGCAGAAGGGGAGAGGAGGGTGCAAAGGACAGGGCAGGAGGGTGTGTTTGCCCTCACCCCACACAGTACATGCAGCAGAGAATGTGAAAGCTCTTCAAAGGGAGCACAGATGTCACAGATCACCTGTTTCTCCAAGCGGGGAGCAGCATCCTCACCGGGATGTCCAGGCTCTCAGACAGTCCCCACCAGCAGGAATAAATAGGGAGTAACCCCACAGAACCAGAAGCACTTGCTGTGTGGGTGCACTCCAAGCGGAGTCATTGCAGCCAGCTACCAAGGCTCTGGGACAAGCACCTTTCCCCAGCCCTCCTAGCAGCCAGCTGCTCCTCCCGGAGCTGCAGCTGCTGCACTGGGCAACACAGGACCCCTGATGTGCAGCCATGCTCTGGAACGGCTGCAGAAATAACTCTTCCCTCTCTCCACAGCCTGCTTTGTGTGTGTCCCAGGGTAGATCAAGCAGCAGGGGAGGGAGCAGCTCCAAGCAGGGCAGGGGGGCAGCAAGGGGCCTGCAGGAGCACAGGGGCTCAGGGTGTGCACATTTCTGTAATTCTTCCTCCTCCCCTCCTGCTCCCGCCAGGTCAGCAGCAGCAGCTGCCACGAAGGAGAAGAGCCCCAGCGCCAGGGTAGTGAAAAAACAGGCTTTTATTCTTCATGTGCTGCTCACAGTCACAGCTTGGAGACACTCTCTTGCCAAAGTTATTATGAAACAAATCAAGTCCCAGACTCAGGCCTCGCTCTTCCCCACCCCCAAGAGAGTCAACATTGTACAAAACTCTATTTACAGGGAAAACAGTCAGAAATGGCGAGTCCAAAAAACCCCCTTGCAATTCAGAAGAAAACGTTCAAGACAAGTGTGACAGCTACACCCTCCACACAGCCAGCTTCTCATTGGCTGCTCTCTGGACTAGTATAAGCCCACAGCAGCTCACCACTGGCTACTAAAAGAGGAGCCTGGTAATCCTGAATCAGCTCCTTCCTTTCCTAAAATGCTGGGAAATAACAAACCCCACTTGACCCGACAGACTCAGCTGGATCTGCCCTACAGAACTTTCAGCAAGACGTCCTGGGACTCCCCCATCCAAAAGGGAGGACAAGGAGATGGGGCTGAGGGTCAGCTGGCATCCTGCCATGGGCACTTCCCAAGAAAGAACTGCTCTGGCCAGAAGCTGGAATGTCAGGAGCCTTCACACAGGCAGCGGGATGTGCTGGGAAACCTAAATAGCCGATACTGTATTTACTGGAGTCACCTTACTTTGAAACATGAACCAAGAGGACCAAACCAATATTTGAAAAGGGGGGGGAAAAAAAAGCACACATTCCTCCTCCCACAGGTGCCTGGAAGAGCACCCAGAGGAGCCAGGAGCATTTCTGCCCCTGCCGCCTGCCACTCAGAAAGCGTAGCGCGTGCGGATGTCTTCCAGCTTCTTGGACACCTCGGGTGGGGTCCGGTCCAGCTCCTCAGCCACATTCTTCTGTTTGTTAGGCTCCATGGAGTTGAACTGCTCACACAGGTCCCCATCAATCACGTTCTGGAGGGGCAAGGAGGAGAGATCTGAATCGAAACCACACAGAGGCACTGAACCCTGCCTAAACAGGGAAAAATGGCCACAAACAGTTTGTTCCCAGGAGTTTCTTAATCCTGTCCTGGAAACAAGACCATGCTCAGTGACCTCATCTGCTGAATAGCAGCAGTTAGCATCACATTAATTACTGGCCAGCTTGATTAACGAAACAGAAACCCAAAAGGCCTGGGTGCAGAGCTGAAGAATCACACAAGGGAAAGGCAGAGAGACCTGCCTGGGTCTGAGCCCTGCACTGGGAAGGCTGGGGGAGGCCATGAGTGATGACAAAGGCAGCTTCAATCAAATGGGAGCAATCTTTGAGGCTGTATATGCTGCAAATCAGCCTCAAACTCATTGAGACCACCACCACCCTCTGCACCTAGAAAGCTTAATCTGCTGAGACAGTGCTCTGATTGACTCCACGCTCATTACTGGCAGTAGCTACCACTGGGATCCGTCTGGTCAGAGCATTCAGCAGTTCACAGCTTCTAACAGTTCCTCAAAAGCACAAATAGGCAGGAACAGCTGTTTCTGAACTTAAGATTTCCCTTTCCAGTGGTAGTGGAAAAAACATAACCCAGGGCAGCACTCAGTTTGACCCAGCCACACCAACAGCTATGTAATGCTGCTTCTCCTGGTGGAAAATGGAGATGCCGTGGGAAGTGGAGAAGCGCAGCTACAGCACCTCTGGGCTCGGGTCTTAGGACCAACCCTCAGGAGGCTCATTACAAGAGTTAGGAAACCAAACCAGACTCGTATTAAGTGCTGTTCTCCTTACAGAGTGCTGCTCAAGAGCCAGCTGCCACAGGCACTACACAAGCCATTATGGATAATACCTCAGTTCTCCCCACGGAACAGCAACATTGCCTTGCTCAGGACAATAACCTTGCCTTGCTTCTGCCAGCCTGAAGGCAGCTCTGTGTCCCAGAGCAACTCTCTGCACCCCATGATCCCCCGGGCTCAGGGCTTACCTTCACGGGGAAGTAGTAGGAGCGGAAACTGAGATGATCTCGTCCACAGAGAGGAGGGTGCTCAGACCGTAAGTGCATTTCCACATGCTGGAAGAAGTCATGATCCTGGGGAGATAAAGGATTGGTAAGAGAACAGTTTGGTGCACATCAGTGCTGCTAGAAAGACAAGACAGCACCCATTAGAAGGTGCTTCTGCACTGGTTGAAACACTGCCATTACACGGCCGTTTGGGGTTGGACGAGATGATCTTTAAATGTCCCTTCCAATCCAAACCATTCTGTGGTCCTGTGATTAACAGACTCTGTTGGAACAGCCCTGCACATGGCAGCCAAAGTCAAGGCTATCCCCTCATCATTTCCACCTGGGAAGTGCCCACAGCAGAGCTAAGCAGCCACCCTGGTCAGGATCAGCCTCCCGGGAAATAAGGACAGAGCAGCTGTGCAGCACAGAGCTGCAGCTCCAGCAGGGAATCTTCCCATCCACTGCTCCAAGAGGCCACAGCAAAGAGAGAACAGAACACCATCCTCAGGACTTGAAACATCGCTGCCTGATCAACAGTTCAGAGGCTACACAAAGCATGCCAAAGGACTCCCTCCCTCCTCAGACCCCAAATCGCCCAAAGCTCTCTGAAAGCACAAACAGATTCAGAACAACAGTGCAACAAGGAATGCTCTCAACTCTTTATGGAGCCAAAGCAGGATTTAGCAAACTCCTTCTCTTCCCTTCTGCACTGGAGCCACAGGCGCTCCCTGTAGCTCAGGTTTTCAGCCAAGGTGGAGCCCTCCAGGGAAGGCAGCACATTTAATATACAGGCTGCAGATGGATGCACAAAAAGCAGCCAGACTGCAGCCTGATGCGTGGGCTTGCTTACCTCATGGGAAGTGAAAGGGACCAAGATTCCTATCCCCCCTGATAAGGTGGTATAAACAAGGGACTCGGAGCCTCCTGGAATCAGTGTGGTCTTCTGCAAGGAAAGCACCGTTTCTCCCACGTGATAGTTCATAATCACTTCAGCCTGAAAGGCAAACACAGAAGCATGTTTTTTTCTTTAGCTTATATAAAAGCATCAAAGAGCTTGAGAGAGGAAAGCAGAATAAATTCAGCCAACTGCTAGTTCTGAAATGCCTTTCTAGAGAGGAAGTGCCTTCCACCTGTGACCAGATGGCAAAACTCAGCTGGACAAACGGATGCAAGTAATGAGAGAAAGCAGCAAAAGAAAATGAGCTGCTTCCATCAAACACACCAAACAGGCTTCAGCTGTGATTTCAGAAATTTGGCTTGCAGAAACAGTGAAAACAGATCACCCACAGCACAGCAGATTGTGTAGAAGCAGAACTGCCAATACCTCTCCTGGACAACACTGCAAAGGCCTTCACAGAAAAGCAGTGCATTTTTTTCCTGCAATAACCTGTGCTTACCTTCTGCGATGCTCCATTAAGCAGGCCCCTGTCCCAGAGAGCTTTGTTGCCTGTGGGATCCTCATCTACCTCATCGTTGGTGTTGGGAGGCAATCTCACCTGTGTCGAAAGAGGAAGAATGAGGAAGCTGCAGAGAAGCAGCACATTCTCTCTGGAGAACCCTTGTGCTGTCTGAAAGGCTGCTTTTGGGGACTCTGCAAGGAACACTTTACACTTACAGCAGAATCATCCTGATGCCTCTCCAAAACAGCCTTTACAGTAATATGACAACTGTGGTATCAAGACCAATAGCTCATCATTCAGAAACACAGGTAGGGCCTCACAACCAGCCTCTGCCTGACCTGGCACTGCAGATCACCCTGGGAGGTATGGTCAAACTGATCTGAAGGTGGTTTCCACTAAGGAAACAGTCTGATGGATGTGGGGCAGGAAAACTGAAGAGGAGTGATTTGTGTGTGTTGGCCAAATCCTGCAGGCACAGCTTCTGACACTTGCTGAACTCTGCACTCCAAAGCACCCGAGCACGCTTCAGAAAAAGATCAAAGCTCTGCCAGAAAGACCATCTATTCTTTCCTCCTCCTTTGCTGAAATCCAGCCAAGTGGGGAAGTGTTGGCTGACAAAGCCAACTGTGAAGAGGAAGTGACAGAGAAAGCTAAACGCCAGCAATGAAGTTTAGTCAGAGAAAGTAAAGAGTGATAACCCTGACACAAGTTCTCATGGGCCCTTTCACAGCAACAAGCTTCTTTTTAAGGCTTATTGACAGTAAGTTTGAGGCAATATAAACACTAATTACTGAACACCTCCGAGATCTGCTTATGACTTGCTGATGCTTTAACTTATTTGCTTCATTTAACAAAGAGATAAACTGCAGCTCACTATGATGACAGTCACCCCATGAAAACAAGTCAATGGTACAGGGCGTTGTCTCCAGCTAACGAGAGATTCTCATTCTTTTAATATAAATCATGGATGTTTTAAGGAAAAATATGTCCAAAAAGCCCTGATTTCAGTAAGGCACACTCACCACACAGATGTTACCAAACTTGTCTGCTCCAGCCACGGTGTCGTAATCCAGGAGCGTTGCTGTAGTGACCCACCGGGGGTAAGTGTCATCAGCAAAGATAATGAGCTGGTTCTCATTCCTTTTGTAACGCACCCAGATGAAACTCTCCTGAACATCTGAAACAATCACTCTGTGCCCAATGGTTTGGATCCCACAGATGTAGTTGGCAATGTGCTTTTGAGAGAGAAAGGAAAGGACAAAACCTGAGTGTTTCAAACAGGGAAGCATAACCCTACTCCAGCTGAAACACTATTTCCCCTGTGAACTACAGCACGCTCCCCACTTCCCATAATGTCCTCCAAAAGTACCCCTCATTTCTGCCATTCACAGCCTTCCGTGTGTGAACATTGTCCGGAAAACAAGTGCTGCTGGTGAGGCCATGATTGGAAATGCCAGGACATCTCCACAAGCAGGCACTGCTTCCATGTCTCCTCACTATGTGGTCATGGAATGCCCAAGAAGGAAAGCTTCAATTTTTCATGTGAGTCATGTTTTAGGGGAAAAGAAAACCCTAAAAAAACCACACAACAACAACAACAAAGTTCCCCTACAAGTTCCCAGTCTGTTAGCTTGCAGGAGTTCTTTTGTGCCGTAATGAGCTACTGGCACAGGTTCTGCAGCTTGCATGAGAGAGGGAGGAGCAGGTAATTAAAGAGTTAGAAAATCACACTCTGCGATTTCTTTTCCTAAAGTACCAAAGATGCTCAGCAAGAAGGACCATCTGCTTCAGGGAGAAAATCCCCTTTTCAACATTCTGGGGATCTGATGAGGTGGTCCTATGCACCCTCCAGCTTCTGTCCCTCTGATGCTGATCACCCAAACTAATGAAACTTTTCCAGTGATTATCTTCTATCTCGCTAAGATCTCTCACATTTGCAGCAGCCAAAGGAACAGTACAGACCCCTGCATATGATCAGCAACAGCCTGCATTGAGCTGGGACAAAAAGAAACTTGCAACACCACTGTAAGAATGGTGATAAGCAAATGGCGTGTGCATGGGATGCAGAGGGGCAGCACTGTTTAGTCCAGCACTACTCTGGATAGATGCACCCAGCAAGGCAAACACACAGCTCTGATGGCCAAATTAACAGACACACTTGGGATGGACTAGCAGCTAAACCCCGTGTTTTACTCCTGCTGCAAAGTGCCACTTGTTCCAGGCTGACAGCTCTGGTCAGAACAGAAGGCAGTACCTTATTCTCACATTTCCGAAGCAGTTTCTTCTTGCCCAGGTCATAGACACGCAGGAGCTTTCCAACTCCAATTAAGACTCGGCCTTGGAATGGAGCAATGGCTGCAGGGACCTCTTCAACAGGGGTCTAGAGAGGGAAGAGGAAGACTGTGAAATCCTCATTAAGAGAGCTAACCTTACACAGACCTTCAGACCAGATTCAGCTAATGGTATGGCTGAAGTTCACTGGCCTGTACCAAGGCTTGCAATGTAAAAGGCTAACAGCAATCTTTTTCTACAGGAGAGGCAACAGGTCAGTCCTCTGCAGGCCTTGACAGCAGCAGATATCACACAGAGCCAAGAGAGCCATGGGCACTCACACACAACACTCTGCTGGCAGTGCACCTTAGCTGAGGCACAGAACTGCTCTAAGAACCCCATATGGGCAGGTAGCAAAATAAGACAAGGGTCTGGTTGCCTCCATTCTTAGTTTTGGTTTACATCCAACAGGAAAAACTTTAGATTTGGTCTAAATCTACCCAGACTGTCTTTAAAGCAAGGCATAAATGTCATTCAGCTATCTGACACTGCCAACAAATAATTTTTAAAATATGAACAACTACAGTGTGTCCACAATTTCAGTGACTCAGACAGGGTGACTGTCTGAAAAATCTCCCACCACTAACCAATGCAAAATTATCAGCCACAGCAGAGAAGGGGAACACGTAGAGAGCTTCCAGTTACAGCATTCCTAGCTTGACTGCACTGCCTAAGAGAAGTTTATTTCACAACTTCAGCTCTGTCAACTTCCCAGTGGGTGTTCAGTGGCACCAGGAAAGGCCACGGTCCAGCACAGAACCCACTCACTGCATTGGGACTCGAGGAAGTGAGTAAGCCACAACATTCCTTTCCATGTGTTCATCTGCTCAAATCTCAGCCATGCTGGAAGCATGTGGGAAGAACAGTCATTTTTCTGCTGAAACCTTTGCTGAAGCCCCCGAGACCTATCAAACAAGTTGGTCACTAATCATTTCTACACACAATCAAACAACATCCAAGGAAGATGACGGCTCACACCAGCTGCACATGGTCAGCCAAGGACTGATAGTCTTAGCACCAGGGTTCAAGTGACCCAAGTATGAATCTGCTCTGTAAACAAGTGCTTAAGCAGCTCTCTGAGCTCATATTCCAGAAAGCAAACAGAGCCATTTCCCTCCCCTCCCTAACAAGGGCATGAAAAACACTGCTCCTTTCCAATTTACCCAATTAGATGGGTAAAACTGTGACTCTAGCGAGATCTGTGTTGAATCCTCAGCTCTGCAGAAGAGATACCAAATTATTTTGTAGGAGGCAGCTAATTTTCTCCAAGGCTGCTTCCAGTGTGCACCACCAGCACAATAATCCTGCCCAGGATGCACCAAGTACTGCAGTATTACTGCACCACTCAGGCAAGTAAGAGCTACTCCAACACTCAGCCTGGAAATGAGCCCATCACTCCCCCCACTCACCTTGTGCAGAAACTCCAGCTTCTCACCACTATTCACCAGCTTGTATGTGTAGACAAAGCCTCCAGCAACTGAGCGTGGGTTCAGAATCAGGTCCTTGGCTACTCCCACCAGCACGTACCACTCATCCCCAGTGTTGGAGAAGCGGCACACAGCCACGCTGCAAACGACAGCATGCACCAGGACATCAGTGTCATCACCACACTAATGCAGCACAACCTGCACCTGCCCAACACAGACCTGACAGTCCAATCCTTCAACACTGCTGACAGTGCCTTTTAAGAGGTCGCTTTTCCTCCTTGTAGAAATGTTTCACAGAGATTTGTTCATTCTTCTGCAGTCTCCGTATGTGCTCCAGCTCTCACCCATGCCCAAAGCATTTTATGTTTTCACAGTGCCCCGTGTCACTTTACACTTTTACGGGCTAGACACTGCCTAGTGATGTGCAAAAACTCTACAAGAAGCTGTTTTTCAAAGGCTGTTCCCACTGGGACCCATACAATTAACTTTCCTCATCTTCCAGTGTTATTTCCTACTCAATAAACAGATCAGGCAGGTTGGAAATGGCAGGTCAGCCTTCTGGACTAACATGACCAAACTCTATTTTACTTGCTATTCTTCATTGTTATTGTGTTGGTTTTCCCCTCCAGTCTTCTAACACTTCCTTTTCCATTTAATCTATCATCAGTTTATCTGGATAAGAAGTGAGAGATAACAGGACATTCTCTTGTTTCTAGCTCTCTTATCTGTCATTTACATCGCTGTGTTCTTTAGGCACTGGGCTCCAGCAACCACATTTGGAGCACCACCAGCCCTTAATGCCACATGCGGACAAGATCAGTGTTGGAAGGGAAGGAAAGGCAAGACAATCACTTCTGGAATTTCAAGCCAGTCTCTTGATAACATGTTCCATCTGGATTTCAGCTCAGTAACACGAAAGCAAAAGGAAAAAAAAAAACCTAAGACTCATCACAAGCAGGGACTCTTGCTGCATCTGGAAATGCTTCTTACCTGAAAGCAGCTTCATTCTGCTCCAGCTGGACCAGATCTAATGTATTTCCCTGGATGGGGTTCATCACTCTGATAACAGAGGCCCACTGACCATTCCCTGCCTTGGGAGCACCGAAGATGGACTCAGGAAGATTCTCGTTCAGAAAGGCTGCAGCCATCTCTGCAGCCAGCTCTCTCTCATCCTCACCTGCAGCCTCCACCATTTCCTATGGCATTGAAGGACAGGAGAAAAGAACAGCTCAGTGATTTCCTTTTCCAGCATGCTGATGCTCTGCATAGAATACAAGCTCCCTGTTTTGCCTAAGCTCGGGTATTCTGAGGCAGGGTACTGCCTGTGAAGACATAAAACTCATTAAATCCCAAAGCTTCCACCCACCCTGAGCTTACTCCCTAGGGAGCCTCTCCAGCTCAGAGCGTGGCTGTGTCAGCTCTGCCCAAGGGACAGTTATCTGAGGAGCTCTTTCTCCAAATCAACAACCCTGGAAACAAGCCTGAGAAGAAAATAAACAACCCACTGAAATGCAAGCATCCTCAACCAAACGCAGAAACCCCATAGAATGGTGTTACACAGGCAGGACTGTCCTCTACTAGCGTGGCTCCTAAAATATGCCCTAACAACAGGCAAAAGAAGGATCACTGGGAAGTGGTGCATTCTGCTGAAATTCCACTCCTCTTCCAGCCCCTGCACTCCCTGCAGGACAGAAAGCCTCGCAGGTAATGACAGCTGGGAACTAATGAGCAGGGAGCACTTCCAGCTGCAGAAGTCCCCTCTGTGGAACAGATGGGTGTACCTGTCCCCCACCCCAATTACCTCAGCCATTTGTTGCTTCCTCTGTGCTTTGGTGGCCTCAGTGTAAGCGTTGTGGTCTGTCTCAATGATGATCAGGTTGTTGCTCTCTGGGTGAATGACAAATTTTCGGGGTGTGTACTGCAGTGGGAAGGCAACCTGGTTGAAGACTGCTCCCAGCTTCTCCAGTGCCAAAATCCTGGGGGACAAAGACGGGACATGTGTTGAACACTGTCTAAGAACAGCTGTCCAGGAGAATGAAACTGGAGTGGAACCTTTTCTTTGGGAAACTGGCTAGTGCTAGAGAGAAGCAGCACCTTTCTCGAGCCCAACAGCAAACAGCTCTACAGAGCAGAGAAAAACCAACAGCCTAAAATAGGAGCCCACGGTGTGAGACAGGTGTGTGCTGCAGCGCGAGGTCTTTGAGGGCTCTCGCTATCCCAGGGTGCATTCTGACTGGTGCTGAAGCAAGTCTATCCCAAGAGGAACAAAGAGCACATGGAAAAGGAAAGTGCACGTCTGGGGAACTCATCATCTGAATCTAAATGTGATAGTGACTTTGACATATAATCAAATGCTCCTCAGAGGCACTTCAGTTAAAAAGAGTATGAAAAACGCAATGCCAGCTCTTTCTTCCTGTGACTTGCCAGCTGAAATGCCAGTTCTTCTGGCATTTGGTGTCTAAAAACCACAAGTCTTTCCAGAAAGAATGGCTCCTTTAAAAGCAATGAATGCTGTAATATTTCAATGAGGACAGATATGAAAAAAGTGCCTGTTCAAGTGCATACAGCACAGCATCTGAATTTGTGGTCCATTATTTAAATTTATCTTTTTAGTATCTCAGCTGAACTTTAAAAAAGGCAACAAACACATCCCTGTCATGCCTCTGGTTTCTGAAATCACGTGGTTCATTTCCTGCAAAGTAGCCAATTCAGATCACAAACCACAAGATCCAAAAACGTAACAGGTCCACATTTACTTAAAGCTTCCTTCTCTCAGGATCAGAAAACTGAAGAGTAACTTAAATTACACGTATTTTAAAAAGTTAGAAAATACAAATCTGAGAAGTACACCCCATTTTCTTTTTGACAGCATAACTTTCCTTAAATTGTCCGTTTTCTGAAACTCATAAGTGTTTCTATCAAATCATTATCCATTAAAAATCCAATCTTTTTGAAGCCAAGTCACTTTATCTCCTTCCTTTTGAATGTCAGGTGGAATTCACCACCACTTCAGCTACCTGCCATCCCAGCCTGGAAGCATTTGTGTTTCCCTTCTGGTGCTTACCTCAATGTGTTTGTGGAGATGGCCACAATGCCCTCAGGACACTGCTCAGAAGCAAAACCAGATGCAAACTCCAGTGTCTCATAAGACAAGGGAGTCAGGTGGAAGCGTGACTGATAGGAATAACTGAGCCAGGAACGGCTTGACATGGCCAGCACCTGAGAAAGACAGACAGCAAACTTAGTAGGTTTGGAATTGAGGCAACCTCACTTTATGCAGTAGGAATGGATATACAGTGCCCAGCTCTTCCTCACTGCAACAGCTGAACTCTTTGTGGACTCTACCCAGCTCAGAGCACACCTGAGGAGACAGCTCTTACTTTCACCTTTCTCTGGAAATTGCATATGGCATAAAAATGAACTTTAAAGCCCTATCAAGATAACAAATACTCCAACTGAGGTGCACTAAAACTATTACCTGTAAAAGCCAAGATCAATAATATTGTCATATCTTCTTTTTTCTTTTTTAATAGCTTGTTCTAGTGGGAACAGGTCTTTTATAATATTTACTGCTTTGTCACAATCCAAATGCTGCAGCACTCTAATTGAAATTTACTGAAAATCATTGGTAGCCTAAATCAAATTATGAGAAACAAAGGAAGCAGATTGACTTCCAAACTTTTCAGCTTAATACATTTGGCTAAATGAGTTTCTGTCTGAGTGACAACAGCTGATCTCAAAGCAGAAAAGCAATTGGTTATTCTACAGGTATTCTCTGCTAGAGCTGCAAAGCTCCTCATGTCCAAGTTACAGCTGGTAGGAGCAAGTTGAAGAGATTCACCCAGAGTACCTTAACACTACAAGTAGAGCTCAAATCCCCAGATCCAGCCCCCTACGCTGATCAGCAATATTTCTCAACTCTGAAGGTGTCATCCAAAAATGAGTCAAAGCAGGGGGTGACTGATTTCCCCAGTGCCACATCAGAAGGGCTGGAAATGGCACTTCTGATGAAATACATTTTTCCTTCCATGCCAAATCTTGCACATATTTTCCTTGAACCATCTATGGCAGCTGTCCAACCCTTGGCTGAGCTATTCCCAATATGCAAGGACACAACCATTCACTGCATCAAGCATGCAAGGGTCAGTTTTCTGCACGGAGCTCTCCCCATCTCTTTGTGCACTAAAGCAGGCAAGATGCGTCTCCAAGTGCAAGAACCTGCTCAGAGCTGCACAAGCACACTGTAAACACAGCCTATGGGTCAGAGGAATCCTAGCCCAGAGAAGGCAGGGCAGCACTACAACAGCAGTAAGGGGAATAAGAACAAGGCTGTCTGCAAAAGAACAAGCTGTGAGCCAGGCAGCTCCATAATGAAGTCATTCTACTTCCCACCCTTACCCAGAGGGTCCTGCTGTGCCGCAGGGACGCTTCCCCACCCTGCCCACCCACAAGAAAATCTGGGATGCGGTGTCTGGGGAGTGGATCTGCACCCCTTACCGCCTCCTGGCCTTGCATTCGGACACGGAAGAGTTTGACAGGCCGGGAGCCAAGGTATCTGGTCCTGGTGTCAGAGAGATCGCCGGTGACAGGGTCCAGCACGGTCCGCAGCAGCACACCGTTCTTGACAGAGCCACAACAAAAAGATCCACGTTGAAGGTAAGAAGTAATTTACTATGTGCTATAATTCCAAACAATTGAGAGAGGCAGTTTCTGAAGAATTAGCTGTTTGTTTTCCTAGCTGTCGGTACAACTCTCCCCTACAGCCATGCTTTTAATAGCAAAGAAAGCACAGCTCCTGCACGGTCCTACAGGGCAGAAAGGACTGCCTCCAAAATAAAACACAGACCAAGGACTTTAGTATATCACATAGGCCATAAAAACCTGAGGGTGGATTCCAGATCCCCGTCTCTCCTGGTACAGAGAATTTACCCAAAAACTCATGCTCCTTAAAAAGACTTTGCATTCTGACATCAAACCAGAGGCATGTGGAAGAACCTAAACTGTGATGATTGTTTTTACCACATGTTGAATTGTCAAAACAACATTTGTTTGGTCAAATATCAGAGAGGCTGCTGAACTGGACGTAACAAAAAGCTGTGTAACAGCAAAGTTATTAGAGCAGAGCCTCTGCCTGCAGGCATTTACTTGTCTGATACTCTGTCATACAGGCAGTTTTTAAAGAGCTGCTCAACATTTCACCCAGAAGTATTTCTCAAAATATGCCTTCCTTCTTGAATGGGAAAAGCACAGTCTGTCCTACATAAAATCTGGGACAATACGCTGTCTTTTGACTAGAAAATGTATGGGGGAACTCACACCTCTACAAAGCCACACAGTAAATTCCAGAGTCACGGTTGTCAAACACATTGTAACAAAGAGGGAACTCAGGTTTGTGTTGCACTGCATGATGACAGGGCTGATTTAACAATCCACCTTTCAAGAAAAAGCTCCTCAAGACACCTGTCGGAACCAGGCAGGAACCCCTCACCTGCAGCCCAATGTTCAGGTACAGAAAGCCAATGGAGCCCCTCTCTCCCAGCTCGTCCTGCTTCTCTGTGCCACCCATCTCCACGATGCACAGTGACTCGGGCTGCGCGGGCAGCGCCTGCATACTCAGGGGCTGTAAACAATCCTGGGGGAAACAGGAGAGCAACGACACCAGTCAGCAAGGCTTGACATGGCAAGGCAGGATTCAAGCTCCATCCACGGAGCTTAAAGATGCCCTTTCAGATCTCCAGAAAAAAGTATCCAGCATAGAAAAAAGAAAAAAAAGTCACAACAGAGACAGGCTCAATGCCTTTTGGCAAGCAGAAGTGGCAGCAGCTTGGGCTTTAGAGAAGATAAACTGGACCCTTCCAAACTGTTCTAGCAACATTTTCTGCTATTTAGTATGCAGTGACCTGAGCAAAATTTAAGTTACTAAAACCAGCTTTGAACTTCTTATCTCTTGCAGGTAGACAAATGGTAAAAGTTTGGTTTACTGCCAACTTCCTTGCAGAATGAGTCTGCTTTTAGTACAGGTACAAACAGGAAGATTAGAGGGGAGAAATCCAACAAAACCACACCCAAAACAGAACAATAGAAGAAAATTATTTTGTGACTCATCAGCGGAACCTCCAGAGGCGTAAGTGATTCTCAATAACACCAGGGTACCTATAACAGGGAAGGATCAAGGGCCACATTTCCTCCCAGCCAGCAGAGAAAAGCCACGCAAGCTGTCCATTCCTGCTCACCCACCTGAATACGGCAAGACAGTTTGGACGGACACAGTCCACCTCTGGAGGATCCTCCCGAACATTTCAAAGCAATAAAAGGGCAAAAATAGTGCAGCTACTCACTGAAGGGTCAAGTGAAATAATTCTGACTGTGTTGTCCACCAGTCCAACAGCAAGGAACCGGGAACGCTGCTCCCCAGGGGGAACGTTGGCCAGGCTCATGCAAACGACGTCGGCAGACATCTCCTTTCTCTCTGTGTACTCATTCAGCTGTCCTGACTGAGAAAGAAAAACATATGACTTACTAATTAGACACTTTGTTTTTAAACAATGCTTTGGATTTGTTGTATAAACAGTATCACAATTTTTAAACAATTTATTTCAGCTACAACTGGAAGAACCAGAAGAGCAAGAGTACAAATACACAATTCTCAGCCACAGTAATGAGCTTCAGATAATTTAATCAGCCATTAAATTCTCTCAGACACAGTCTATATATGCGGGGCTTTGATTACCCATTCTAGAAGGATACTCTACTACTGAAACTTTTTCTGCAGGTCAGATCAGGGATCAACCCCTGGCATAACCTATACCTCACTCTTCCAAACTCATTCACAACATTAACACACGTACCGGGTCCATCTCAAAGTAAACCAGTTCTCCTCCAGTCAGTGCTATCACTACTTGTCTTTGGTTCACAGCACATTTTACAATGGTTTTCTTCCCTGGTGTCTTCCATTCATTTACTCTCTTATCTGCTCGAATATGCCGGATCCCATCTGGATAAACCTGAAGGAAATAAAAAGGTGACATCAATCCTGCATTTACTGTCTCTTCACAACTCCCCTTTCACTGGGGGTTCTGACTCAGCAGAAATCCAAGGCAAGAACTGCTCCTGGCAGCCACTGATCCATCAGCTATGCAACAGGCTGAACAAGCAGGAAAATACTTGCCAGCTAGGAGAACAGCACCTTTCAACCACAGCAAGGAACTACTGAAGGGGATTAGGACCATTTTGAACTGGTCCAGTTTCACTTAGCCAGATATAAAAAGGGAAAGGCTGAATCAGCATCACTCTCTGCCAATCTGCATCTTTAGATGTGTGTTGCACTACTGCACAAACCATATCCGTGCAGCAAGCTGAGAGTGGCAGACACAGTAGATATGTCAGAAGCAGCTTTTCATTACCTGTACCAAAGCATCATCACCAAGAAGAGAGCAGGACAAGGTGGGTGTAGTACCCAGGAATCCAGAGTCAGTCACTTCTTCTACAGTCTCTCCGATAGACAGCACCAGCGTGGCATTTACGAAGGACACAATAATGTAGGCATCAAATTCATCTGGTCAAGGGAGACAGGGGGGGAAAAAAAAAAAAGAAAGAGTGCTGATTTAATAAGTGCAAGGCTTCCCAACACAATCAGCAGTCTGACAAATGTCTAGCAGTTACACTTCAGCAGAATTCCTGTGATAATTACAGCTGCTGACAGTATTGCACAAGTTCGCTCTAGGACACGCTGTCCAAAAGCCAGCCACTGCCGGACTCCAAACAAGCAACACTGAGCCAGGGATCAAACCACGATCCAGATCCACAGTCAATTCACAATCCTCTGGATTCTGGCAAGCAAGATTCGTGTCTATTTTTTTCAAAGAATGCTCAAGGTCTCGAAGCCTTTAAGA
The DNA here is from genome assembly GCA_013396955.1 of Regulus satrapa. Classification (NCBI taxonomy): domain Eukaryota; kingdom Metazoa; phylum Chordata; class Aves; order Passeriformes; family Regulidae; genus Regulus; species Regulus satrapa. The sequence goes on along the minus strand of VWZN01004524.1, from coordinate 285,554 downwards.
CAGTTGTCCCCCCTCACCCAAAGAGATGAATCCAGATCTAACACCCAACAAAGTCAAATGAAATACTCGACTCCAAAAATGTGAACGTCAGAAATCTATCTGCAGAAACCACACCACAGATGTTGCACACAAGAGGTTGCAGGACCACAATCTCTATCTAGCAGCCACACAATAAAAGGCTGCAGAGAACAACTAGGGTGCACTGCAGCAGAATTCAGGGTTAAGCCTGCTCTACCCTCCTCCAGAAGCTCAACTGGCTTCCATTCACTTTGTGAGAGTCTCTTGGGATGAGAAACAATTACATTTTTAAGATAGTTGCAATACTGTCATTTATCCCAATAGAAGGTCAGTGTTTGCTCTATTGTCTCCTCGTACTGGCGTCTCCCAAAGGGGACAGTGTGGGAGACTCCTGTAGTTTGGACATGGAGGAGCTATGCTAATCAAAATAATCTTAAAAGCTCATTTGGAAATAGGGAAACTTTGTGGGAAATGAGAGTAGTAGGACTGGGTAAAGTAAATGTCCCAGTTTACTGCTGTCTGCTTTCACTCTGCAGAAAGCAATAGGTCTTAAGAGGGGAAGAGGACAATCTCATTAAAGCAGAGTAACAAAAGCAACTGAAACAATGAAGCCTATCAGGAAATGGAGCCAGGAGCCTTGGAAGAGAAATGAGATTGCCTCAGAGAAGCAACTCCACTTCTGTTGTCATGCAACTGCTATTTCTGAAAAAGAAAATTCCTCATTTTAACCCAAGTTAATCCAATGCTCAGACTTGGGCACCACAGCATATCTAGTGGAGGTGAGGGTGTAAGAGAACTGTCAGTTTCTGTCCTTGAAAGGAGATTCTCTATGATTTTCAAATATGGGAGACATGGAGAAATAGCTAGTAACTTTAAGGAAAACAGAGGAGTCTCACTGGGATGGAAACAGGATGCCACAAAATACAATGCAGCAGCTTAAAGAACTCGAGCTGGGTTATTCAAAACAAATGCTTCAAGAATTAATAATCCCTTTCTTATCCACCCTGTTTAGGTGGAAGCATTGCCAAACCTGCTGTGTCACGTTTATAACAAAACGTTCTTACATACAGTTGAAAATATGCAAGTGAAAAATTTTTTTTAAAAACTCCATCAATCTTTTCTGCAACATCTGCTATACAGACCACAGCTCTGATCAAACTGAAGAGTTGTGTGCAACTACAGCAATTCCAACAACAGCCTGTGGCACAAACTCCGTTACTGCTCTATTAACTGGTCACAGCCTATAGCCTCCAACAGCTCCAGAACCCCACAAAGAGGAACCGGTCCATTTGAGGGAGTGAGAACGCAAGAACTGAATCTGCAGAGACCAACTACTCGAGTGCTTGGCTAAAGAGGAGAATTCCTCCAACATTAACAGCAGATTACAAGAGGTCAGCAAGACACACACTGCTTATTTTCTACACTGAGCGGCAGCTTCTCCTACAAACTTGCACAGATTTTTCAGCACCAGAAGTCTACAAGAATTCCTCGATCATGGCATTTCTAGCAGTTCACAGGCTAAGCATTTGATTCATAAATATCCCATAGACAGGATGTTCTAAGAATTCCATTTCAAAGACCACTGTTGCTTTCCAAATTACTTCAGAGCTGCTGCTGCCTTCCTCCCTGGGGGCTGTCAATTCTCATGATAAACCACTGTGTCCCAGCTGGAGGTTTAAGCATGTGATTTGGAATAGGACAAAGAACTCCCATCTGAAAACAAAACAGATTCCCTTAGTCCTAACTCTAAATGAAAACTCCTTCCTACCTCTAAATACTTTTTTAGCTCCTTCTTTCCATTGGCTTACATTTATATTAGAGCATGCCTTTAAGTCTGTGTCAACAATGGTGACAAGTGCATTTTTGCTTGAAGTCTATTTTGCTTAATGACTGCCTGCTGGAGCTTTTGAAATAAAGGGTTTGATTTACCAGAATTAAGTCAGTGAATAAGACACACTCATCTAGGTTCAAACAATACAATTTTGATTTAGAAAATATAGCAGCCTAGTTGAAATTAAGAGGACTAAATCCCTAGGGCACACTGAAAAGTGTTCTCGGTTGGAAAAAGATCTACAGATTTTAATATGAAAAGATATCTACTTAGCTCTGCACAATCCCAAGCAAAACATCAGGCTCCCCAGAGTTTTGCAGAGATAGACATCATTTTGTAGGCAGACACAAGACTTCAGAGATGCTTATTACTGTTCTAATTGCACCAGTCAGCTCCTTTCAGTGAGTAACAGAGACATTTTAATGACTCTGAAGAGCCACAGCTGGACTCTTTCTCCTACACATGCATTGCAAGTTTTCTGCAGCTTCATGCACACATCACAACCAGTTAGGAAAACATGACATTTCAGTCCATGAACTCTACACTACTGTGCTTTTTATTATTTGTCATGGATTCAGTTTGAGTTAATCCATGAGAATTCCATTCTTATATGCCAGTCCAGTCCTGACAGTCTTCTCTCACGCTCTGAGGCATCTGAATTTGCACCAATACGGATGCAGTCAGCAGGAGCTCAGAGGAGCTCGGTGAGCAAACTGCTGAGCAGCGTCAGAGCCCAGGATCACTCTCAGTTAACACTCTGAGGGGATGACAGCACATTCTGCTGGGCTTCTGTTTACTACTGCGTGGCAACTCTGCAGTGCTGACTCACTGCACACTGCTCCTCCAGCAAGAGTGCCAGGTAGGGAATGCTGACTCTCAGCTCCCAACACAGCAGAGCACACACCTACACCCACAGATATTCAACTGGAATAGAGGGTTTGCTGCAAATTGCAAGTGAAAAATTTTTTTTGGAAAGATGACTCCCATAACCACAGGGCATTCCCATGCCAGTAATACCTACAAGTGCTCCAAGCACACTGGAGCTTTTTCTCTTGGAGGTCTGTACAGAGCAGCTGGGAGCCTAACCTTGGTCTACAAGAGAGCTGAAAATACCCCTAAAACACACAAATCCAATTTTAGCAAGAACTATCTGTCCCACAGAGACAAGTTGATTGTTTTGCTTCCCAAGGACTGCAAGATGGACTGGGATCTGCTTTCTACTCCTCAGCCACTTAACTTCAAAGGCAACAATCTTCAACTACACACCAGCCTCTAGACTTTGTTTACTGAAGTGCTTAGCATAAATGTAGCCCCATGCTGTTGGGATTCTCTGTGGTTAACCTGTGGTAATGTACAGTAGCCCCTAGCAGTAGGTACACACCTGTGGTGATCAGCACCTCCACCACCAGCCACCTGTGGAAGAAAAAAAAAGGCTTGGTATTGGTAGTGAGTATCACCACGTACCAGCCAAGGTTAGTATTTGCTTTGAAGACTGCAGACCTGGGTGTTTCTCACAGTGGCCTTGCAGCACACACACCCTGCAACATCGAGGCAGGGCAGGGCAACCCCACACTACCAGCTGAGCCCCCAAGGGCACTTGAAAGAGATGGAATACATGCTCGAAAAAGTTCTGAAGTCTTTCTGATTAAAACCCACTAAAATAATTTCTGAATTGGAACCTGGGGAAGAGTTTGGAACTTGGAGATCAGTTTTGCAGAACTATAAACTGTATTCAGTGAGTAGCACAGCTTAACAGCTACAGATTCCAGCCTTTCTGAAATCATGGACATGATCATGCTGAAACCTGGAGAATTTGGAAGGGGGAAAGAAGAGAAGGCAATGAGACTGGTTTCGCTTCCTGCAGATCATCAATGGTCCTTCACCTTCTGAAAAGTCAAAGTCTTCTGGAACCCCAAGAAAAAAGAATTTAAAACTATAAGGTGAGCTCAGAAGCCTCCAGTCCTTAGAGGGGAAAAAAAAAAATCTTACCAACTTCTTTTCCAGAATGCTGGGGAAAAGGTTTCTAACAACCTGGAATTCCTCCTTTCAGAAAACCATGTATTATTTTATGTGAACTGTGGAAATATTTTCCTTTTGACCTTTTTATTTCTGGGGGACATAAAGGCATTTTATGCTCAATGTTCCTCCCTTGTTGCTTAGGCAGTACATGAGTCCCAGGACATGAGTACAGGAATTCAAGGCAGGTCTTGCATGGCAAGGTAAATCCCACTGCAGGATTTGAAATTCCCACAGGGTTACTGGTTACTGTGGAAGACACACTACTCTGCTTAAATACAAGGTATCACGTCACCCTATCGGGCTAAGGCCTCAATTGCAACAATCTGACCTTTCTAGAGCCAGTGCATAAACCTAGGGCAGTCTTTGTGAGAGTTACACAAAGCACTGCTTGGGAAATAATCCCCGAACTGCCAGTACCCAGAACAGATTCCCTACAAGCTTTTTAGGTGTTTCTGTGCAATTCTGCTCTCACCATCAAGAGAAAGGCGGGAGAAGAGACTACAGTTCCTCTTGTACATTAGTAAGGCTATTATTTCAGATCACAAAATTTAAAAAAAACCAAACCCAACAACCAACCAAACCCCTAATCCAGTATATTCTGCCAACCTAAAATCTTAATCTTCCTGAAATCACCAACCTTCTACACACTGCTGGCTTTTGAACAGAGAGTATGTCCTAGTCCAGAGTGGCTTTTTCACAGATATGCACAGAAGGAAGTAATAAAATACAGACAGTGTTGCCGATTTATCATCTTTGTTCCATAATTTGTATCCCACTCTCTCACAAAGAGCTGATTACTGCAGCTGTCAGCACACACATGAAGAATAGTGAGTATGCTCCAACGACAAGAATAGCTGTTGCCTGCTGGTGTTTGAGCAAGAACTTGGGGACAAAAACTTCTGGGAAGTGGGAATGCATGAGAAGTTCAGCAGCTTCAGGCTGCAAATGTACAGCTGACACAGCATTCGGGGTGATGGACGCAGCTGCTTGTCAAAAGGAAGTGTGACAATATGAGGGGACCAGAGGGTAGGTGGCTTCTAAAGACAATCAGGTGGCTGCTGACTCCGACCACAATTTCTGGGGATGGAATACAAGCATCATGCAGCACCACTCGTATCTCCTTGGAAAGGAAACCAGAAAAGAAAACAACAAACAAAACACACACAAAAACATTATGACCTCCCTTTGCTTCAGGAAAAACACTTGCATACCTTCAACGTGTCTCCTCACAGTCCATACAGCATTGGGGTTACCAGGCAGCTCTGAAACGGCCATTTCGGATACCTAAGAGTAAACAGGAAGAAGGTTCTTTTGCAAACATATGTTTAGACTTACTAGAGTAAGCAATCAAACCACCAGCAGTTTTTAAGCTTTCCCACAACTGGGCAGGAAAGCTAACAATTGCCAATTCTGATGCTCTCAGCCCACGGCAGATGTGCTACAGGCAAAATATAGTCAGCAATGATACGGCAACATTATTGCTCTGGATGATCAGCTTTAAAACAAGGTCATCCACCCCCAGCAGAGATCAGCAGCAGCTGGCAGACACAAGGAATGTTCCAGCTCAATACACTCAAGTGTTAGAAGAAACAAAATGCAGGTTTTGTTGAAGTCAAGTAAACAAAAAGCCTTTGAGACTGTAAGAATAAACAGTACAACCCTTCTGTTTCTCAAGAAGCAGGAGAAAGTAGCTCTCCAGACTGCAGCAAAAGGAGAATCCCCTCATTTCAGCACCTTTATTTCAAGGATTTTCCTCACACCACTCTCATCTCTCAGGTTCTTCTAAAGTGCTGGATGTCTTACCTCAAGTCCATGTCTTAAAACCCTCAGGGATGACCTGGGCCCCCGACCACAAGCCACATACAACTGGGGTGTGTCTTCATTGGCCAAATCTGCTATCTGTGTGGAGAAAAAGTGTGAAAACAACATCCATGGAATGAAAAAAACCCTCTCTATCTATTTATCACACTACTGCTTTAAGAATGTTTCTTCAAAGACCAAAAGCTCTGGAGATGGCATGGGGTGTTCCAGCTGCTGTCCTGAAAGAACGTTTTTACCCAAACTCTTTGCAAAGAACTGGTCTGATGGTCAACAGAGAAGAATCACAGAATCCCTGGCTGACACCCTGCGTTTAGATACACATTTATTGCCACAGGAATCAAAAGCTACCAGACCAGGTACCAATCTCAGGCAGCTGTCTGAGAACTCTGCAGATTTGCCTTTCTACGAGTCTCCACTTGGAGCAGTATTCCTGGAAACCTGGAATAACACAGCTGGTGACTCCACTTACACAAGTGGTAAACAGCAATTTGCTGATGGCAACATACCTGACAACACAGAATAGGAGACAAACTGTCCAACTCATCCACCAGCACCAGGTTCTTCAAAGGTCGTGGCTGAAAAAAGAATGTATCTCCTTCCTCAAGAGGCATGGCAGAGGAAAACTCTGGCTCCTCATCATCGTCACCCAGGTGAGCAATCTGGTACAGGTAGCTTGAGACAGAAAGAAGTGTCAGCATGGTCACAACAAGGCTCATGCAGATTTCTCTAATTAAGGCTTAGCCAGATATTCAGGCAATGGGGAAGAAAGAAATCCAACCCTACATTTATGCAGTTATTAATATTTGGCTTTAAGAATTGTCTCCTGGGTGACAAATTATTAAAAAAAAAAAAATCAGAGTCCTGCAAAGAAAAAAACCCAAAATCCATGAACAAGAAACAGCTACACAACCTCCCAGCTTCTTCTCTTCACATTTGCAGCTGTCACTGGCAAGGTATCCCAGAGTTCCAGTGTTTTGTTTACCCTTGAGCTCTTTAGATATTCTTGTGCTAAAGCCAAAGCACCAACTGACAGCTGAGGCCAAAAGCAAGGCCACTGGCTAAGCCTCCAACTCCACAGTTATCTATTTTATTGGAATACTCTCACCTTTTTAACCACACTATTTTTTACCACATTCCCTATTCCATTTTATGGCCTAAATAGCACAACAATCTAATAAAACTTCAGAGAAGAAGAAAAACAAAACAAAACAAAAAACCCACAGAAAGATAGACTGAGTTACTTCCTGGTTTTAATAAAGCCTGAATATGGCTTCCTCAATTAAGACTCAGTCCAGCAAACTGGCTGGGGCTCCCTCAGGTGGCTGACTGCAGATACAGTCAGGACAATCCCCTTTCCTGTGAATCCCCCTCTCAGACACAGTTAAACTAATCTTCAAAGGTGTGCATGATCCTTTAGAGTATTTAGAAGTCTAAACATGAATTAAAAGCCCTCAAGTATACAACTAGGAAGGAAAGGAAGACAGTTTATCTACTAACTTACCGATAAGAAACCCTATTTAGTGCTGAGTGGGTCATACACACAATTCAAAAACTATCAAACTGATTGAAAAGATAATTCATCTAGATATGTTATTAACCCTACATAAACAGCAAGTGCTCAGTTTTTCCAAACCCTGCTGCAACATTCTCTGCACTTCATCATCTAATCTGAGTTCAAACAAGAAAATTCCCCAATTCATAGTCTAATCCAACTGCTCTCGAGACCTCGGAGAAAAGCACTAATTAACCCATTAAATCAGAGGTGCTGTCTTTCTAGCCACAGTGAATTCAAGGGTTAGCCTGCAGGCCTGAACAGAACCAGAATGTTTCAGGGGGAAAACACTGACATAAAATTGTTTACTCACTGGTTTCCAAATTCAGATGCCACAAAGAGAAACCCTGTTTTCAGCACACACATGGCAGCAGCAACAGGAACAGTGTCAAAGTACTTCAGTCGAATCTCTGTTACCTGAAAGCAGATGAAGATGTAACTCTGATGGTAGAATACTGGAGCTCCATGCGTGTGATTCCATAAAAAAACATCTGCCTAGCTATCTTCTCCAAAGAAATGAAGCAAGAGTGGGCCAGGCTTCACACATCAGTAGCTTGGGGCACCAGGTTACAAACCACAAAATCCAACAGACTGTTTGAACACACAAGCCAGGCCTGCTGCCTGTTTTATTCCAAGACTTTCTGCCTTCTGTAACACTGAGTCAATTTGGAACACAAAAGCTGTAAAAATAGCAAGCTGCCTAAGAAAAAAGAAATTTGCTTCACTGAACACCAGCCATTCTGCAGCATTAGAAAAATAACTGTCCTGAGCAAATTTCTAAATTTGATATGGTCACAAGAGCTGTTGGTGAAACATCCAAGAACAATCTCCAGGCACTTGAATATCACAGAATCACAGAGCGTTTCGAGCTGGAAGGGATCAACAAGGATTACCAAGTCCAACACCCAGCCCTGCACAGAGGAATCCCAAAATTCACACCACGTGTCTGAGATTATTGTCCAAACACTCCTCAACTCTGGCAGGCTTGGTGCCTGCTACACAATCACCCCATGTACCAAATATGACATGTTTAGATGGAGATTAACATTCAACATCTACTCAAAAAATTAATCACACTGCAGTAGAGATTTTTTTCAGAGCAAAATACTAAAACGAGCAGCAGCAAGCTACTGCAAGCCTGTTATTTCAACTCACACACCAGCTGTACCAAGCTAGCTACCTCAGCTTGTAGAAATATTGACTGCAGCATGTAAATTACTCAACTAAGAGACGAGAGGATACTTGCTGAAATCCAGGGAAGCTAAATTCCACAGAGTAAGTTACTGAAATACTCTCCAGGAGATTCATGGATGACAGTTTACATCTTTTAAAGAAAAGACCACCTCCAGAACATTTTAAGTATGCTCAAATCACTGCAGCTTAATCCTCAAAGGATTTTCCAAACCTTCCACCGTGTCTCTTTATGAGTAATACCCACAGTGGTGACCAGTGTTAACTGTATCCCAAATCACAGACAGCACGTGCCCTTACCACAGCTAAACCCACAACAATAAATACACATTACCTTAGAGAATGCAACTGAATAAGGACCCCTCTCAATTAATGCTCCTGCATTAATCAGATGCTTACCATGTCTTCATCAGTCTCCAGAGTAATTTTGAAGATGTCTCCCTGCTCTGTCTGGGCCAGGAAGAAGAACATGGACTTGGTCTTATGTGTAGCAGAGCAGACAAAAATCATACCCCTCTCTGGGTCATCCAAGTCATTCTGTCAGGAAAGACAGGTGGAAGTCATTGGTGAAATTACCTGATGAGCATAGAGGTGATTTCACTGGCTGAAGTATTTCCATTTCACAGGTGCCTTTGAGCTCACACTATGTAAAGAGGCTTCTAACACAGAGCACATCCATCCCTTCATTGCACCTGTAGAAACCCTTGGTACATCTCTGCCCCAGAAGGAAATAGAGCCGTGGGACACTGTCTACACATCATTCCTCATCTGTTTTACTCTCCTCTCCAGGCAGCTCTCACATATCAAAGCAAAAAACACAGGAAAGGGCTGTAACCCACACACAGCTGGTTTTGAGCACCTTGGCAGGTGTCCAAAGCACTGCCAAAGCATGTGATTTCCAATACCAAAGGGAGAGCAATCAGCCTGAGATGCAACAGAGCAGCTGTTGAAATCACCTGCATCTACAGTTGCCACTGTTGAGCATCTCAAGCAATCCTATCTTGCACTAACAGTGCTGCCTGATCAGAGTTTTTGGAGTATCTCCAGTATAAATCTCAGAGAAGAGACATGAAGCACACTCATCACTTCAGGCTATGCCCACCTCAGTCCTCCCTCCCAGATAACACACAGACAGTGAGATAGATAAACCAACATGCTTAAACTCCTTTTTGCTTAGTTAAAACCTTCCCAATGCCCTTAACTTTGAAAGGCAAATTCCAAGCATTCATAATCTGAAAAATTTCTCACCCGTCTCCTGGGAATTGGGCATCTGATATCAGGCTGGTCACCAAAGTTTTTGTAAGTAATATAGTTTTCAGAACAGATCAGCACCCCGCTGGGACCATCAGAACCACCAGGAACTGAAAGAAAATTATTAGCAGAAAAGCCTTTAGCACAGATCTGACTCGCTGCCTGCAGAACATTTGGTTTTCTTTAAAGCAATGCAATTTCCAGTACTCTCCCTCACCCTGGATATACAAATCTGCTCTTATTGAAAAGACAAAGATTGAGTAGAGCTGCCTGTGCCATCATAAGAACAGGGCAGATGGAACCACGGGACCTGAAAGGATGCAGCTTCTGACAAATTGCTGAAGTTTTATCTTTCTTGGCTTATTCTTGTCTAGAAAGCCCAAAATACCACACTAGCAGCTTGTCAGTTAAAGACAACCCTTGAGTTTCAGGCACGTTTGCTTGTAGAAAAATCCATCAGATGGATTAACATCTTTAGTTGTTTCTAAAGATTTCTAAAAGATTTCTAAGATTTCTAAAACCATACTCTGTGAAATCAGTGTAACAAAAGATATCATCAAACAGACTCAGCACAATATTTGATATCTGTCTGACAGCTGCCTACAGAAGATGCAACGGGGCAAGCATACCAAGGTGCTCTCCTAGCTCAGCATCTTTTGTGCTTGCAGAGGAACCTGCAGCAGTTTCCCTGGTTGAAGGTGTAATATTGGCTGTGCATTCAACCCCTCAAAGTGTCCAGGATTTCATCTGCTGCCTTTAGCTGATGGAATCCCATTCAAGAAAGTACAACAGCACCTACACATTAACTAAAACTAAGTCCTTTTGCATTGCTCACAGCTAATTTCAGGAGCACTCTCAAACTGCACCCGCTTCTACGAATACATGAATATTTCCATCTGTGAACCACCCCTCATTACCTGACCACGAGGTCAATTAATTAATTTATACTAATGGCTCAGACTACAATCGAAACAACTCCTAAGAGTATTGACTGTGTTTTCCTGGGGCATGGGAACCAAGCAGACACGTGCAAAAACAAACCTGTTATGAGGAAGTTGCCATGCTCTTCCAGGGGCTCACTGTATTTCCTGACAACATGGTTCAAACCCAAGTCCAATTCATAAAACGTCAAGGTCTGCTGTGTATTGGCTGCAGCTTCACCTGTTGGATCATTGTCTGCTTCCTAAAACAGGACACATGGAGGCGGTTTTGAAGAAAAGTATTAAAAGGAAGAGCAAAGCTGATGCCCGGGGAAACAGTTTTGAGTAACGACAGCTACTCAAAAGACTTGCTGGAAGCTGCACAAGAGAAGCTCAGACCAAGAAAACAGGCATATATTCATTTGAAAAGCAAAAAGAATCACCAAGACAAAAGAGACTTGCCTATTCTTGCAGAAGGCAAAACAAAAAGCCAGTAAGCTTGTGGAAAAAGAAAACTGACTCAGACAGAAGAAGCAGCCAATGTTCCCCAATGACAGATGAAGAACAGAATAGGAATAACAAAGGTCAAAAGACAGCAAAAGGAAGATGAAATTTTTCTCACCTCATAATCCATTTCCAGACAAGCAAACATTGGGTTCTCAAACCCCACATCCACTCCCACCACATGGTAGACCAAGGTATTGGCCTTGTGGGCTTCCAGCGGGGAGGAGATGGTGAGTCGAGCAGCAGCATCTCTGTTCAGGATATACACCAGCTTCTGCTTCTCAATGGCACCTGCAGGGAAGGACAACAGCACGTGAGCCCATCACTCGATAATGAAATCTGACCACACCTGCAGCCCAAAATCGAGTTACAGCTTGACACGAGAACATCAGCGTTCTTCTTCAGCTTGAAGTCCACCTTGAACTTGCTTGACGTTCAGCTTGAACTTCAGCTGAAGTTCACCACTGGTGTTTATTTCTATGCCACCAATTAACCTCGAATGTCCCATTTTAAATCTTTCAGACTGCAAGCACGAAATGACAACTTCAGCCCTTTAAAGCCTGACCCTCTGAGCTACATTCACCTGGCCCAATATTCCATCTACAATGACTTGAGGCAGATCTGCTCTCTCCTTTTACCACGCAAGAGTTGACAGACTGCAAGGAAGCAAAGATGAGCAGAAAGCAGCATCCAGATATTCTGCTATTTAAAGCCTGTTAGTATGAGAAGTTTTCCACAGAAGTATTCCAACTAAGAAAACGCATCCTTGCCTCACACACAGCATCCACAACATATAAACCACCATTCAAATATCGACATGAATTGCACAACTGTGGCTGCTACTTTCTCACCCAGGAAAACCAGACAGGCCAGGAAAGAAACAATATTACACATTGCTATTCCCAGTATAAAGACATGCTGGTAAACTGCCATCAACACTGCGCAGAGCTGCCTTCAGCAAACTGAAAAAATTCCATAAACCTCGTGCTAAATCTTACCAGAAGAAAAAAAAAAATTCCCAACTGTCCTCCTAGCCGTGAAGCCCGATCAGAAATGCATCTGGCTGTCTCCACCAGACACCTCAGAGAAGAGACATGAACCTGTAACATCATTTCAGGCCACGGGAACTGACTGGCTACACTGTAGCACTGACCCTCGATACTCCCATCCTGCCTCCCACAGGTCAGGGCTCTGCGCCAGGCTAAGTAAACTGGTCCTTTCTCCAGCTTATTTTCGTTCAGCATTACAATTTATTTGTGAGATTCCACCAGCACGAAGGGACAATTCAGAATGCCAGCGTTCTCCTTGACACAACTCACAGCCTAAAACACTGCCCGAGAAACAATTCCAACTATACCCGGCGGAAACCTGCTCCAAAATAAATACCTGCACGACAGCAGATAAAAATAATGAGAACACAAGGTGAGAGAAAAACTTACTGATCATGACAGCACGGCCCTTTGGGTCCACAGCCAAGTACTGGCCTGGAACGATTCTGCGACATCCACTCTTGCCAAAGGTTTCCTGATGGATCTTCTCGAAGACGTTTTTGGAGGGCTGGTACTCCAGAATGACGATGCGCCCCGAGTCGCTGCCCACCACGATGTAATCCTTGGTCCCTCCCGTCAGCCTAAAGGCCATGAGGGAGCGGATGACTCCAAACACTTCCACGGTCAGCAGGGTGTGAACCTTCCCTGTGTTGGGATCGGGGCGGAGTAACTCCAGGATCTTGCCTCGGGAAACAACAATTTCTTGTTGTTTGGTTCCTGAAGGAGGCAGAGCATGAGCACAGGTCAGCAACCGCAGAGCACGAGACACTTCACCGAGCGCTAGGAGGGAAGGAGGGGGCGCTTCCAAACGCCGGTTTTAGGATTACTCTAGAGGAATTCAAAGATTCTCATTCGCCACGTTAGGTACAGCCACCGTTTGGACATCTTTTAACACACCAGAAAAACGGCCAGAATACTGAACTGAATCGATAGATAAAGAATCGAGCCAAAAACTTCTTTCAATCCTTCCACAAGCTACCACAGATCGAGCAACGCCCAAGAGCAAATGATAATGGAGAAGCAAAATACCCCAGAGGTACCGAAGCAAAACACGTAATTTTTCTTGCACTATCAAAAAAAAACCAACCAAAAACCTCAACGCAAGTGGAAGGAGGAGAAAATTACCTGAGAAATTGCCATGGATAGCGAAGCTGATGCCCGTGGCACGCTGCAGCGTCAGGTTGTACAGAAACATGTTGGCAACGGATCCGCTTCAGCTTATCGCGGCTCCGGTAATCCTGCAACAAGTAACGCGACACAATAAAGGTCTCGAAAAGCGCGGCCGCCCCTCCCGCGGGGGCACGGATCGCCTCACGCAGCAGCCCAGCCCGCCACCCGCTGTGTCCGAGCGCGACGGGGCCCGAGGCTCTGCCGAGGCTGAACTCCTCCCCGCCGGGCGGCAGAGCGGGGCTCCCCGCTGATTACTGCTAATAAATCACAGTTCCAGCTGTTCGGGAACCCTCCGGGATGCCCGCGCCGTTCCGTTGAAGGCGAGCGCTGCCACCCGCGGCTGCTCAGGGCCGACTCCTCTCCCCGTGGCGGCCCGGGGAAAGCGGCGGCCCTCAGGCTTGGCCGGGCCCCGGCGGGGCACGGAGCCAGCGCATCCCCGGGAACCGGCCGCGGGTCACCGCCCGGCCCGGCCGCGCTCACCCGGCCCAGGTTCCGAGGGGGTCCGCGACGCTCCCTCTCCACGAAGC